>CAFUXE010000447.1:102188-133336 GCA_903364295.1 Serranus cabrilla
GAGAGAGAGAGAGAGAGAGTACATGTGTGTCCCACACATATGCTATTTTGAAATACAGTTTTTATGTCATTTCATAAAATGATCTATTAATCAAGAAGTTGCTTAATCATTAACACAAGAAACATTTCCAGTATTGCAGCATGTCTAGACAAGTTACTATGGGAATACACTAACTGATAATGAAAACAACATCAATCAAGTCTGCAGCTCATAACAAATTCTCCAAAATAAGCACTTGATCTTAAGTAATTTGTGTTACTCAAAAATGACTCACATTGCACATTGAAAATGACCTATAGTCTACTTCCCTGAGCCATAATTAATGGAACAGAATAAAATAAATAAAAATATAAATTAACACACAAATAGTAATGCCTATAAAATGCATAAATATGGCCCTGAAATAAATCAGGGTATCCTAACATGGTGTAAATTGAAGTATTGCTACATCATCAAACAATATGGTGCCATGTATTCTGAATAATCATGAATTTAAAAGTAATTGTGTTTGTGGATAGTCAGCTTTGTTGTTACATTTAGCTGGAGAACATACATTCTGGATGAAGGTGTCCAGCTGACATTACCTGCCATGGAAAGGTTCTTGGGCTTTTGTGGCCAATTTCTGCAGCTCTAGCTGGTGAACAATGACAAAGCATTCAGCTGTCCACATGATGTAAGACTTCCTGTTTTCAATACTGATGTGCTTCTTCTTCTTTAGGGTTTAATGCCAACCAGCTCAGAGGTGTATTACTGCCACCAACTGGACCGGAGTGTAGAACAAGAGATTGTGATTCAGTGCTTTTCCGGTGCTGTTGCTTTGGTCTGAATCTGTGACACAACCACAGATCCAAGTCCCATGAAAACACAAACTAACAAGCAAGAAGGCTAATCCTTTGAAAAACTTCCTTTAAAAAAATCATGTATTTATTTATTCTTGTATTGAACAATTAAGACTAATTTATTTGTTTGTATTTACACTGTAAAATGTTTAACAGATGTGTATTTATTTGATCAATATATTTATTAATTTATTTAACATTTACTTTAATGGCATGCCATACATTTCCATATTTATTTTTATGATTCATGTTGGTCTTAAACTGCAGTAAGCACATGATGGTAACACTGGCTGCTGTCAGGTAACATTATAGTTCCTCAAACTCTACAAAGATGGTCTTCTGAGTGGCTCAGTGGCTCCATCACATAATGACAACCTGGTCTCTTACTAATGTAGGATCAACAGCAGCAGCTGTGTAGTGAAATACTTTTTCAATTCAGAGAGAAAATGTTGATCCATGGTTGAGAATATATATTATATAAGAGCAAGAAAAGAATTGTCATTAAATGGACAAATAGCTTGTTTTATTGAATGGTAATCTGATGAATCCGTGTTGGAATAAAATCATGTTTTCTGCTAACTGGTTATCCGACCTCCACTGCTATTTCAGAGGAGTGAAATCCAAGTGAAAAACTCACTCTGGGCCACACAAAATCCCACTTGCACAAACACACTCAGACCTGCTCTTAAATATATAGATAACCAGTCGTACGTATATAGACACCGACTTGGACACACTCACAGGAACCCACTCACCTTCGCTGGCAGGACTGTGAGTTTCTCTCCACAGCACGCACATTGTTGGCTGGTGGAAGAGCTGAGGAGGAAGGGCAGATGTGCTCTGGCCCCATCTCCAGTCTCCTTCAATATTTCATGAGGAACCTTTCTCCTGTACCCTGGAGCCCAGGGCCTTCTCCTGCATGCAGCTTCAATTCTTTATTCCTCCACTGCAAACAGCTGTCACTCGTCTCCCGACAGGAAATAAAGGAAGTTCCAAAAACCCTTTTGCATACTTTTACTAAACTATTTGCCCTGATCATTCATTTCCTCTGGGCTTCCCGCAGCATTGTGTTTTGTGCCGCCTTGGGAGTCAGATAAACAGGTCAGGATCTATGTTTGGCCTCCTGAAAAGGAAAGCAGTGAATGCGGTGGTCAGTCATGGTGATAGGTGTAGACTTACGAGATATAGACATTGGGGGTTGTGGGTTATCTGTATTGTCTTACCTGTAGCGGCTTCTCCTTGCTGCAGCTGTTTGATACTGTGGTAAAGGGAGACCAAAACAAAAATTGGTGACAGAAAACCTGCAGCCAATCATTTCTGTTAATCCATGTGACTCCATTGACACGTTGACCTCACGGATGTATAAAGAGAACTGGATACAGTATGGAGGTGTGTTCCCATTCTTTCCTTTAAAAGTTGTTCGATGGCACATGAATCCAGAAAAGTTTGGCTTAAATTCACCCAGATCTTCTAAAATGACTCAATCATGCAGCTCTGCTAGACTTTGCACATGTTAATGAATTGAATTCTTATCCAAGACATTCAGCAGATTCATCAGTTAACACAATCATCAATAATTCCTCTGCTTTTAAGGTAATGTTAGGCTACTTCCCACAGTTGTTCACCTCCAATGACTGACCAAATCAGATTTGATTCTGAGCCTTTTTGGCAGACATTAAGAGCAATGGCAACATGGAACAGATCTCTTGGAAGGGTTCATAAAAGGAGGACATGTTAAATGTATTTTCCATTGTATAACGTAGGGACAGATTGGTATTTTCTCAGTTTAGAGGGGGACGCGACCTCCCCAAAGAATGCTCGGTTACGCCCTAGACAGTGAGCCTGGTAACGATCATGCAATCGGGATTCATACCATTCCAGGTTAATGGGTGACATTAATCAAACATTGGATCTGATGCAACTCTCTTCACTATACTGTAAACTTATCTGGGGAATCAGGGGAAGGTTGAGAGCAGTTATGCCATTTGATTGCACCAAACAGCAACAAGGGAGTGGATGTGAATTCAAGCAGTATTTTATATTTTTCTTAACACAATCTCTAATCCCATTACTAGAAAGCTCTAAAAGATGGGAAAAGTGTGGAGTGGCTCTGGGAAGAACTGCCAGTCACTGAGTAAAAGGAGCAAACATTAGCCATTTAGCCAGCACTAAGTTAGGAATTATGATTAAACATATAAACACACATAAAACCCAGATTGAAAAACCTACAAGGGAAAGTCAGGGTCTAGTCAGAAAACTCCCACAAAGTTTAGTTTCTTCCTTTGTTGTGGTCATTTATGAGTTTTTCCTCCTTTCTGCAATTGTAAGCAATGATGTCAACCAGCTCCATCTTAAAAAGTGACCGTGTCAAGAACAACGATCGCTCTCAAAGCTGACCTGACTCTGACTAAGGAGTAGCAACCAAAGGTAAGTCAAAGTCAACATAGTTTTTTACAAAACCTTTGGCTCTGAACTTAGCTCCTATTATGGAGCAGTTTTGAGAATTATTGTTCCATTAAGCAGATGATACGGCTTAAAAAAGCACATTTACTGCTTTTCTTCACACAGGCTTTCCCCCCTTTGACCAACTTTGTTTTTTTCTTTGGCTCCGGTACCTTACTAGACAGCTGTGGTTGTTAAAACCAGATCCAGTCTTTAAAGTGTTCTTATAAAAACCTGCTGGTGTCACAAAAACTGCCTTCACATCTTTTCTACAGAACAATTTATTTTAATCTGGAGGTCAAAGCAGAGTGCTGTCTTTTGGTTGTTATTTTAATGTTAGATATTTAAAGATAGAAGTTATTTTCTCATCAACAATGTTAATGTTGGGCAATCATGCTGAATATATCACATTTATATCTAGGCCTTACAGTTTTTTTCCATATGCTTTATCCTATATTAATCTGTAATCTGTATATGACGCTGCACTTAACTGCTTTTTATAGTTATGTTTAGATTCTTAACTTTATACCTGTACAATGACAATAAAGCTGAATCTAATGCAAAGCAATCTACAAAGGTTAAAAAAAAAAAAACATTAAATATCAAAGGGAGAAAAATCATACTAGTCATACATACAAGTGATTATGAAGCTAACATTTTGCAGAATCAGGTTTTTTTTTACATTTGTGAACATAGTAACACATACTTTTTTTTCTTTTCCTTTTTTCTCTCTTTTTCTTTTCTTCTTTGTTAAAATTGTAATCTTACTGCTTTTTTCACATCATGGCCAGGGGACTACAGATGAAAACTAGCCTTCTGGCCAATTCTAGCTTTTTTAACCATGTGTAATCATGTGTTCTATAAAATTGCACTGTCCCCTTTTAAATAAACTAAACTAACTAATAAACTAATACACATAAACACAACTGTGAGCTTCACAAAATGTCTAACTGAAGTTAAATCTGAAACTACACTTCTGACTTAAAGGAAGCAGAGTCCCGGCAGTTAGCGCTGCGTCGTCTCGGCTGGAATTCTGGGTTTCCAGCCCTGTAACAAATAGATGGATTGACCCAGTCCTACCACAAAAGGGAAGCCACTTATCACACATTCTGTGAAATAAAGGTTTTTTTATTTACTGACAGAGTGAGAGAACATTATATTTATGATGTACTTAGGACAAACATCTAATGGTTTGAAATTGCTGTATGGTTTTGGCAGCAGGGAGAAAGCTTTATGACACCCGGGTTGAAGTAAAATGTCAGCAGGCATATTTCACTTGATGCAAAAACGACCTCTATTGGCCTCTGTCTAATTATTCAGAGGATTTTTACAAGCCTTCATAAGTATGTTTGTGTTTCTGACAGCTCCCTCTATTTTGTAACAGGAGGAGAGTTTGGGATAATGTGTGTCAGATGGGGATTTAGGAGCAGATTTACAGTAATACTTTTAACTTAAAACTGCACAATGTGATTTTTGACCACTAGAGAGCAGAAAGAGAAACCAGCTTGTTATTACAGCTAACTTTTAGCTAACATTAGCACCTGGTGAATGTAAGTCCAATATGTATTTACCTTTAAGCTCAAGTTTGGTTTCTACTCCTGGGCCTCAAGCTTGTTAGCTGTTCGTCTTTCCAGCCCAGCCCCAAACCTCCACTGAGCTTGCTGCTCAAAGCTTCAGATAGTAGAATGATGGGAGAAGGCTGCTCCCATTCATTGTTTGCACTTACACCTAAGAAAAGTTATGCAATATATTCATATAAGCACATTTTCCATGAGCCAGGATGCAAAAGTGATTAGGACCCATACTGATGTGTGGTGTTAGGCTGCAAATTCTAGTTGCCATAGTAATGATGACTGGAGCAAAGGAGAAAGTCAAATGTCATCATATAAAGAGCAACAAAGGTCGCAAAAGCAGGTGGTTGAGTTGGGCGGATAGATCGAAAAAACACAGGACTTTCATTCAGGAGAATAATGTTCATGTCCCCTGTGGCACCAAAAGTTAACAATGTTATTTTACATTATCTACGTTTCTCAATATTTCTAATCCTTACCAAGTAGTTTTGGTGCATTAATCTAACCAAGTATTCCCATTTAAAACAAACCCACATGTTTAAAAATGTGACTGTTACACATTAAATAGAAAAGTCATATTTCATAGGATGTCATGTGAGGATACATTGATGAGAGTGGTGAGATACACACACAGCTTTAATCTGGGCTTAATTCAGCACTACAAGCTATGACCTTTTTTTTTTTACATACATTGATTCAAAGTTTACATAAAAAAAACTATTCATTTTACAGTATGTTGGACTATTTATTTTTACTGTAGTTAATAAGAAAAATGGTTTGTCATTCAACTTTCTTTGTTCTTAATATTGACATTTTGAAAATTCAAAGCAAAGATAATTATATAATATTTCATGAAGATGTTGAAATCATTGTGACACTGGTTGCTATTAAAACTTAGTGAACGTTCTTTGTAAGATAGATGTTTTCACTTACGTCTTTTGCACAAAACATGACACACATCTTCGGGAAATACTCTTTATCAGATGGAGCCTGTCTGTGTATTTGTCATCGTTATATTTCGCTGGCCTGTCTCCTCAGGGCTTCCTCTCCTTTGAGGCAGGGTGGATGAGACGCAGATATGCCGCCCCATGGAGGTCCTGATCACAGAGATGTAGGGATGACAGACAATCAAAGATAAGAGAATAAAAGAGATGAAAAGATGAAAGGAAGTAATCGCTGCGTCACCAGTTGAATCGCTCATTAGATCAAACCACATTCTCAGAAACGCCCAGCGTTATGAGAAGACCGCGTGCTGTGTGTCTTTCCCATCCAAATTTTCTCTCTGCATTTGGCGCCTCTCGCTTTATTCAGCCCTGCACTCTTGGTGACCATCGCGTTTCCATGAGCTTCACACAGGCCAAGTCGTAGAATGGAAGGCACCCTTGCGGCTACTGGAGCAATCTGTGACGTAAAGAGACATACATTATACTGTCACTGTCTGTCAGTCACCCTGCTCCTCTCTCCCCACTACACACACTGCAGGCTGTCACATTCAGCGTGAGCAACAAGTCTCAATGTTTTTACCTCAGCATCTGTGGTTACAATATATCTGGAATTCGAACTCAGAGAGTGACAAGGTCACAAGATAAGAAGTAGTGCGCTTGTAAATACCATTGGTCTCAAGATGAGGGATGAGGTGACTGGTGACTGTGCGGCCGAGGAGGGGGGAGTGATGATTTAACATGAAATCAGGGCATAAAAAGGCCTCCACTTTGGAGTAAACCTTCAGCCCCTCGGAGAGGAAACATGAGTCTACTTCTGCCAAGACACGCCGGATTCACAGAAATCCTCACAGAGCGAAGGGATGGGAAAGGAGAGCGAGGTGAACAAGCAAGCAGGGAGTGAGAAAAAATGCAGGAATAAAAGGGATAAAGAAGTGTTAGGGGAGAGGGATTGATTTCATAAACCCTTTACCCCCTACCCCATCACCCTGTGCAACCCTCCAAGGTTAGGTCTGTCCATCTGGCATGCGGACTATATAGGCCAGAAGGAAGGAAACGGCAGGGGAAGGAGGATGAGAGCGAGATACCTTCCCCACTCAGCTATTATTCTTTGTTAACCAGTTTTTAGCACTGCTCAGCCTCTCTGGTGGTTTTCATTAAGAAAGGAATCACCTTGGTTTTGCCAGGACCCCTAATCAAAACCAGACGCGTTGGAGTTTTTAATTGAAGCAATATGGACCTCCACGTTGTACACAACTGGCTTAATGTGACAACTTATCCCATCACTACAACAGTGTTTCCCAATGGACTTGGGAGAAAAACATCCCCTCAGTGAGGGAAATCTAGGGGGTTTGTTAATATCCCTCTGATTTCAGAGGGCTGTTATTGTTGAAACGGCTCCAGACTGCTATTTACTACCACATCAGCCGCTCCTTCTGCGTTACATTATTTGCATTGTGTTCGAGCCTCGTCTCTTCCCCGTCGTCTGCTAATGTTATGACCATTAGTACAGTACCGTGGCGGCATGTGTCTGGTTCTGGCTGTTTTCGAAGCCCGAGCAGAGTGGAGCTTGGCAGTGGGAGAGCGAGGAACACATTGTGTGACTGTGTGTCCAGTGCTAGCCAGCTCTCTGGGCAGGGGAGCTTGCTTTTAGCTGAAAGAAAACAAGAGTCTGAATGAAAACGACAAGCTCAGAGCTGTGGATGTTTTTTTAGCTACAGCCAAAGCACCAGTTCTAGTTCTTGCTGTAACCCTGCCATAAAGATAGTGTTTCATTCAGCTTTCAGTCTTTATATAACCAAGGCCACTACTGACTTTTTTTCTCTCCTTCTCTCACATGTTGACAGTTCAGCTGAACCAAAAAATTGCACGGGGACAGATAATCTACCTGCTTCCTTCTCTTTCCTTGCCCCCTTCTCCCTAATCCCCTGAGAGTGTTTGGATTACTTTGAAAAACAATATTAATAATTTGGAAATTTTGCTCCTCTGGCTCCTGCTGCGTGCTTTTCTTTCTTTGCTCATTTCCTTCTCAAAGCTCCCTTGATGTGGGGCTTGTTTTGCTGTTTTCAGAGTAGTGTGAGACCTCTGTGAGTTATTACCCAGACCCCTCACCATACACCCTCTCTAACCTCTGAGACCAAGGTTGATGGTGAACTTCCCATATGAACCCATAAAGTCCCACATTCTTTATGTGTTGGGTTAGAGCGCGTGTATCGTAATAATGGGATAGAGATGTTATGTGGATGGGGGAAAAGCTGAATGAAGTTGGTCTGATATGTAAATCCAGCGGGCGTGTGTATGTGTGCCGAATGTGCGCCAATGAACGCAAGGGACATGTCATCGGCCACAAATTGTTTCCCACCCAGGCAGATTTACACGGGGCAAGTCAATGAACTGTCTAGCATTCAGAAACCAAAGTCACCAACGCCATGACCACAGGCATGAGCAGTATCCTCTGAGGGAAGCAGATAAGAGGGAGGAAGTGAGCGAGACCCTGCATATGGACAGTAAAAGCTCCATATCAATGCATATTCAACGTAATTACTGATCATAAATCAAAGAGGCAGCTCGCCTTGTCATCAAATCGCGGTATTTCATCTGTTTGCCACAGATGTGCAGCATTCAGTTACTCCTCCGAACCAGCACTACCTTATGTTTCACCCTGAGATCTCTTCCTGGGGCTTATCTATCCTTACATCTATCTTTTTACGCTCTCCTCCTCGCTCTGTGAGTGCTGCAGTGCAGCTGTGTGTGAGCAGTGATGGAGGGAGGCCCAGAGGAGAGGGGCAGGGAACTGGCTGATTATTAGTAAGACAGAGAGAGAACTAAGGGCTTCAATATGTCCCATAGCATTTCAAGTGGGACAGGGTGAGTCGGGGAAGCCAATTTAGTCAGCCACAAGGAGAGAGTGTTTGCGTTAGCTGCGTTCACAGATTGTTATTGTAACCACCCACTCTCACTAGCATCCTCAGACCCCCCTCACTCTCCTTGGTGCTTCCCCCCAGCCTCATTATTTCACCCTAAGCAGGTCAGCTGACATGAAATGTTATTTTCAAGAAAGAGTTTACCCGCAGAACACATGTGGGGAAATGTTTAATAAGACCTTGATGTTTTTATGGTGATTAGTATAGCACGCAAGCAGGCGATCCTTCAAGGATAAAGGTATTGAAGTAGTCAAAGGCAGCTGAAATATTGCAAACTCTCACTCGATGACTCATTCAAAACATGCAAATACTCAACATGCTTGCAGCACACGCACAGTCTTGTAGCTTCTGGTCCACCAGATGACAACAGGCACTTTTCCTGATGCTCTATAATGTGTGTGTGACTACATCCCTCTGCTTTAGGGATGCAAGGGGAGGGCAACGACACAGACGGTGATGAGAGGAGAGGAGAGGTCCCGCCACAACTCCCCAACATCAGAGGTCTGCTCTGATACAGCACCGTGGGATTTTTCAGCACCTAAACGAGACGGAGCTGCACCCACGGGTGATAAGTGCATAATAGACATGAGCAGTTTGATGTGCATCCAGATTCATCTACAGCCTTGTGAGATTTCAATCATAACAGGGAGTGGTGGAGAAGAGTTGTTGATGGCCTGGCCTCCCTGTGAAGCAGATAGGCCCAAAACAAATAAATCCTAATATAATCCTAGTTGTGGTTAGACACAGCGTGAAGAGACTTTTGATCTACCCCTGAAATAAAACACTACTGTACATCTGCCTCAGTGAATGATCAAACCCCCTTGACGTTGACCGAATGCCAAAAATATCATGCTGACCACAAAAACGCCTTGTCAGTTTTTGGATCTTATGTTATCCATAGTGGAAGAAGCAGACAGGACAGTCTGTACGTGAACAACCTCTCGTGACATGAAACACCCGCTTAAATGTAGTGAATGCTTCTTGTTAGCCTAGATTCCTTCTGCGGCTAGAGAGACCCTTGCTAACTCGGAGCTGTTAAAACAAACAGGGAGGTCCCTGAGCACAGCGCTTTGGACAAAGGTTAAAGCAATATCCCCCAGCACTATTCATTTCAGAGAATCCATCCCACTCACCGGCTTTGATCCTCTCTCTCACTCTCTGCCCCTCTTTCTCTCTTGCTTGCCCTGAGCTGGTGAGGAGGTGGTTGTGTGTGTCTGTGAGTGTGCGATGCGAGGCAGAGTTCATTGCGAATCCTTGGAAACATCATCTCACAGACTGCAACAGCCATCGGCGCCCGTACGGCACCGCGGGATCTCTCAGTGCTGAGAAAAGCACAGAGCTGAACCTGCGATGATAAGTGCAAAATAGGCATGAGCAGTTTGATCTGCACCCAGATTCGAGGGCGTGCACATGTCTGCGTCTGTGTGTGTGTGTGAAGTTCAGCTGCTGAAGGCCCCAGAGGAAAGCCTATCCCTCAGGCTGTTTACCTCCACCAGAGCTGTTTACTTGACCCCTGATGATTTAGATGCATAACCAAATAAAAACAGCCAGGGAAGTTCAAACAGCTAGTGACGCATAAAGGGTGCATGAGGTGGGACAGCACTGTGTTCGATGATGGCTCACAGCTGGACCTCCCCACGTCACATACAGCATTAGAGATGAACTACGAAGACCAGCTACTCATAATCCTATATCAAGCCCTTTTTTCAAACACTTAAGAACTACTTGAGGCCTTTATAAATCTTCATAACACATAATTCTTAACGTGTTCTGTGAAAGTCTGTGGGTGCCGGCCAAAAAGTTAATTTAATTGAAGTTCAGCGTTCATGGGAGCGGATCATGATTCATACATTTAGCTTTTTGTAAACTTGCCCAATCTTCCCGTATGTGTGTACATATAATCATGTATACCACCCCTGGGGCAGATTTCATCATATTTCAACATTGTGAACATTTGGCCATTTGTACAATGTTGTTTATGTTTTGACAGGAGGAGCATTGTTGTGTAGCAACGGATCCATTTACATAATTTCTCGATGTTGTAAGCACTTACATAATGCCCCCATTCATTTGGATTGAACTGCAGCTCCCTTCAAGGCCCCTGGACCTGCAGAGTGCAGGACACACACCCATACGCTCACTCAGGTCTGTGGGCTCGCACAGTTTCTCACATATTTACATGTGGATACTTAGATTTACAGTGCAGTGTGATGGATTTTCATTTAGAGAAAAATAACAGAAACAGAATAAAGAAAAGATTGAGTACACAAGGAAGGACATGACTTAGAAAAACAAATACATTTAGAACTGGAAATGAGCACAGGCCCTAAATCATCCTATAGGTGTACACAGAGCATGTTATGGATCATGTGACTTGGTGTAGACTCATGTTGCTGAACTTAGCCGAGGCAGCATACGCCAACACGTAATTTAGTTGTGGTGACTACTGCAGCAGGGGAAATATCTGAGAGGGTATAGTTTAGATCATGTTCTCACATAGGATGATGTCACCCGTTTCAAAGCAGCAGTCTTTGCTTCACACCCACACATACCCACATACACAGTTCATATTGGAGAACGGATCCTCTCGGGTATAAATTGATTTACAGTCAGCTAAGGATTTTGATAAATGCTGCAGCACATGACAGCACTAGGTGGATGTTTTGCACATTATCGGGTCATTATTCCATTTAATATACACCCAGAGTAATTGTGTTTACACTGCTTGGAAAGGGCAGGGAATAATGAAGGCGTTTATCGAAGCGGGGTTGTATGAGGTACCACAGTCAGTGTATTATTTTAAGTAGATGGTGGCCAGCACAACTCCAGTTAGAAGACGCATGCAGAAGTACCAGAGCGGAAACTAAACAATGTACTGCTGTGGACAGACGAAGCACCAAATATTTTCAAGCAACCTAAAAAAATGGGGGAAAGTTTCAATGGAAGCCTTTCTATGCTGCCATCAAAAGCCACCAGATTCCATTAAGAAAAACATTAAGATACCCGTAATATCTGGTCTACCAACTTTGATGTTAAATACTTGATTTACAAAAGTCACACAATAACACAAACAAACTAAGATCTTGGGGCAGTGGAATAACAGCAATGCCCATGTTCTGGGACATAAAATTACTGTTTTTGTCAATGGAGTCTGGTGGCTTTGATAGGAGCACAGAAGTGAATAAACTTAAGTGAACTTAAGATTTGCTTATTGGCAACAATTTTCTAACTTGTGTATTGGCTCTTCCTAGACTCCACATGTTCAAGGATCTAGGGGTCATATCCCTGACTTATTACCTCACTTGTTAACATAATAGTTGCTGTGTAGAATGACTTGTACAGGCACTCTTTCTCTTTCCACTGGCAGGATTTTTATTTCCATTTTTTATTTCTTTTTTTTCTTTGTAGTGTTTGTCATGTTTGTTTTTCATGTTGAAAAAAGGAACATTTTCAGGGATAAAGTGGGGGCATGACACCTGCCATCTGTAGGCAATAGACTCACTATATGTACCTCATACAACCCCACTTAAAAGAATCTGTACAATCCCTTTAATCTTGTCATGGAGCTCAAGTGTTGGCAGAGGCAGTACAGTACCTTTTCTAACTCGATCAAGCCACGTGAGATATGTATATATTAGTCTGTATTGTTTACTAAACCGTTGCTACACGTGGCAGTTTGTTTACATGCCGCACAGAGCCATTGATTGAGGTCGTCATGAGTGGCATTTGGTGTGGAAACCATGCCCACTGTGCCCTGTGATAGAGAGCAACAGTCGGAGCCGTGGGTTTGCTCTGGAAATTCCACTGAATCACAACATACAAATTTATCCAGCCACTGAAAAAAGACTGAGCTATGAATTCTTTATTTACTCGCAGTAATGATTCCTTTGCTTTGTGCATCACTACTGCAGATCACAAAAATAAAATTATGTGTACCGAAGAAGCAGCTCGACATTCACAATAAACAATCCACCGACACTAGAAACATCTCGGTGGAAAGAGACCTAACTTTATTATGTGATCCCCACGTGGTATCGTGTTACATCGTTATATTTCTGAGGAGGTGCACTTCACACGTAGCCTCTCCAGCGCCCTGACACAGACGCATAAATCCGGCTTTACACTCATCCGGTGTTTCTCTAGAGGGCCCGCGCTGTGGTGAGATGCTTGAAATAGAATAAGGAAAGAAAAGAAACAAGGAGGAGAGGAGACGGCAAACACACAGTTACAGATGCATTTACCAGCCCAAGGTAGCTGTGCTTCACTCTGATAGTAACCCGCCATCAGGAACAAAGCACCATCAAAAATTATCAGCCAACCGTAGCAGGTGGCTAAATTTGGACATGCGTGCGGTGGACACTGACACAGTGAGAACCATCTTCAGAGAGACGTCAGGTAGAAGAGATGAGCAGCGAACATCATGAATATTAATCTTCATAATCCCATTTTTGGACGTCACAAAAACGCTTGCATGTTAAGTGACGAAAACGATGTAAAAAGTGATATATAGTCAACGCTCTGCTGTTTCTAATGTGGTGATAGAAATACGAGGAGCGTGGAAGAGCCACTGAAATGCTTCTGAGCTTTAAGTGTGTTGAGCTCTGTTCCATGACTGAAGCGGTGACCTTACAGCTGAATCCTGTGTAAAAATCTGTCTGACATCACTCACCGAGGCTTTTCCATCTCACAATCTGAGCACTGTTTTATTTGGAGAGTGTGATAGTCTCGCACTCTATTTTACTTCCACACACTCACTCTTTTATACCGTAATGTGCAATCACACAAACACGTGCACACTCGCGCACGCACCCAGGCACAGTAAGTGTTCTCAGACAGGGCGAGTGAGTGATATTCCTGGTGTGGTTGAAGGGTGGAGTGGGAAACAGTGGACCAAACCTGGTTTAAAGTTAGAATCATGTTGCCATATGAAAATGATCTCATTTCTAAATTGAGGGAAACCCTGATGGATACTTTGGAACACAATACAGTGGCAGGGCACCCCAACGTCTCTGTCATGCATGATAATAATCTCATAACACTGAGTGATATGATTCTACAAAGACTTGGCAAAGCGGGATGCCACATGATGTGAGCTCATGACTCCATGGCTCCTTTTTAGTGCGCTAATCACATGACATTGATGGATCTAAGCAAGGATTTCATCTGCAGGGCTTCTATCAGGACACAAATGTCTTACTGTATGTACAGTACAGTATAGATGTCTTGTGGTTGTTTTTACGTAGACTATAGGATGAAGGAAGGAACATCTTTGTAATGGCTGTCATGGAATAAACCAAGAGTAATCAAGCAGATTACTTGGCTCTATATTGTCTTGGCCTTGCCAGCAGTGCGGCTTTTGTGCTGGTAAATATTTGCTGTGAGTTGAGTAGCATGGCATCGGCACATCACAGGGACATTTTGTGTTTCCCAAACATTAGGCCGGTGACGTCAGGAGGCCTTAATGATGTTTAACAAGCCCACCCAGTCCAGCATCACCCCATAAACAACCCTGATATACCCTTAGTCCCTTGTCCAACTACTTTGGAGTACAATAGAATCCAACGCCCACTTAACCTGGCCGTCCTCCATGTTGTTTTAAGGTAACAAAAACAGACACTCGGCTCTGCGCAACCTTTCGTAACCTTGTTTCGACAGTCCCGCCTTCACCAGGCTGCAGGCGAGGGGCTGCTCAGCATTGGCCTACTGAAGGACATGGCTCAGCTGTTTTGATGTGGGGAAACCCTGTTTAATAATTACAAAAGGAGAAAAACGACTGGACTGGAAAACCCATAACATCACCACTCCAGAAGTGAGAAAAAGAGAGAGGGAGGACACACCTTCAAGAAAGAGCTGAAGCGGAGAGGAGGAGGATGGAAAAGTGACAGTAAAAAGTCATAATTTGTGACTGATTAGCAACCGTTTCCAATTAAAACAGCAGAGGACAGGAAAACCAGAGGGAGGGAGGGACAGGGTCAGTGGGGTTCATTTCCATCCGGCAAGCCTCAAACACACACACGCGCACACACAAACAAGAAAACGCATGGAGCAGAGTTTTCCAGCAGGAGCCCAATTTGTGTTTGGGCTCACTTACACTATTATATTGGTCCAGTATGATCTCAGCTCAGACTGAGGCTAAATGTCTGTGTCTGTCTGTTTGTAGGTGGGATTTTGTGTTTCTCTATGTGTGTGTGTAAGTGCGTGTGCATGCGCGCGTGCGCGAGCGAACAGCCTGCATTGATGTGCATGTGTGCATGCATGCATGCAAAATGTGCATATGTGATATCCGTGTTTGCATGTGCCGCGGCGGCGGCGGCGGCACATACATGTGAGTGTGCGTGGGGCTGCCAGTGTGTCTGACAGGAGAGCAGAGGTCATGCTAAGGTTGGGATGAAGTCAGAATGTAATTATGGTTCAATGAACCAAAGGGGAAGTAATAAAGACCAGCTGCATGTTGTGTGACTCTTAAAGTTCCACTTAAAGCAAGCTGCACATTCTCTCTGCTCTCCCGCGCTGCGCTGAGAAGGGGAATACGCGGTATGTTAATGCTCCTGCCTCGAAAAAGGGATACAAGGAGAGTTTAGAAAAATACACACACGCACGCACACACATAAGCACACAGAGGCATTATTAAAAAGCACAGCGTCAGCAGCAAATAAAGAGATAATAAAAATGGGCAAAATATTTCCTCTCACATTATAATGGGGCGGGGTTGCCAAGGTGACCTGGCGTGCAGCCAGGGACGGAGATGGTCACTGAGTGCATATATGGGAGGAAAAGGGGGTGGGAAGGGAGGGCGACACACCAGGTGGTTTCACTCGGGTGATCCAGTCTCGACTGCCTGTATCAAAAAAAGAAGGGAAGGGAAAGAAAAAACATCAACTGGCCCGTCAAAAACAAGAGGGAAAAAGGAAGAACTTTATCTTCCCCTGAATGAGCCTCCCTCTTTTCTCTCTCCCTCCTGTGATTTTTCCCTCTCTTTTCTCTCCCTCTCTGTTTCACTTATATCCTAAATCTTTCTCTTTTCTTTCTTTTTTTTTTAAATTTCTCTCTCTCTCATCATCCTCTCCCCATCTGTCTCACTCAGACATGTTTTCCAGGGCCTGCCATCCATAGATACCGTATCCACCAACAGTAGCCCGCCAGTGCCTAGCGGAGAGCCCCTCGGGAGGGTGGAGAGCTGGGGGAGGCCCTCTGGGGAAGGCCTGCTGGGTACGGGGTGATACGGGTGAGTTTGGGGGGAGGTCATAAGCCCTCCTACCTGATAACCACAGTGGCTCTATCTGGAGACGCTTGGAAGGAGAAACACACTGGCCCAAATCCAGTACAACAATAGAGACTAATAGGTCAGGAGATACTGAATTTATAATATTAAATCTGGTTAATACAGCAAATTAGTTTTTAAGACACTTTTAGCATTCATAAAAGGGAGCAAAAAATAGAATAGAATTATTATTTTTTTTAATTAAGAATAAGTAAGATGCGCACATCAGTTGTGACATTGATTACATGAGAAGGGAGTCCATTGTATTTTCAGTGTATATTTGCTATCAAAAATCCTGTTTATCACTTGTCTTTGAATTTAAAATAAGCCTAATATGGCTGTAAACTGTGCGTGACTTGGACCAAAAAATGTGCCAGTACCCTAATTCTGCAGCTGGATAACATGATCATAACATGTTTCAGATGCATCTATATTTGTATTTAACTATTTTATTATCTAAAGAGCCTGAGTAGACTGCCAATCTCACAATCATATGGTTGCAGTGGCGGGAAAATATGGTTATGAAGTTTAATTTTATGTGGGCGATATAGGTTGTGCTGAATGTCTGATTTAGCATTGGGTTTCTCCCAATAAATCATGATAATGGCCTCTTTTCGTATATATATCATGTAATATGAGAACTGGATACCAGACCAAAAGATTGCGCCTGTTTAGTCCAGTGAGTAATGCTTGCCTGGCTCATAAGACAAAAAAGTTTTCTTGCTTCCAGTTTTACTTTCGTTTTATGCAGTCCACTGGTTATGTGCACTCTGTGTACATTGCGATGACATCACTGGTTTTGAAATCACTTTTCTCGGCTGGAGGAAGGTTTTACAAACGAAAAAACTAAAATGAATCATAAAAAGTCACATAATTTGAGTTTGTTTGTAGTTCAAGGTTTCTCTTTTACTATTATGACCTTTGGGGAAAATGCTTTTTGGGCTCCAGGGAGACTTTGTGCTGTGAGTGGAAAAAACTGGTGAAAGGACTGAACGATGGCATGCTATTAAACATCCAGGATAAAGATCAATCTATTAATAATACTGTTAATAAAGATTAGAAGTAAGGGTACTCATGTAGACAAAAATCAAAGTACTGGTGAGGACTGGTCCATTTCTGGCACTGGCTGTAAAATATTTAATTTTAATCAAATCAAATACAAATAAATTGCTTTAAGCACTCATATCTATTCTTACCAATAAATTGTTGCAAGTTGTTAATTTATTTTTTTTTATGTTTGCTGAACCGTTTTATAAACACTATGATGTGTGCTCATTTCTCGTAACTTTATACACACTCCATAAGGAGAGTGGCTTGTGGTACATACACATACTTACATTGTTGTGCAACATCTTCTGGTAATGCGTGGATTATGGGGTCCCGTGAAAGTATTTACGAGTTATTGGGAACATGTATGTAGGAGAGAGAGAGGTACAGCTTGACTCCTACAGCTCAGCTTTCTGGGGAAATGAAACGCCTAAATTCCATGAGCTTCCCGGGAAAAACAAGCAGGACTTTATCAGGGAAAGTACAAGTCACCGGTTCCCGAAGTGGCAACTGGAGGCTGCTGTCAGGAGGGAGCTACGTTAACAGATACTCAGCAGTCACCAGTCATCCCCGAAACATGTGGTTCCTGTAAAAACAAGCCCCCCTCCACCCCCATGAACCCCTGCCACTATCCAGTCACACTACCCAATCGTCAGGGAGCGGGAGATGTGTTTTTTCCTGAGGGTGTCCCCCATGGGTATGATGTATGTGTGAGTGAGTGTGTGTGTCGGAGTGTGTGCACAAGTAACACAGTGGCTTATTTCAGTGTCAAGGTCCACACCACAACACTGCAACTGGTATTGATTTAGATGAGACTTAGTCAGTGAGTGGTGCTGTTTCTCGGACAGGCTTTGTGCCGGTCTCATCCAACTTAGCAATTAAATGGAAAAGTCTAAACATTTACATTATGGTTTTGATTTCGGGCATTTTTTCCTTTTGTTCTAAATCTTTTACGGAAAGACAGGGATGACTGGAAATGATGGAGGATAGCATGCAACAAAAGGGCCTTCATGGGACTTTCAGCCAACAGACCCACCAGGATGATAAACATTTTCATTTTTGTCTTTTAGCTGATGCTCTAATAAAGCAGGGATCTCTCAGTGATTGTAACGGAGTGATGTAACTTCAGCCTCTTCTCTAAAAGTATTGCAAGTTACAAGAAAGTACTGCACTGCCAGTATCCTCAAAAACATACCATCAATTTGGAGAAAGTTGGTTATTTAGTATGAATTTAGGAAAAAAAATTGATTTTATTTGGTAGTATTTTCTGATTTCTGGAGTTACAAAAAAAAGATCCCCTCTGCAAATGATCACATAATGCATCATTTGCATATTTAAACATAACATTTCAGAAATTGCCCTAATGTAAGCAATCACATGGTGTCATGGTAATTAGTTACAATTTTTTTCCCCTATTTACCTGCAGCGTCTCCCCTTCAGCAAGTGCCCCCATCAATAAATGTTTATGTGCGTTTGAGGTCGGGGCAGATATTCATTTCCTGTTTTATGACTGAAAATCAAAGTTGTTGTTTTCTTTCAAAGTATGACTAATTGTTCCATAACCTTAACCTTAAAGTGTTTACTATTGTAACCAGGATGACAAAGATCCGCAAAACTTTTATTTTAACCCAAACCACAATGTTTCCCCGAACCTAAACAAAGTCATTTTTGTGCCTAAACTTAACCAAACATTAACCGCAGCATTGTCACATTGTAAAACAGATTTATTTTTCAACATTTATTTGTCATGGTCTTGAAAGGCAAAAACAAATTATATC
This sequence comes from Serranus cabrilla, assembly GCA_903364295.1. Lineage (NCBI taxonomy): Eukaryota > Metazoa > Chordata > Actinopteri > Perciformes > Serranidae > Serranus > Serranus cabrilla. The sequence goes on from CAFUXE010000447.1 coordinate 120,992, forward strand.
TTCCTGCCAATGTGGGTCAGCGGGCATGAACGTATTTTGTTTTCCTATTTGGAAGACTTACATGTAGGAGTTGCTACTTGGGGGGGAAAAAAAGATTAAAATCTTTTTATTGTGCAACATATTTTTCATCCAGATGGTTAGAGGAGTCTCTGAGGATTGTGCAAATACCTTCAGAATAAAGTTTACCCGTTAATTATTTTTCAGAAAGCCAGATGAGAGGAGAGAAGAGATGCGACTATAATCGTGTACAGTAATACATGTTTGAAAGGCACAACTGATTTAAAATTTTTATGTGTAACAGAGACTTTATTTAAAGATCAGAGTCTGACAAATACAAATGAAAAATGAAAAATCACTTATTGGACAAACTGTAAAATGATTTGGGAGAATGTAATCTGAATGTACTGTAAAATAGTAGTGGTATTCTCCATAGAGGGGCTGAGGTTTCAGTTCATGCTGAAGGATTGGGTGTGACTCTGTAGTTCTCAATAAATTTTGAAGGTCATTCCTAATATTTCAGAATCAGGAAGGAGGATATGTCAAGGCCGGGGGAAGGTGACCAGGTCACTCTGAGGAAGTGGAAGCTAAGTGTTCAATAGTAGCAACATGAACTCAGCAACTCTTTTGTCCGTGATTTTCCATTCAACCTATGACCCTGCTCTGAACAGGGAACACATTGGCATGCCAGAAAGTCACGAAAATAAATTTCATACTTAGTCTTGGCAGTGATGTTTCATTTCACAGCTGCCACATGTGTAAGTACGTGACAATCCAGAGCGATGAACTTGTAAACACATCCTTTTGGAAAACTCAACACCTCTCCTCACAATAGATCTATACCAGAAAAAAAACAATCCTGGAAAGCCAATCAACAGACTGGAGCCAAAAAAAAAGCTCCTGAAAAACACATCAGGCTAAAAAAGAAAAAATGGACAAAAACACATCCTGTCTCATATTTAAACCTCACTGACCCAGCAGCTGAGAAAAGTACATCCCGAATGACAGGCAGGCTGGTCTCAGGGTGGGCATCCTGCAGAGCGTGCCCAGGGAGGGAGGGGAGGGGAGGGGGGGAACGGACGCAGCTGGGTCCAAGGTGGGCCTCTAACCTTTGGGCCACGCTTTACCAAAGAGATGTCTGCAGAAGGGAAATCCTCTTTAATAGCCACGGGAAATCAGATTGTCTGCAACAACAAAAAAAACAGCTCAAGTCTGCATGCAAGAAGAACTCGACGACACTGCAGACAAGCCTCATTCATTTCAATGAGATCATTGCATTTGCATAGATGCTGTAGGGTGTTGCTGCAGAGGGAGAGATGCTCCTCTCTGTAAGTTTTATCAGCAAGTCACGCCATCATGTAATGTCCTTGTAGCACCCTTTAATGTAATAATTTCCTGATAATGTAATAACGCCTGAAAATGTAATAAAATATGCACTCAACTCAATTGAAAATGTAATAAAACCCGATAATGTAATAACTTCACCAATAATGTAATGAAATATCCTGACAGCAATGCAGTCCCATGCATTGTGTTGCCATGGTGCTATTGTTGCTCTGAATACACCCTAAGGCCAATTTACTGTACGTTCGCTCAAAACAGCTATTTGGGTAATCTGAAAGTTGAACATATTGCCTGAGCAGGAGGTTCTGTTTTGCTCCAGAAATATATAATCCTCCAAAAAAACGAGTTCAGATATGCACCCATAGAGACGATCTCTCTATGGGTGCAATACATTGGGTGAAAAACATGCAGTTTTGCAATAATCATAGAAGATCTGAAAAGGTTTTTTTAAGGTTTTGTGGACATTTATTTTCCAAGCCTTTAATAGGAGTATGGACAGCTGGGCCATACACACACACACACACACTCCCAGTGATGAAGCATGCACACACAACAAGGACACACCAAGGCACCAACGAGGAGTTGAACAGTCAGCCAGTAAGAAACTACAAATAAAAGGTCTGCAGGACGGACAGACGATATCTAAGGACACTAATCCTTATTGAACTTTTACCCAGATGCTGGTAGCTACACAACTGATGCTCTCTTTATCCATGGACTCTCATTTGCACTACATCACACAAACACATTCACTCTCATATACAATCATATACAAAGGCCAGTAATAGTCCCACTCTTCTTCCACCTAATGGGCTGCATTAATCAAGAATACCCTGTGTGTAAAACATGGGGCCATGGAAAAAATCGGGGCCAAAAAATGTATTTAAGAAAGTAGGCAAGTGCCAAGTGGTTTCAGCAACCTCTTAATTCAGTGTGGCTGAAATGGGTTTCATTGCATACATGAAAAATGCTCTCTGTATAAATTTGTTTGTATTTTACTTGACAACTGAAAGCCCCCTGAGCGGAGGTCCACACTACAGCCGAGTTAAGATGAGGACACGGAGAGTCCAAGGCCTAAAACAGAACACTGCAACCCCAAAGAGTCCCCCAACCCCACTATAAACGCTGTCAAAGATCTGTTTGAGGAGTTGTGTGTGTGTATACGTGTGTGTCCCACCCCACATTTTGGAAAGTTCTGCCAAACACAGATCCATGTAAGGTCATTAGCCCACCTCGGACATCTCTGCTTTGTGTCTTAATGGCAACTTTCCAAACACTCAGCTCCTCTCTGCCAGGGCTTCCCACAACTCACACGAACACACTCTGTCTCATATAGACACACACACACATACAAACAGAATACAACCTGGCTACCATAGTGTAGGAGGCCTGGAGGAGCCCAGACATCAGTCTATAAATAGTGGTTGGTCTGATTGTGTGGTGCCCAGGGTGAGAAGTTATTTAAACTGACTCTATCTCGCTGTTGTCATTATTTCCTTTACTTCATAGCCAGAGGCCTCGATTATGTTTTTTTTTTTCATTTTTGTATCACTATCAAATCAAATGTCCATGTGCAGTTAATTTGACTTTTTAGCACTGATTTAGTTTCAGTCCCAGCCTAGGATGGACTCAGGTCTAACACCACTTGACTCTCACATGAATGAGTTCCTCATATGCCGACTTCATGTGAGGCGGTCAAGAAAAACAGATACGTAACTATTGTTTACCACAGATATTAGGCATAGGGATTCACTTTTTAATACTGATGACAACATCATTTAAATGATTCATTTCCTGTGTAGTTTCAGAAAAAAAATAGAAACTAGCTTGCACAGAAAAACACCGAGTAGCTAATGACTTAAAAATTCAGTCTCGGGGGCTGATATTTCCAGGGTTCTAGCATAGCCAGCGGATAACAGATTTCCAGGCAGGTCATTGTTTAAAGTCCAATTAGTAACTTGAGACGTGAGAATGGAGTTAGTGTTTAGCAATGTTGGTTGTTGTTAAACTAAATTGTCATCAAATCATAGCTATTGGGTTCCAAGATTGCATTTTGGCCAATGCATTCGCCGCTTTTGCTGGCCACACATGGTTGCTGCTCAGACTGTTTAGCAGTACAAAGTCGACTCAACCTGATTTGACTCCGAACTGCTGCCCATACACTAAGGAATGCTGAAGAGACCCATGCCAGATTCATTTATGCAGCAATACCAGAGAGACTCAGGGCTATACTCTGTATTCTTGGCTGCCTGCTTACTTTGTTGAGACTCTGCTTTAGTTTGGTTGGGAGTCAGACAGTTTTTAGTGCCTCTGAGAGTGGACAAAAAATTAGCATTTTAATAATTGTTTCCAGGTTGTATTATATTTCTACAATTGCTGTGATGAAATAATGATCCAAGCAAATGGATTTTTGTTTATATGCTGTAAAAATAATGCCCCTAATAATATAATTAGAGTCGTAAGCAAAATATTTTTTTGTTAAAATTTGTGGAGCCTATAATTTAGTATTTTGAAGAATATTTCTTTACTTGCACTCAATACCTGCATAGGTACAGATTAGTGGGCCCTGAATGAAGCATTTGAACCTAGTGGCTAAAATTGGTAACATATTTTGGCTGTTAGCAACCAACAGCTTTACAGCTCATTCACCCTAGGGTGCAGATACGTGAGTGGCCTATAAAGACAGGTGAGACTGGTCTCATATGAAAACAAAAGCAAACGTTGTGATTTAAACACCACAGATTTTCTTTTACTCACATTTCTTGCATCACGTTTTTACGTAACTATGTCACTTCCTGTAGTCATGTCACCTTACCAGGAAGGTTTTTGCCCTAAACATAGGTTAGTGGTTTTAAAGCCCAAATTCAATGAAACTGCAGCCTTTTTTACAACCACCAACCATACATGTATGTATAATGACATGTGTGCTATTTTTAGAATGTTACACTCTGTACTGCAAACCACAGAATGCTCATATGGGTCATTTTGGCAGATGCTCATATTGACCATTATGGGTAGTATCAGCAAACGACCAAGTCTGTCGTTTAGGTACGACATCTTGTTGGATTGGAAGACAACTGCTAAACACATTTGCATAACAAGACCAAATGCACAGATAGACAAACATAATGCCACATGGGTGCATACGTGTATCTTGGTGCAGCTATTGTGAATTAATGCTTGTTGTATACTTTATTGATTGGTACTTTGCATGGACTGCACAAAAACAGGAAAGTGGCACTTCATGCGAGCACTGGACAAGAGAACAGAACAGCTTGCCTTTGATGCCTACTCCACTTCCTTTTCCAGCCTTCAGATCTGTTTCTCAGGAATACACAGCCTCAGCGGTGAATTACTGGACTGACGAATGTAGGTCAGACGAGTTAGTTCCTCTCACCTGAAGAGAGAAACAGAAAAAGTGTTTGGACAGTCTGTATGTGTGGCTTAAGGTCTGTGTGTGTGTGTGTGTGTCCTTACAGTAATGGGGTCCTGTAACACTGCTCCCTCTCATTCACTATTGTACTGCACCTCTTGTAATGCAGTAGGTGCTGGCCACGTCACTATCAATAAGTCAATCTGCTCTGGAAAAGAGATAAACGGAGATGAGATCACTTTCTGAGAAGGCTGTGGGAATGCTGTGTTCTTCAGAATTAGACTAATCGTGACGGGAGCCTGCTGTTCCTAAAATTCCTGAGTGTTCACACCTCCTTCCCAGCATGCAACTCTTTCGTCCACGTCAGGAGACGGACACTTTTTCGCTGACGTAGTTCAGACCAGATAGCTTCATGTAGTTACTGAATCGTGGCCAAATGTGCTGTAGGAGTTGCTGTTTTTGTTTCATAAATGATTAGGGTGAGAACCATATGGGGTTCCTCAGTGGGAGACTATTTTTGATATAGAAAGTGAGCCGTTAATCCAGCATTCTTAACAACACACATACACAATGAAACCAAATGGCAAAGTTGTTTTTCAGTCTTGCTGTTTTAGAGCGCAGTTCTGCACTCATCACCTGCAGTGAATTTATTAGACCCCTCCACGGATGAGGTCAGCGCGTTTAAGACAAGGGATATGCTGGGTATTTCAGTAACTGAAATTCACACACACACACACACACACACACACACACACTTCCACAGTCAAACACAGCTTTTACACAGAGAAAACATGCACTCAGAGAACTCTCACTTATTCTTTCACACGTGCACTATCTCTCTCTTTCTCTCTCTCCCTCTCTATCTTTCTTTCACACACACATGCACACACACATACAGTATGACTCAGGCCAGCAGAATGTGTTTGCTGCCTGCTCAACTCTCATCTGGAAGCTCCAGACATGAGATAACATGGATCCAATGATGACAGTCTGTCTGACCGGAGGAAAACGACCCCCTGGGCTGAGTCCTGTTACTTACTCCATGGCCCATACATACACATACACACACACACACACACACAGACAACATGCACAAACAACCTCCAGCCCCAGCTCCGTGCCACAGTCCACGTAATACTAAACAATCACATGAGGCGGCGGCGTGCGGTTGATCTGTTGCATATGGCCGAGAGGAAATTTACACACACCATTCATTCATTTACTTAGCTGTTTATCTATGATTAATCAGCGCACTACATCCTGTCACCCGCCAACAAAACAAGTCATATATCTGCAGGCTAATGATCCGGCACAGTATTGTGTAATGTTTAATGTCTCCTCCAATGTATTTATATAAGCATAGATGGAAGATTTTTAAAATGGGAAAGGCATATGAAAGTGGATCCCATGAAGAGCACTGGAATCCTGCTGTTAGACATAGGAAAAGTCCACTTCCATGTACATAAAACTTAAAGGAATACTTTACCTCTATACTACAATATGATCATTTGGAAATTGATCACCTTAAATTACTGAAGACCACTTTTTTATTGTATGCCTCCGCGGAAAAGAAGAAACAAAGGAAATTCTTGATATAGTGACTTTAAAAACAGCAAAACTAAATCAAAACATCTGTTTACAAACTCTGACACAACTCATGCAGCATAATCCAAGTGTAATTATTTGGTTGTATGCTCAGTACTTTCCAAACACGTGCATTTCATGCATTCAGCTGGATGAATGAGACTTGGCAGCCTCTGCGTCTGCAATAAATGTTGCCATTTTACTTGCAAACCACAGATACTGTACGTTGATCTGCAGCATTTTATTGCTTGGTGACAAAGCAATGTGATGTTAAAAGGAGCATATGTCCCATTGAGTGGACAGAGGGGATGTGGACGGCACAAACCAACCCAGGACTTTAAACTGGGGGGCTGGAGTTCGTGTCATTTATTTGAAGCTTTGTCCATAAGCAGCGCTGTCTAGTTTGACAGAGTTTAATGAGTTAGTTGAACATCAGTGATCCTATCAAAGCTTCCTTATATGAGATAAACATTTTTTATTCACTTGGAAGAGTCCACCCTGTGAGGAATTCTGCTGAATGGGAGAGTTTGCTAGAGCAAATAAAACACGAGCTGGGCAGATTTGACTAGTTTCTGTTTCTGCAAGAATTAGCAGAATTACCCTGTTCTTACCTTGTAACTAACCTTAACCAACGTTTTTAAAGTGATCCTCACATATTAACAATATATTGCGGCCATCATGTGTTTGCAACATGTTTTTAAAGCAGTGGTAATCAGATGTTGGTTCAGAAATGTTCACATTACCATGTTTTCATGAATTCATGGATACTGAGGGTGAGTAGCTGATATGCAAATGTTTTTAGGGTGAAATATTCCTCCTTCAAGAACTGAAATGAATGCAGTATAGGTAATGCATGTTAAGTTTTTGAGAATGCTCTGCTGTTCAGTGACCTGCTGCATTACAGAGCTGCTGCTGCTAAGATCTAAGAAAGAGATTAGATTTCACCTTTAGCAAGATCCTTGTGCCTCAGCCATCACATGCACACACTCAAATCCACACACGCACCTGTGTTCCTAAATCCTGCACATACTGTATAAACTCTACGTATGTAAGTATCCCATTACAGATATATCCATGTTATTTTACCCCTTTGCCATTTTCCTACCCGGCCAAACGCAACACAGTTTGGAAACTCAACATGGATCGGTTCCCATCATTGCCATAGTTGCCATTTTCATAGCGTTAGATTTTTCCAGAGTGGAGAACCTCTGTTTGTTTTTACTGCTACTGTCAAACATTCAGCTGCCCTGCAACCTGATTCATACTGCCGAACCTGACAGAGCTCCTTTGTATCACAAACCTGGCACACAAACTGTGCGTACTATATACTTCATACACACACATGTACATAAATACACACCTTGACTTGAACTTATGGAAATGTACATGCATTAATGACAGATAATAAAGGCATCTGCTTAAACACACACACACTCACACACATAAAAGCGTGCACACACTCCTGACGGTAAGAAGGTGAGCTGGTTTCTCAGAGTTTCCTCCAGTCCGCCTTGTTGGGAAATAATAAGCAGCATTTAACAGGCACAAAAGGAAACGGAGAGAGATGGAGTGAGAGAGAGAGAGTGCAGCCATCATGTCCACTCACACAAAGAGTGTGTTTGAGCGCCAGTGTTGCAGATGGAGCAAGTGAGTGCGCAATAACAACGCTGATGACTGATATTTCTTTAACACTGGAGTCTATTCGTCCTCATGGAAAAGAGCAGAAGAGAAGGAGGGGACGGTGAGGAAAAAACACTGTATTCACCTGATGCCAGACCATAACATTATGACCCAATCCCTGTTATATTTACTAGTGGGGAACACTCAGTGGTGCAGGAAGCAGCTATAACATTGTTTTTCCCTCCCGTTAAAAAGCCTGTGTTCTAGTAAAACTTTGGGGGGCTCAAACCCACAGCTCCCCTCGATCTGCTTCCAGGGGGAAAGCTGAGTCACCTGAGCCCGCCTCTCTCCCTCTCCCTCTATCTCTCCATCTTTCTTTTTTCTTTCTCTCCATCTCTCCTCTCTCTGCCTTTGGAGGTAACCACAGAATACAGAAAAGCTGAGCCAAAAAAAAGGGGGGAAAAAAAGATGTTTTTTTGTTGCAAATGTACTAACTGTAATGGATCCATAATGTAACTCAAAGGAGAATCTGCTTTCACGCACTGCGTTGCTGTTAAATGGGCCAACAATGTACATGGTGGATATATATACATTGAAATACAAGCCAAGGTCTATTGTAATTTTGCATAGATAGGCTGTTATGTAAGATGGTTTAAAGACTTGGAGACTGACAGAGAAAGAGAGGTCAAAGAAAAACAATAGTCCCTCTTTTATGAGTCATTTAGTGGGTCATGGGCTGCCTTCTCAAGATGTCATCAACACAACAGAGGGATCTTTCACACACACACAAACAGATATTATGTTACAGGAACAACAACTGAGAACAGAAGGGGAAAGGAGGAAAAAAAAGCAGGCCACGATCATAACAAGGCCAAGGCAAGATGGATCTGTTGTTGTCTGGATGAGGACATCGCAGAGCAAACTTTTTAATTACAAATAGATTAGACCACTGTGATGTTTTTGTGTGGTCTCTGTGTAAACTCCCTCAATATTTTGTTTTGAGACTTGCGTGGATTCCTTCGCTTTTGTTTGTCTTCAGGAGACCCAGGAATCTCTCTCTGCGATGAGGGCCAGCGGCGCTTTATATACAGGAAAGAGAGAGAGCGAGAGAGAGAGAGAGAGAGAGAGAGAGAGAGAAGGTGGGTCAGTGTTTGGGCCTTAGTGCGCATGTATGCTAAACTGCCCTTTTGAGTAGCGAGACTTGCCAGGGTGTTACACTAACTGTACACTTAAGCGTTGAATGAGGCGCCAACAGCAGTTCCAGTCACTTCAGAACTACAGATGAAGTGTCAGACTTGAACCACGGCGTGCAACATTAACAGGGCATTCGCCCCCCCTCCCCCCACCTCGGACTGCCTCTGACTCGGGTCCAGCTCCCAGGGCTGTGGGCTGATGTTGTTATTGTTGTTTTTCGTGCTGAGAACTGGAGTCCCAGCCAAAATGGACTCCTGTTACAATAACAAGACCTGGAGGGCCCCTGCTCTGCTCCATGCAAGGCTTTATTGGTACAGGGGAGCACCAACACAATGTCTGTGGACAATCAACAACCAATTTGCTAAGGGGCGGGATAGGAGATCAGCCAGAGACTGTTCTTTTTCCTTGTCTTTCCCGAGCGCCGGGTCTCTGTCGCTGTGAGACAACATCTCTGCTAACTTCCTCTTGTTTGTCATCGGCCACCACATGAGGCCGCATCAAGATGTTAGAGGCTATCTAACATGTACGCAAGAACATTGTGGCCTGTCTCAGCTGTAAACATGAAACCTTTGAGGGAAACACACACAGACTAAACAGACATGAAATGCACTGAAGTCATAATAATAATATCATAATGTGGGACTGGGGAGCCATTGTGTGTATATCATTGTATATTATCAGAACCTAAAGGTGTAACGTTTCTAAAGGTGGAACATTGGCGATGGATGGTGATCTGGGTGGCCTTTGTCTGATTCCAGTAGGATGTCAAGTGCTGCAGTGTCATTTGACTATTCTGGATCCTGGAGTGCAGACGACACCAATAAACCGAGTGACTTTTTGTCTGTGTGCTGATCTGGCAGCCGCTTTATAATTTATGATGATTTAAAATGATTGATTGACTTTAGAAGCACAATTTGATATACAGTGTGTTTGTTAAAAAAAACAACTTTTTTTTGCAATTGTCCCTCTAATGTGGTTATCAAACACATATATGTCATGGAGGTGGAATATTTTAGAGTTTCATTGCCCAAAATGACATCAGTGTAGTGAAACAACTTCAGTGGAAATTGAATTATTTAAAATAGCTAGATGGGTCCTTGGTAACGTAGTCCCAAACCTGACAAACTATCATATAACAACACTTTTAAATAACCAGAGTATATTTTACTGCATTGTTATCTGAAAAACAAAATGTGTTCCTAACAGTGCATATTTGATATATCACTGATATACCAGGCGATAAAATCAGATGAGTTATAAATCGGTTGGGCTCTAATCCCTACCTTTGATTATGGTCTCTGACTTTAAAATAAGTGACGTCAGATAACAACAGATAAACTACACAAACAGTGTGACAGCTTGTGTGCACCTGTCAGCATGTGTGTGCAAGCTGTTTGTTGCTCTTAAGTACAACACACCAGCATTGAAACACTTTAACTGTTAAAAAAACAGCAGTTTAATTACGTGTTCCCCAAGCTGGGACATCTTCTTCTGGCTGTATGGCACATCTGCTGTGTGATCTGCACGTAAACCACGTGCATAAATAACACAACACAGCTGGTGCACTTCAGTGTCTGACCAGTTGGCCACCCCTGACAATGATTGTAATTCTTTATTTCATGAGACATAGTGAACTTTAAGCCATGTACCAGTAGACACACCTCCACCTCTAACAGAGGCACAGGTATCAATAGGCTGCTGAAGACACAGTCACAGTCCCACAGGCATCTAATTGGCAGCCCTGTACTGCAACGTGTTATTATGTGGACACATAACTGTTGGGATAACAACAATAAGTGCAAGCTTTCTGCTAACACGGTTGACAAAGGGGTTACTGATGCCGAGTGTGGGGATTAAGACAGCAGTGGAACCCCTCAGACCCCGCTATGCCCCCACATAGTGGGGAAAGCCCAGTCATTCCATCAAAACTATTTACATAACTCCATGGAGAAAATTGGCCCGTAGCAGTTAGCTTTTCCATGTGCGCCACACAGTAGAGACGCTGTTACGATAATTGTCCTCTTACACGAGCAGAGGGCATATACAGTACAGTATTTACAGTAAGAAAATAAAGACGGGAGGGATGGTGAGAGGGAGAGAGGAAAAAGGGAGAGAGAGGGACAGAAAGAGAGCGAGAGAGAAAGAGAAAACTGCTGATCAGGAAAGAGAGTGGGGTTCCACGGATATTCCCCCAACACAAACACATCTAGTGTTGATTTTTGTCATTTTCTTGGCCCTGTGAAGTACAGTAGTTGGCAGAACAGTAAGCTCTCTGATGGTTTGTATGACTGGCTGTCATGGTCTTAAAGGTGGCTTCCCGCTGCCTCAGCGTATGCCCCTTCCCTCCCTCTGTGGTGACCCTCGACTCTCTTCTACCTACTCTCTCTTCCGTACTTTTCCTCATTCACACGTCTGCCATTTCTTCTCTTTCTCGCCCCTTCAACCCAGTTGAAAAAACAATCAACCTGGGCCCAGTTGTGCTGCCTGCTACACCTACCGCCCAGCTGGCATCCATTGTTTGCAATTAGTTTCAAGGCATGTGTTGGACAGCATGCGTACTTGTATACGTGCAAACTTGCTCGTACATTTCTGCAGGCATGCACACGTGTGTCAGGGTGCAAATGTGTGCAGACATCTGAGCATAAACACATTGTTTTTGCACATTTTATGATCAGCAGAAAATCAGGCAGCCTGGGAAAACCATGGAAGGACACGGGTCTGAGCAGCTCCAATTATTAAGAACAATCCATCAATATGCAGAGCAAGTCCTGGAGCGGGCTCAGCAGAAAAACATGGCAAAAAAAGTGAAAGCAGAAAAAAATGTGGTTCTTACGAGGAGGGAGAGAAAAATCTGTCTTTACAATCCCCTGTTTCGCCTTGCCAACTTTCTGCTGGCTGTTGGTAGTGCGGAAATGAGAGCGTGCTAGATTCTCCCCTCCCGAGAATAACACAAACCCCTCAAAGCTCAAATCAAACACACAATCCACGTCACAGGAAACCATTTTGAAGCGTAAAACCTCCCAATGGGAGCTCCATTTGAATGCTGCGGGTATGCGCTGCCTTGCTCGCCCCCTGCGCCTCCCCCTCTCTCCCCTCCCGCTCTCTCAAGGCTTCAACCACAACCTAACCCGAACCACACCACCTCTCAGACGACAAGACTCCCTTTCTCTCACTCCCTGTCCATTTCCCCCTTTATTCCTTCCCTTTCCTTTTTTCTTTGCCTCTCTCTCTCT
>CAFUXE010000447.1:138929-153029 GCA_903364295.1 Serranus cabrilla
GGGGGGGCGCAATGTGCTTGCAGTCTTTTATTGGGTATGAAGAGAGAAGGGAGAGGTATGGAGAGAACATGGAAGAGAGGAGGAGTGTGTGTAGCTCAGGCACACACAAAAAGAGAAAGTCTTTGAAGTAGTCATTATTTTTTACAGCAGTGGAGTTGGTGCAGAATATTTACACTGTAGACAGGTTTGGCTCTACTGAATAAAAATAAAAAAAAGTTCCATGAGGGAAAAATGTAAAAATACTGACAAGCCTGCACTTAGCTTTGTGACTTCAGGTTTGAGGAGAGAGCGATTTGACCCGTCTCTGCCAGCAGGGACCGGTCAGATCTGCTCCCACAGGAGCCTGAGACACCTGCTTGGACTGACTGTAGACCCTCCTTTAATTACTTATTGATAGTTAAAGGTCCCATATTGTAAAAAGTGAGATTTCCATGTCCAATGTTTAAAATCTGAAATACTGTGAAAGCATCTAAAAGCTCAGCCATTGGAGAAATACACACGTCTTTAAAGCTGTCAGGATTTCTCTAAGGTGGTGATGTCACAACTATATATGTATGTATGTGTCATGTATATAGGTAGAAAGTGTAGTTACAGTCATTTCCCGGCTGTAATGATGACACAGACATAATGAGGGAGAGACAGATGTGCAAGACCCAGAATGACATCATGGTGTGTAAATACATATTCAGACAGACGGTTTGAGGAAAATGTGGTTTTTGAACATTAAAGCGTGTTAATATTTTCGAGTAGAAACCCAACATACAACTATGAACCCAAAGATGTGCACGTCCCCTTTATTACAGTCATAAATCAATCAACACACATACATATATATATATTATATACATTTAAAGAGTATATTGGAGGAGCTCTGCTCAGGTCATTTTGATTACTAAGCAAATTATTATGACAGTTTTTCTTTATTTCTAGCACAGATTACCATCTAATAAACATTTAAATATTAATTAGGATAATATAACATAATGAAATGGACAACTTCAACTTATTTACTGAAATGTATTGACTTATTTAAAATGCTCTACAGATGTTTCAAGTACTTTATTCAAGTACTTTATAAAAAAATATAGCTAACTGCAGTTTACATTATCATTAGACCATTTAACACAAGGCAAATCTGTCCTGAAATCTTTGATCCATTTAAGCAGCTGATCTATTCAATAGAGCTTAAAAGTGCTTTTACATAATCTGAATTAAAGGACTTTTGATGATTTTAGAAACCACAGTAACAGCAGATATTCTGAATATATAAACTGTTCTTCAGGAATGTGATTTTTATATTCTTACTCAGACATTTGAGTGTAAATGTTGCATTTTGAGGTCAATCTGTGTTCCTTTGTGGAAACAGAAACAGTCCATTGTTATTCACGTCCTAACACTACGCAATTTTGGCAGGTCCTCCACAGATGTTATCACTTAAAAATGAAGTTCTGTCCTTTTTTAGCTCATTTTTATTGATTAAAACATTATGATAGATTATCTTGTCAGCAAAATGGACATTTAATCTTATCTTCATTTAATGTTTGGTAGAATATACTGTAAATGATTTTGAGAAACACTCGTGAGAGCAGTCTGTCCAGGGAATATCATGTTACACTGGATGTCCCGATCCGTCTGACTTCATTTATTGTTTTACTCCTTCCGCCTCAGAACGTTTGTTCTGTATAAAGAACTAAAATGACTGAGAGAGATTTATCTGTGTTTGCAAGAGATGAGCTCATTAACATAGTATGTCTCAGCATCCAAAATGTCCAAAACACTAGATAACCACCACTATCTGCCAGCCTTAAACAGTAATATTATCTGCACCTCAATGCCAGTTCACAGTAGGTATGAACAAGTGCGCGTTAGAGGGCACAGGATATCCCCGTGACAAGGAACAGGAGGAGAACTGGGATGGATTATTGCTTGGCCAGAACTTGATTTCTCAACTTTCATGTGGGGTCTGCTCAGGCCGGGAGAAGAGTGAGAACAGGAATTTGGTCTCTGTCTCTGTCGGTTAAGCAGCTGTTTCTCTGGAGGTCCGGACTGGGCAACAATAAGAGAACGGAGAAAATAAAAAGCAAGAAAGTGAGAGTGAGGCAGACAGAAAAGAAATTGAGTGGCTGTGTAACAGGAGGCTTGTTTTGTTCCAAATCAGATTGCTTTATAGCGACGCAGGGGGTGAGTGGTTCCAGGCAGCAGACAATGGGCCAACACGATCAATATTGACATTCTCCTTAGTGATAGCTGAGTTGGCTGGGTGAGGTCAGGGACTGGACCTTTGTATGAGCCAGCCAGCATTAGTGGTCACAGCTGGGGGACACTTACAGTAACCTTGGCCTCTCAGCATAATGGAGGGTCTGAGCGAGCCCAGGAGAGGTCCCTCCCCTTTATGGGCCTTATTACCGTAAGAGAGCTCAGTCCTCAAGTGGCCCGATTCAAACACAGATCAGTACTCTGTCAAAACAGCTACCAGACCACGTTGGCACACGCGCAGGCCAGCTTGTGTGGTGAACAGTGTCTCGAAGTGCCAGTTGTTGAGCGCAGCAGCCGTGGGAGATGAGGCGAGGAGAACACAAGAAAAAGTAAGCAGAGCCCTTTTGGACAAGTGACCGTTTATTAGTTCTTATTCCAGCAGCACTTACAATTAGACAGATTCATTGGCAAGTCCCGCGTGCTAGGCAAACACACACAAACACTGGGTACAATCTTCTTGCAGAGTTATGGCAAGAGGTGCTACCACAAAATAATAAAACACTCCAGCAAATTCCACGTCGTTGCTTTGCTGAAACAACATCTCAATTGTTGTTTACCTAAAGTGGTCAATTAATCCAAGGCAAACTCATAAAAGAGGAAAGGATGTGGGTTGTCCAGGTAGTCTGATCCAACTGGCTGAGAGTCAGGGCTACTAGGGATGCCACAATGTAACCCTCCCCAGCACGGCGGAGGAAGAGGAGCGCAGGAGAGGGACAAGGAGAAAGAGGGACGACAGAGGAGGCGGAAGGAAAGGAAACTCCTGAGGAAAGAGGAGAGACAAAGAAAGAAGAGGTGCAGAAGTAGTGGTGCCAAAGAGGAGGGGTAAAAGGAGAAGGAGGTGCAACAGGAAGGGTGGGAGGAGGAAGAAGAGAAGGTCATCTGAGGTGATGGAGATTCTGTACGGTGGGCTGGTTTCATGAAAGATGGAGCCGGGCCACTCTCCTCCTCCTGTGATTCTGTTCTGGCTTGGATTACTGGACCGTAGCCGCGCAAACTCTCTCTCTCTCACACACACACACACACCAAACACATGTCTTCAGTCTCCCACACACATGCTCATTCTTATTTACTACACACTTGTGAGTGTTTCTTACAGAAATAGAAGTGACATCACAACGGTCGTGTTGTAAATCAATACACGTTGCTCCCAATGAAACACCCACGCCACACCATATGAGCACAGAGTTCCTGGTCAGTGGGCTGTCTCAGAGTCCGAACCACTCCGTGACCCCTCCTCTCCTGGGGTCGAGTTTCTGCCTCTGCTTCTCGTCCTCCATGAACTTCTCCTGCATCTCTTCCACGGAGCCCTCTGACGCCGTTTGCGCTTTTTCCGGGAAGATGTCAGGAAAGGTGAACGTCTGGCCCTGGGCCTAGGATGCAAAGGCAAAAGCAGAGCAGAGTGAGCAAAGGAACCATCGTGTTTCTACCAAATAAGAGAAATTTGTTGTGGATTAATACTAAAAAAAAAAAAAAAAAATTTTTAAAACATGTCAAACTGCATTTTCAGTAAACCATTTCATTTTCCTTGCAAAGAGAAGTGAGATACTGATTTGGAATTCAGGACACTGTTTCTCCCTCTATATTCCTCTTCCAGTTACACAAATGCTCTCTTTCTCTCTGGCATTCAATTTCTCCAACTCTCTCCCACATTTAATCTCTCATCTCTCTCCATTTCTCTGGTCTTGATTTATTCAGAGGGAAAGGATGGTATCCATTATTTATTCCATACCAACCCATCTCTGGCCATGGCTAATGCATCACTGGCCCGAGCGTAGTCTGTGTCAGGCCGCCGTAGAGTACAGTACAGTACACACACATGCATGCATGCATACCTGCACGCCCACACACACACAAACACACAAAAATAACGGGTCAGTGAGTGCAGGCATGCACATATATCCATAGCCTATCCCTCTGAGCCTCTCCCATGGACACCTGGAAACAAGAATTCACTGTTATCAGTCTCAACTGGTGCCAGATCATTGCTGTCTGACTCAACTTCACGTAAAGCCGGATCGTAGCTTGTGATGATGAAACTGCACTTACATGTGTCATTCTTATCGCTGTGTGTTTGGATTTTGAGCTAACTGCTAATCCTCACAAATGTTCCCAAAGTGATTAATGACCGCTAACGTTGTAGTTTACACCAAGCAACAGCTTCCACTCCATAATGACAAATACTCAAATGTCATTATGAGACTCATAAACTTCTCAATTATTTTATACAGAGGCCTACCGCTATAAAATGAATTGCTTCCATGAACACAATTGTCAATCAACTATTCTGTTTAAATATGTGAAATATTTTGTTTGGGGTCAGTGTGTAGGCGTTAAGGAATGGTCTGGCTCTGATGTGAATGTTACTTTGTCTGTCTCCAACCCCCAAAATACCAAGAGAAACATGCATATAATTACCACATAGCATGGTTTAATTCCCAAAGGGGGAGACAACATGAAACTCACTCAGCCAGAGACACAGAACGGAGCTCGAATGCTGGACTGGGACAACCTACAGCTGGAGTCTGGGGTATCATTATTGTATGTTTGGACCTGTGCGTGTATAAATGCGTGTGCTCAGGTGCATGTTTGCATGGGTCTTGTTATGTTAAAAACAAAACAGCATCCGTATAAAAAACAAACAAAGAAAAAAGATGAGATGAATAAGGACTGGATGTGCAGTGACTGGTTACCAGCTGGTTCAAGTCACACAAGATGCTCTATTCTAGAATATATTCACCTAAAAATTAAGCTCATTTTGTCTAGTTTAACAATAACAATAAAAGAAGATTTTTAAAAGCTGCAGTCTTAAAGGGACAGTTAATATTTTATGTGAGTAGGATTGTATTCATAGTCAGTGTATCACCTGCTGTAAACAGTGGATGTCTATCCCCCAGTTTAGAGAAGCAGGCAGGAGTACTGGCCTGTCACGATAATTACTATATCAACGTTTTGTTCGATATGTAAAATGGACACAATATATTGTTGTTTGCGTGCTCTCTGTGGGAGGAGGGGCTCACACACACACAGGGTGCAGGCACTAGCCCGCTGCATAGTGAGTGTGTTACTGGAAGCTAAGTTTCCTGACGGCTGTGCAATACCAGAAAGGTTGTTGGAATAAATGGAGTTGGTTCCAAAGCCTGTGTGGTGCGGGAACATTTCAGATTTCAGCCGAATGAGCGAGGGGAACCCAGTTACATCAACCAGCTGGTATGACAACAGTAGTGATGCAAACTGGCAATACAACGAACCTGAAAGTGCTTCTAAAACAGAACCATCCCACCACGTTTTCTCAGCTGGGAACAAAAAATATGTCAGCCATTTCAGCTGTTTATAACTTTAAATAATATAATACATAGTTTATCTCACTGCAATTTTTTTGTTAACGGAGCCTGAGAATTGTATTTGTTTTGATTGTAGTTTATTTATTTTGGTTTTATTTATCCAGGATATTTTAATATCCCTGCCACATTAAAATTCCAATATTTAATATTCTTGAGATTTAAAAATTCATGGCTATAGAAAAGGATAAACTTATTTTTGCTCTAATATCATTATATCAGTGGCATAAAAAGGTCCTATAATGACACCGTGACAGGCCTACCACTGAGGTCAGCAAGACATATGTTAATGTACACAAAGCTTATGCTGCAAAAGGTATTTTTTAATGCAGATTTCAACTTTTTTGTACAATTACATTGTCACTTCTTTGTTTCGAAATGAACTCCTGTGAGTTTGCTTTTTTTTTTCATGAAAATCGTGAACAATCAGCCCTAATGAGCCACTGTCTATTTCTTTTTATTTGTTGGAGGGACCAAAGTCCACCTTTCACCGGCATTTCTGAGTTTCTGACTAATCCTAATTAGCAGCTTTCAGTGAAAAACAAGACACCCTGGTGGGAGAGACTGGCTGAGTCTAAGCCTACACAGATCCAGAGGTCACTGCATTTAGATATTAACCTCAACCCAGTCTTTATGTGTGGGAACTACAATCGAACCTGACATGTCCAATCTGACAATACTGGTATGACCAAGCATCTAACTACATCCAACCATCTAAAACACAACTATTATGGAAACTACTATTTTGGTATGATACTTTACACAGACTTGAATCCATGTTACTCTCTTGAACCTGGCCATTTGAGTCTAAACTCTCTGATTCCAGCTTTGAGGAGCTGCTAGAGCAAAACATGCACAACCTTCAATCAAAAGACAAACCACCCTGTTCTTGTGTTCCTGTCTTGTGGCAACGCCTGTATTGCAAACTACAGGAGGTTTTTCTAGCGAGTGCAGTAATGTAGGAAGAGAGACAAGAGTGCAGACCCAGTTAGACGGAGGGGGCTTTAGTCAGGCACAGGCACAGAGCTGCCAAACACCAGAGAAGCACCTGGAAACCAAATGCCCTGCCAAGGCCCTCCGTGTCTCTCTGCACTTGCACACACTGCCATCGAGGAACGCGTAATCCAGAACACAAACACTGGGCCAGGCCAAGGGAAGTTTGCTGCAGGAGTAAGAAGTAGGAGTTGGGAGAAGGACGAGGAGGCAGCATGGAGAAATATGGGGGCAGGCGATGTGAGGACATGACTGTGGAGGAGGAGGAGGAAAGAAGGGGTGACGGAGGACGGGGTCTACCACAGCGCTATAAACACCAGACTTGACAACGGGGGGAAACAATGAGGCAGTGACCCAAAAAAAAGACTTCACTCGACTTGAACCAAACATTGTCGCATGACAATTCCCAGTTATACGGCAAAGCGTTGGACACCTTGTGTATACACATGGCAAAGATTAATACCGGCCTCAGCGAACGCGATTCACAAAAACAACAAAGCCCTGAGATTGAAATCAACAAAGCGCTGAGCCTCGTTAAACAATGTGTCAAGCGTCTGCTGGACACATTTCCGCAGTGAGAGAAAGTGGTGGCAGAGAGCAGTCTTAATTTTGTTTGAAATATATACATCACACCACAGCACAGGCAAAGTCCCCGCGGTCTCCGTGTGCTCCGAGCCAAAACGATCTTTCCTGTGTGTCTGTCTGTCTTTTTCTCCTTGTGTATTTGTGTCTGAGAAAGAGAGGGAGTGTGTGTATGAGTGCATATTGAGTGATTTATGGAGAAGACTGAAGGCCTGGCCAAGAAGGACAAAAGTTGAGAAAGACAGTCAGGCATTATGTATCGCCGCGGTTTTCTTTCTGTTACCTACTATGCTTCCTAGACGACAAATTGTAGGAGTGGATATTTTCCCTCGCTCTGCCATCATCTTCACTACGCTCCCAATTGAATCAAGCTGCCATCCAGGAATATTGGGACGAGGCCCTGTGCTTCTAGTGATGTAAACATACTCCTCTTACGCACATGAACAGCCCATTACACCCACAGTTTCCCTCTCAATGGGAAAAGTAGGAGAAACACTGGGGGGGTTAAGAGGGGAAGGCAAATGTTGTCATTGACTCCCTACCAACCCGTCTCACTTTCCCCATCTGTGTGTATGTGTATGTTTCCTTATTAAGCTCTCATTTAATGTCTTGCTCTGTTCCAGGAAGAGTGTATTTAGGGTGTCGGTCTGCGTTGTGTCATTTGGCGACCACTGTCAGACTTTTAACCAGTTGATTGGGGACATATGTCAAATTAGGGACAACAATTGGTGTCCCCGTATTGTTTTCATAGCAGTTACATTGAGAAAATGGCTTGTGTCTTTAT
Source organism: Serranus cabrilla (assembly GCA_903364295.1). Classification (NCBI taxonomy): domain Eukaryota; kingdom Metazoa; phylum Chordata; class Actinopteri; order Perciformes; family Serranidae; genus Serranus; species Serranus cabrilla. Next base: position 146,883 of record CAFUXE010000447.1, read on the forward strand.
TGGTATGTACCAAAGCCTCGAGGGCACAAATGTACTTTAGTAAAATGTGCGTGAATCAAACCCGGTTTCCTGCATGTGTGTGTGCTCATGTGAATACAACAGAGTCATACACAAACTCTAAGTAATCCTGTTTGGAGCCCCAGAGGGAATGAGGGGAAAAAGGAGAGTGAAAAGAGAGAAGACCAGGCGAGAGATGGAAAGAGACACACAAAGGACAACTGTATTCTATCTGATTGACCTTTGCTTCTGATCTGTAACAAACTGAGCATGCAGTCGTAACTCAAAAACAGCCGTGCGGGAGGTGGGGGGGTGGATCCTGGTGTGCGTTTGTGTGTGTAACAATTTCCCCTTAAGAGAAGAAAAAAAAAACAGAAGAATGTTGAAAGAATGGATGAATGTGTGTCCGGCGACCTTGGAATGCATGTGAAATCAATACAGGGAAAATGTGAAGGGGGTGACTCTTTTTATTATTCATAAGCTTAGATTTAAGTATGAAATATGAAAGCCATGGTTGTTCTGGCTTGATGTGTTAAAATGTCTTTGATGAAAACAGGAAGGTGCTCGGTGCTTTTCCGACCTGGAGCTGAATAGAACATTATGGCACAGTCGGCAGCTGAGGACACAAAAGGCTGATTCAACCTGCTGCTCTGAGAGTTAAAACATACGCTACATGACTGGACCGGACTGGACCAGGACCAGACACCACCATGTGACAGATGAGATACACATCAGCATTTAAATGCCTCTGGATTGGCTGCACGGTAAGCGCAGAGTAAGAACTATGCTATGAATCTGAACATTAAAAAAAACAAAAGGAGGCTTTTCAAAGATGATTACTCAACCCCATTGTAGTAGGTCTGACTTCATTTTCCAATATCCTCAATCCACAGGACAGCCTCCATGGTATCAGATTTTATGTCCTCTGGAATGAAATAGCTTTGGAGCAACATTTTATTGCTTTGAAGACTGTTAAACAGCTGTAAACCTACTCTTGGGGTCAAATGGTGACTTCCATTCAGATAATCTTAAAAATTGAATCATCAGAAAAAACATTCTAACCACTCTTTTACGACCTGAGATCAGTCTTTCTTTTGTGCTCTCTTTAAACCTCGAGCACCTAGAGTTATTGTGGAGCTAAATAAGATGTGACTGAGGGGTGGGGGCCAAGTACACTGACTTCTTGGATGACCAAACTTGACCAAATTAAAGAACAGAGGAGCACTCAATGTGGTCACAGAGACTGAAAAGGCTTTAAGTGGTCTGAAAACGTGAAACTGAGCCATTCACACCAGCCCTAAGAGACTGTCAGACAAGCAACATATCCGTTTTATTGATGAGGGACAATCCAGAAGGCATCAGAAGATAGAGCCATTCGCAAAGCAGTCAATAAAAATCAACCAGATGTTGGCAGTTGCCATTAGAGAACAGCCAAATCTGGACCGCAGACTGAAACGGAGAGGTGTTGACGACGCGGTGAGAAATCTCATGAGGCTGTGGCTCATGCGGCTGCGGTGGCAGTGTGGTGGGGTAAACCGTGGCAAAGCTCAGAGACATATTGAGTAGTAGTTGTAGCCTAGCAGTGTGTGTGTGTATGTGTGTGTGTGTGGGAAGGTAGTTAAAAAGAGACTGAGAGGTGTTCACATTGTGGTAGAATCTATTTTGACCGCACGGTAGGAGAACCTGGCCGACCACAGACGGAGAGACCACAGTGATGAGGTTACCAGGATTAGAGCTAAGGGCAACCCCCTGCTGAGTGTGTGGGATACACGTGTGTGTGTGTGTGTGGGTATAAACCCTATTTAACTAGGGAAATGTTGACTGCAGCAAGCCTCATGCTCTTTTTAGCAACACATGTAGTTGTACACATCAAAACCAGAAGCTGTGAGTTGCTGATTAAAAAAGCCTCAGTTTTTTCCCTACTGTTGGCCAGTAACCAACTCCACTTGACCAGTTGGAGGAGGTTATGTGCCTTACTAAAGGACAACTCAGCTGTAGGGAGGAACATGTACTACACTCTCATCCAACAGGCTTCAGCAGCCAGCTTTTAAAGGTGTGATCACACCTTTGTGAGTCTGTTTTCTTTGGTGTCAACCACAGATGTACACGCTGTTGCATTTTTCTTTTCGGTTCATTTAAGTTCACACTGCCCAATTACAAGTGAACCGAGGCTTGTAAACTAAAGTCAGATGGACTCACAAGTAGCTTGTTTATTGGACAGAGTTTTGGCAACTTGTCATCCTGCAAGATTACAGATTTTGGCAGCCAAGGAGCAAGGGGGTGGGGAATACTAGCAGATTTGCTTTGAATTATCATTTTCTTACATGAACAAGTCAACACAACTGAAAAGGAGGAAGGGTGAGAGTGTCAAAGCTCAAACTCCAAGGGGTCTTACATCATGTGTACCAACAAACAATGAACTGCATTCAATTTTGCATGTAAACAGTTAAATATAAATTAAATTATAATTTTTTTTGCGCATTTTGGTCAATAGGTTAATTTGCATAATGATACAGACTTAAGCTAAAACTTTTAGCCAGCAGTCACACCTGACGCTTGCAGTACTACCGTGTAAAAATGTCATAGGTCAAGTGTTAGACCAATCCACATGTTATATATTACACTGTCGCAAGAGTAGCAAATAGTGAGTGTGTGGTTGAGTGAGAGAGTGACGTTGGATGAGCTCAGAGCGAAAGGTTTCAGCTATCAGAACAAAGAGGAAATTAACAGTAAAGTTGTCCAGTGGTAGTAAATGAACAGTGTACATTTTCGGTTTGTCTATGGAGCCCATCAAGACCCAAGTAAAGTTTTGTGTCCTGGATCCTAACTTATCTAAATATTTTAAATTGGAAGAGGCATAGTCAATGTGCACTTTAGTTTGATAGTTAGTTTGTCACTGTAACTGAATGGAGATGGGTAGGAATCATATCTATTTACATATATTACGGTTCACACCGGACCTGTTTTTCCATAGTGCTTTGTTGATTAATTTTCAGATTGTAAAAAGTCATAATGAATATATTGCATGTTTTGAAAGTAAAACGTTCCAATATTTGCCTATGATTGATGGTTTTTACAGTTCAATAGATAATAAAGATGTTATTCATATGTATTCATGCTTTAACAATCTTACTTTATCATAACACACAGGCCAGTTAATATGCTGACTGTATCCAATACTGAGCTAGTCATACTATAGAATTATTTATTCCTTGTGAATAACACAGAAGATATTTATTCGTAATGTTTCCCTTATCATTCAGCCCGTTAACAAGCCCACAGTAATGACTTCCCCTTCTGAAAGGCTAAAAGACACAAACCTGGGTTTGCACAAGTATTTAGTGCAAACGCCCCCAAAAAAAGCCACAGAAATCAAGTGTATCAGTCGACTCCAACACAGTCTGACTGTTGGTCTTAAGTTAGACACCCACACTTACAGACTCATGATCATGTTGATGATGTCTCCGACATAGTTGCTGTGCTGAACAGAGCTGAGAAACTATATGAGCTGTTTGTGTTTTTTAAATGTGCAATCACAGAGAAGAAATAGTGCAAAAAAACTGGGAGAGGCAGGAAAGATGATAGAAGAGGGCAGAAGAGGGGAGATGATGACTAGCCTGATGACTGTAAACAGCTCCCGCTGCCAGGACCCTGGGTGGGCCACACATTCACTCTCACTTTATCTCATTGAGACACACACACACACATATATACACTCATAATGCTCTGCCCTGTTGTGCCTTCATCCAGACCTCCTGTTTCAAACTGTTCCAGGAAAAGAAGAGTGAGAGACAGAGATGGAGATGGAGATGGAGATGGAGATGGAGGGAGGAGAAGGGAGGGTGAAGAGGTGAAGAAAGTCAATATCAAAAGATAGATAAAACTGGACCGCTGTTCTCTCAGGAAAGACAGCGAGGTGGGAATGATTTAACAGGACAGTAGAAAAAGTCTGTTAAAAAGTCATGCGAAGAAGTCAAACTGTTGATATGAGAGCCTGAACTGCATTAAGCAAAATAACAGCTGAGAGAAAGAGCAAAGTCAAATCATCTCTGTGTAAAAGACAGATAAGTGGCAGTGAGAGTAGACCACTAACCAATAGCATCCTGCTGTGGGTTCGTTCAGGGTCATGACCCCGGCCCTCCCTCCAATTACAATGACATCTCCTCCCCAGCTCGGCAACAGCCAAATAACTTGGTCAGCTTTGGCTTGCAGCAGTGTGTTTGTGTGCGTCTCCATGTCATTCATATTAATGGCCTATGGTCCACATGAGGGAGACATACAATTTTTTTTACAATGTTTGCAACTGTGTGCATAACTGTATGTGCACATAGGGAAATGAATCGCTTGCCATGTGATTTTAATTTCAGCATTGATGCATAAAAAGTTTACTCCAATGCCCGGTGGCTTGGTAAATAATCACTTACTCACCTCCGACTGGCAGATTATTTTATTCTTGCACATATCGTACTGAGATTATATTTTGTGGGCAAAAGTTGGGAGTCTTCAGGCTTTTTATGCTAATAGATCTTTTTTAAGTTTAACCACATTTAATTAACTAATCCTGACAAGTAAGCCATGTGCTCTGCCAAAACCGCACGTTTTATTCGCCCTACTGACACAACTGTCAATCCTCACTCCGTGAATAAGTTGTAATGTAATGATCCGACTTTGGTTAAAAAAATATATGCAAATTAAATCACAATGCTGTCTTTTTTATAAACATACAAAGCTGTTTTGCAGGGATTGAGAGTGAGTCACTCTAGGGCTGTTAAGAATGGCAAGAATCTGGCAATATGATACATATCATGACACAGGGGTGACAATTCAGTATACTGAGATATATTGTGATACTGTAAGGAAGGCAATATATCGCCATTTTTACTCTAACTTTGTAACATTGTCATGGGATGAAGTCAACTGTCACAGTGTAACATCATAAAAGTAAAAACAAAGTTTACTTTTTTATGCAAAACAGTTGGATTTGCATTTGTACTTTACATATTGTGCAAATGTTTGCATGTAAACTATTATTTATAAATGAATAAACAAAACATTGCCAAACTTGTATTGATATATTTTGAACCAAAGCTAATGGATAGTTACAATATAAAACAAAATATGAGCACAATCCTAAAATAACGAGGCTGCATGAACTCTCTCCGTCCACGTTTAGTAAAGAAACGATCTGAAGTTACAGACTTACACAGAGGAACAGTTCCATGCAGTGAGGCATTATTTCAAATTTAAAAAGTACTGCATTGGATTGGTATTTGGTGATATCTTATCCGAGTACCGGGTTTATATCTGATTTAATATAAGCAGTCAGAGAAAGTTGGACTGCTGCATCAGTGTGTGTTTTAATCCATGTACTGGTAATTGAAGTAGCTGACATTTCTGTGATAGATATTCACAATAATGCCATTGTTAATGTGGGCATACGCTAAGATAAAGTGCTTCACTTCAGATGCATCAAGATGCACAGAGACTCATCTGATCTAATAGTGTGGCACCTAGAGACCCCCAGCTCTGGTGGTACGTGCTTTGTGGGACAAAGAGCAGGAGCAAGAGTCCGGCAGGTGGGCCAACACCAGCTCTGGTGTCAACTGAAAATACTTTAAGATCTTTCACAGGGACCCTCTGACATACTGGTGCAGGGCGTCCAGTGATACGCACATACTTCTGCCCGGAGACAAACAGAGAGTGTGAGTGAGAAAGCGCGTGTGTGTGTACGTGCATGGTAGTTTTCATGTCTGGGCATGTCTGCTCCCAGCCTGCTACTGGAGACACTGGACCCTGGTAACAGAGCTCTCAGGAAAAGATCATCAGCATCTAAATACACACCCAGCCACCCACAAAGACGTTTACATCCATCTGGTCTTGAACTGGACACTCGGACGATAACAACAACAACAATAACAGCAACAGCCAAGAATAACACAGCAAAATCTGTCCATATTAGTAATAATAACAAACGGTGAATCATATCGCCTTCTGTCTGATACGCCAACCCAACCTCTGCACCTTAGAGCCAAATCACACCTAAACCTCGCCTGTCTCAAGCACCCACCCCCATTATACACACACATAGACACACATAAACAGCTGTTCACTATCATTATCCCCTCCATCTATGTCATTCAACACCCCCAC
>CAFUXE010000447.1:161633-254686 GCA_903364295.1 Serranus cabrilla
CCCCCTCAACGCCCCCCTGGCTAACTGGAGGCCCCTGTGTGGGTGGGAGACAGAGGTAACGAAGAGTGTGTGCCTCTGTGTGTGTGTTTGTGATTGTTGAGGAAATCCACAGGGAAATGCTACAGCCTTTGAAAGAGCATGTTAAGATACTGACCTGTCGCCTCGTTAACAAAAAACACACACGCGAGCACACACACACACGCACACCTTGAAATGGTAAACAGTGTTTCTCTTAATGCTCATTGCCCTTTCCTAACACATACAGACACACAGACAGAGCTTTCATGCAACACTCGCAAACGCAAGCACAATTTCTCCCACTTTGAGATTGCGGTTTGGCAGCCAGCTATCACGTTACAAATCCCAGGCCGGAGGGGTAACCATGGCAACTCCTTCCAAAATACCCCTGCCGCCCATGGAGGAAAGAAAGGGTCGTTTGCGCCCCTCGCTCTCCTCTGCCTGTTGCCGTCTTTACGCTGCCAATGGAGTGGAACCCCTGACGCAGACAGGGATACCTTCGCTGACGCACCTCGGGATCACTGGGGGCCCTGAGCCGCCCTTTCTTCTCTGTCCCCCCACAGTTCACTGCTTTCCTTCCACCCGCCCTCCCGAGGGGCTTTCCTTTTCCCCTTGCTTTTAATGACACAACCCTAATAAACAGCGTTAATGGGTCCTCCAAACTGTAGGCTAAGCTAAGCTAGGCGCCTCTCTCCCCCTCCCTCCTTCGCCTTCTCAGTCTCTCCTCCAGAGGTAGAGGGGGCTCCTCGTGGCCCTTCAGGCGCAGCACAGAAGGAGCTCGTGTCTCCTCTTCTCAGCACGTCCATCAGCGTCTCTCCAACTTCAATCCACCCGTGTGTCCTCTAATTCTGTTCTTCCATGAACTGGCAAATTCCTAAACTTGTAGGGGGCCCCCAAATCAGTCCAAGCAAACTTAAACAGTTTCCTCCTCCAATAAAAAGTCAACAGGATTATTAAGTAAATGATATAACACTGTTGGCTCTGTGATCATCCTTGACAAGGGGGCAGGAGGGGGGCTTTGGGGTTGGGATGTGTGTGGAGGGGATGGGGCACTTAGGGCCTTGAAGCTGCAAGTTTGTAAGTGAATAGTATGTGTTTGTGTGGAGGGAGCGTGGGGTGTCCTGGGACAGCTGGAGGCTGGAATGCTGCAGCAGCAGATTGTCAGATAAGCAGCTGTGTGTGTTAGGGGGAAAGGAGAGCCAGGCACGCTAACCACTACCGCAACTAGCCGCTGGAAAACACTCCCGCTGCTGCACGTCAATGGTAAGACCGTCTACATCACAAGCAGAAATTGCTAATCGCTGCTAACCACCGCTTAGAGTCTCCAAAACAGAATCAGTTTGACTTTATGCTTCCTAAAATAAAAATCATCTTTCTGCGAAGTCCATCCACCATAACCAAAATTGAATTTACAAACTCATCAATTTATTAAAAAGGCTGATATGAAACCAAGGATTATAGTCCTAATAAAACGCAGAATTTGAATCTGAACAAATGTGTTAATAAACGTCACATTTAGTCCAAGAGATTTACACAACAGTAACATGCATTTTTAAGATCCAACAAAACACTTAGAACCCTGAACTCTGTATTATATATTTTCTATACAATGTTTAATGAACAAATTATTTATAAATAAAAAAACAAATCCATGTTTAAACAATAATGGGAATATAACTGTACTCAATATTTTTGTGAGTGTGCGTGATGGATAGTGACCGGGGTATTATGCTGCAGGAGTAGTTTGAGAATTTCCAATTGATGCTTTGATATAATTTTAAGTAGTATCACTGGAATCCACTGTGACATGAATTCAATTTGACCACACAAATACTTCAAAGACACATTTTAATTAGAAATAGTGTATTTCCCACATTAGGTTGTATAGTGAGCAGTCTTGTATATCACAGTATAAGTTCCAAAATAGTTTGACTATGTACATGTAAAATGTATTGGATAATAATGTATTTATTTCAGGGAAGTTGAAGGTACCTTTACTTTCATCAGGGTATCATATTAACCATTCAAATACTTGACAGTGTTAACGTAGGCAGAGTTTAATACACAGTGGAAGTTAAGAGCTTAGCATACTGAGACCGTGTGTGCACACACACCATTTGCTCGATTTACTCACAACAGCTGCAGTACAACTTTAGGATTTTAATTTGGATGAAATGTTTGTGGCTTGGTTTTGCATACCATGAATCAAGTGTTTTCACCACTGCCCTAACACCCTCTCTCAGCAGTTTGGATGGGCTCCATGTCTTTACATAGATGTACAGTCATGGTGTGTGTAATGTTGTCTATCTTCCACCACTAGCTGTCCTAGTCATAAGGTCAGTGACTTGGACAATAATGTCTGCATTGTGTTTCTTTCTTTTTTTTTAAGCCTTTGGCACTCCTCGCACAGTAGTCCACTTATTGTGACAGTGGGAATAAAAGTTATTCTGTACCGGAAACAGAGATAAAGCCAAACCCATATGATGGCACAGATCTCTACACTGGTAATGTTTATCCCTTTTATTCCATCCACCAAGGGTTGGAGTTATCACCAAAATAATAACTGCTTGATACAACTGTCCTACAGGGATAAATACAATCCTAATTGAATCAGAGTATGATTTGAATAATAATATTACATGTTAAAGACGACAGATTTGATTCATTTTCAGGTATCTGGGTTTTTTACTGGAACATGATTACATGCTTTAAGGTTAAAATACAACATGGCCAGATTTGAGTCCACTTGAATTCAATCGGGTATTGGAAATAGTGGCACACAGATTCTAGACTTGTGGCAGTACAACAGGATCAATTAAACTTAATACAATTTGGACCTCAGTTACTAGGAACAGAAGAGACCTGTGTGAGAAATATACATATTTCATGAGGTTGTGTCAACCACTCAAACTTCTGTAAAGGAAAAGCTCTCTATATGTGCATGTTCAAAGCAGTGAAGACACTCACCAAACTGTATCCTGGTGCGGACTGCTCCTACAGGGACGCTATAGATCTTCTCCAGGTAGTTCTTTACGTCACACTTGGTCATTCTGTCCAGACATGTCCATAATAGAAGAGAAAAAACAGAAAACATAGGGAGGGAGAGGGAGAGAGAGGAGAACAGGGATTAAACAAGGCATCAGTGTTTGCATGGGGTAAAGAGATAAGGGAGTGAAGGAAGATGTCTAAGGCTGCAGTCCAGTATTTGCAGTGTTACATGCTGGATCAATGTCCATCAAATAACACCACATTCACTTAATTGACACAGACATATTTCTGAATTCCCATAAACTCTGCTGTTATATTACCTACTGTAACTGACAGGACACTCCCCCATAAACCCATATTCAGCTTTTATTCTCTGGACCATAAAGTGGAGAGAAGAGAAATGTGAGTGTCAGTGTTCATCCAATTAGCTGTCTGCATGTATTGATCGCGCCCGGTGAAACTCTACACAGGAAGTGGGCCTGGCACCAACTGATCCGGTGGGCCAGCCCAGCTGAAGCTCGCCCACTGGGCAGCATTTGGAACGGATTGCTCCGACCAGAGGAAGAAAGGCTTTTAACTGCTAATCAATCTAGCCAATTGGATTAGGCTGGTAGAGAGCACTTCCCAAATGCGTCTGACAAAGTGCTTAATAGCGACGCTGTGGTCTGACATGAGTGCCTCGGATATTGCGTCTTCTATCACCTCATATGTATGTAACAGGATAATGCAATAGTCCCTATTTTTCAGAGGAAACAGCACAATACCTTGGGCTGCTGTAACAATATTAGGTGAGGCAAACATTTGCATGAGAAAATCCCATCTGTGAACACAAAGACTCTTTGTACCTAAGAATGATGTAATATATGTTTCCATGCTGTACAAACAATTGCCTTTTCCTCTATAATAGGCTAAATTTTGGCAAAGCTGGCACTGATGTAGACCTAGAACACTTTCATTTGACCTGCTAAGTTCTGTTTATCAAGAGGGGTTACATTTACGATACTTGTGTAACTATTTCCACATTTGATTCCACCATTACAGCAGCAGCATGGTTTGATGTGGTGACTCTTGAGTACGGTAGGATTTTTCTACCAAACCAATTTCAGGCAGCTGCACTTCAGAGTTGAAGGAACTGACTGAGTTGACCCCCTAAGACCCAGTACTGGTCCAGTTCTACTGGGGGTGCTGGGGTGGAGGAGTTTCTGCATCTGTGTGAAGTCAGGTGTAAACAAATTTGTTATGGCCCCTTTAGGCCTATTTGTCTCCCTTTACCCAGTCAAGAGGAGAGAAATGGGTTTCTGATGTGGCATGCAGATGCGCCTTTCTGCTCCATTTGCACCCACCTCCCCCCATAACCCCCATCTCACAGTGTGTGTGCTGGAGGGCAGTGAAGCAGAGCGGACTGACCGGGGGTACTTGAGATCAAGAGAGAAAGAAAGAGAGAGTGATAGCACTGAGACGGGTTTTCCTAGAAAGCAGGGGTGGGGAACTGGAAGAGAGGAAAGTGGCTTGGGGACTGCGAGGTCTCCTCTGGATCATTAGCAGAGGGAACACTGATCCTGATTAATGGGGAGAATTTAATCCTACTGCTTTTACCACTCAAATTATCCAGCCACAACAAACACAGAGATAATATATATGAAACATGCTTAAGCAGGGTCATGTCTGTTACTCCACACACGGTGCCTACAAATATGCTTAATAAAGGATAACAGCTATGGCTGAAAAAGCAAAAAGCAAATTAAACCGGAGAAACACACATCAAATTAATGAATGATCATTTATCAATATCAGTAATGTAGATGGAAAATGTAACAAATGTAACAGGTAGTCCATACATATCTATTCATTTATACAGTTTATAAACAATGAACACATGAACACACACACACACAGAACTACTAAACACTACAGGGGTTACATTAGATAACTGTTTTCCTCTGACCTGAGTCAATACATGACTCCCATTTTAGCTAAAACTGGAATCCAGTCTGAGATAAAGCCTTGGGCTGAAAGCTGAGGAGAAAATGTCAAGTTAAGCATGTTCATAAACAAGGCTAAACTTAGACAAAGGGCGTGGTGTCTCCAATAGTGATGCAGGCAGCATCTGATCATCATCCCAGTATAACCACCCATCTGACTCCACAAGCTAACCTTTCACACCTCTGCCTCACAGGAAAAATGAAAACCTGCCTCCAGCAACTGCCAGGGCTAAAGACATCGTTCCTCAGCAACTGGTATATATTTATACGCAAACACACATGCTACAAAGATTCCTCGCCCAAGATGATGAAAGAACTCCAAACACAAAACCTACAAGGGCATCAGATGACGCAGACGATGGATTAGGTTCAATGACGTCCATTGTTGCCGAGCAGGTTTAAAACAGGTACACTGGCATCATTGTCAGAAGACAATTCAAAAAGTTATATTGTTTTGCATTGTTCAAGGGGAGTTATAGAGAGAAGATATATGACCTAAATATGATAATAAGTAGTGTTAAAGAAACAGGTCTCTGTAGGGATGCAGGCATGGATGAAAAAATAGGGTAAACTTGCTGCTTTTGTTTTGCCCTGCTGTGACATAGTATTTTGTGTGTGACCGTACAGCAGATTAACCTGCACACATCTATCAGAAGCTCTCAATGTAATCCTTCCACTGCAAATAATCTACATGCTCCTGGTTATTTCCTTTTCTCTAATACAGGCTGACGAACACTATGCTGAGGAGATTGTGAGTATCAGTTCCAGTAGTTTAAGGAGGTCCATTTACACCTGTGTCCCTAAAGCATATGAGAGAAGTAGGTGAAAGGGCACAGTTGGGAAATTGCAACTCAGGACAGAGGCAGCTTTGACAGTCTTTGACAATAACAATAGTGAATGTAGTCTGAAAGCTCAGAGACTACTGCGTGTCACTTGTCTATTAATGCACTGGTGCTAAAAGAACATCTGCCAGGTGAATGGGTGGTGCCTCTGTTGTAGATAAAAGCTGCCCTGTACAGCCACCCACTCACAATGATCTTCAGCCACAAATCCACACAATACTGACTGCAACACTAAGGTTTAGCAGGTCTGGATTGTTTTGGCTGAGTAATATTTCTCTGCCTAATGTGGCTGCACATAGAATTCAGAGCATATGAAAAAAAAAAAATGTGAAAAAATATGAAGAGGTCTGTCAATTGTCACATTTAAAGACATAATTTGAACAACTATGGTGATCAGAAATTTTTCCTTGAGCACATTATCTTCTAAAATGGTAAAGCCAGGTTCAACATCTCACTCAAACAACAAACAGTTGGTTTAACAGTGGGAATGAGGTAACTGAATAAAGGTTATGTGAAGAACGATGTTAAACTGGTAGTTCAGATTCATCTTCAGGGAGGATTAGTGGTCATAATGGTGAGTCATGTTTCAAAAATGGTGTGTGTACTCCACTGTATAAACTGAATGCCTTGCCACAGTCCTTGTAAATCAGTAATCGCTACAACAACATTTGATCCAGAGAATGGGGGTGTTGCTGTTGCCATGTCCTTCTTGTTTTAGGATGAACATTACTTTGCATAGGGATGATTCAGTGACCATCATGCTTCTTGTGGCTACCATGAATCCTCCTTGGAAAGGTTGCTTGTTTTAGCAACTTGACTTGGCAAACCACTGAAAAGCTTTAAATGTGGTTCCTTGTTTGATAGAAACTGGGCTGCATCTACATTTGGGCTTTTTATGGGGCCTTTTTGGTTGGCAGATCAACTTTAAGTACTACAAGGGAATGGAAAAGTAGAGGATGCAGCCACACATAGAGGTGATGCAGAGTTGCAGGCGACAGGCGCTTACTTCAGTTTGGAGGACCCTCAATCCTTCAACACGTCATCAACCGTAGAGCCTCTTTTTCCTGTTTGTAACTGGCCTTGCGTTCCCCCATAAAACATCTTTCTGCTAATACAGAGAAATCATGTATTTGTATAAGAGGAAAATATCTAATATACATTTAAGTGTGGTCCCAAAAGAGCAGGGACATTCCTTTCAAAAATGTCCCTCTCATATGTTAACATGTGTTGTAAAAAGTCTCTCAGACTTTGTTATGTGTAACCTTTATTAAGATACCATACAATAAACATCCAAGGTACACCAAACATTCGACACACACAGACAACATCAAAGTACATTGTGTCAGAGCAGCTTAGTGGTGAGAATGAAACAGGAGAGTTGTTTTCTGCGCAGATGAAAGGCAAAAGAAAGCCGCTCCTCATTGTCAGCCTGCCCCATTGTCAGGTTTGGGTCGAGATACACACACTCACTACTTTAACCCTCCCATCTACAGAGACAATACATGCACAGAAGTTGCTCAACACTAAGTATCAAGATCATAATAGCAAACTTTGTTTAGAGTGAAAGCCATTGAGGAACTTGAGACTTAGAGAGAGAAGAGACAGTTGAGAAGTTGAGAGTATAAGAGCAGCGTGTGAAGGATTAGATTTATTGTTCGGGTTTTGGTCTGACAATAGAACAGAAATAGATCAAAGAACAGGTCACCAGGAGTCACTAAACTTCTTACAGAGAGATGGGTCAGTAAAGACTCTACACTCCTCTGCTGGTTCGCTAAATGACTTCCTATGACATAAACTGGGGTTAATTAGCGTGAAAAATAACCCAGTTTCCAACTCAATCCACGTGTTTATGAAGTGGAACGGGCAAACAGAAGCAGAATGAATGCCCTAGCGATCATAACATCATTAGATCCAACAGGTACTGGAGACTTGTCAGAGTGGAAAGACAATGTGAGCTGCTGTGTAGCAGGGTCAGTTTGCTTATGTGTGATTACAGTGAGAAACCGCAGCATGGTCTGGTTTCATAGTTATTAGACAGAATAGTAGCATGAAATGTGATTGGATTGTAGAATGAACACAATGTTCAGCGTTGTGTTCTTTTCTTTGTGTGTGTGTGTGTGTGCGAGCATGCGTGTGTGTGTGTGTGTTCGGTGTGTGTGTGTGTGTGTGTGTGTGTCAGTGCTGGCCTCTAGCCATGCCAGGTGAGAGGCACAAGAGGTGTGTGTAGGTGTGTGTAAACCCAGAAATTTGATGATGTTCCTTCTAGAGCGGAGAGGAAATACTAACATAGCACAAAGGGTTCGAGAACAATCAAAAAGACAAACAAATATGTCCCTCCAGCAGGTAGAAAGAGAATTATGAGAGAACGCAGCCCAGGTGTCTCAAACAACAAGTGCCAAAGAGGGATTGGTTTTGGACGCGTTGCAAAGCGTTTAAGAAAAGCACAATAAACAACGGAGCCCAGGGTGGGACCGGGAAAAGACATGCGCAGCTGATAGCGAGTGAGTGGTATTGCAAACAATCAAGAAAACAAGAAAAAGAGCATGTGAGAACAGGACAGACGACCATAGATATCTGGCTCCCAGGTGTCAATGAGAAAAAGGCCACCTTGTGTTATCGCCCTGAGAACGCAAACATTACCACTTCTCATTAACAGCTGCTCGGCACTACAACTTACCCACGCCAACACCGCCTACCCTCGAGAGTCATAACTACAACAGCTTTCACTGGCGTAATGACTCAGACTCATCAATAAGCCGGGGGTGGGAATGATATTTGGTTTGTGTCACTGTCTCTCCATGTGTGTCCATTTACTACACTGTGTGTATGAGAAGTAAAAAATAACAGTGTTTCAAGCACACACCGAGGCCCCAGCAGCATATCAATCAGCCATGCACCTCTCCCAGGCATCAAAGACTACAAGGAAAAAACCCTTACACACCCTTATAAACACACACGCACCCTGCACTTACCCACTTTTGTGCATATATACACAAAGGCACACACCATTTTCCCAAACTGACTAACCCACACTGACAAGCGTGCGCACAGACACACACACACACAATTACATAAGCACCCTAGGAGTTTGGCAGAGAAGAGGCAAGAATCAGAGTGGGAGGCCAGGCACCTGGATGAACAGATTATGGTCTAAACCCCACCAGAGACACATAGATGATCTGCCTCAAACTTCAATTTTTCTCCCCAGTGTGGGCTCTGGCCCTCTCATCGCCTGAGGAGCACTGCTAACCTCAGTGACCTTGGCTCACAGAGGTAGTCAAAATCAGCTCATCACTACTAAGTGCTGACTGGTTAGGACCTCCTGTTGCGTTTTATGACAAAATATGTGTCCAAACCCACCAAACTGCCAAGTCATAAGTCAAAAATCAACATATATACGATATGCAAAAACAGGAGACATTAAAGTGTTATTACATATAGTAAATCCCATTTGGCACAAGTTTTGGAGCATGATCAAGAACATTTCACTTTATTTTCTGTGACGATTGCAATATTGGCTCCTCTAGATGACTAATGTTTAATGTCTCACTGTCTACGTCATGGCCCGACCATCCGTTCCAGCGCCAAATAAAAGCACTTTTGACCTCACCTCCTCCCCTGCTGCCCATGTCAGCCTTTCACAAGTCATCACTGCAACTGAGCTCATTTAAGACAGCCATAAGTTGGTAAGAGCCGTCTATACGGTTGAGGACTGAGACAGCTATTTCTGTTCATGAGGCTGTCACGCCACCTGGTGGCCATGATGCCCAACTCAAGCAGCAAAACACTGATCTAGCAAATCTGCTACAGTGCCAGTGAAAATAAATGATTGCAGCCTGAAACGTGAAACATGTGTTCCTTTATATAATCATTCTGAATAACAGTAAGCACTATAGGTTGAGAAAAGTAATACCCTAAAATAACTTTGATGCCCAATAAAATCACTGATTTTGCAGTCTCATGATTGAAACATTTACAGACCATACAGAGCATTCATTTGTTATGTTTTTATTCTTAAGAGACACTGCACATGTTGCTATAAGAGTTGCTATAGTTACTTTATTTTAAAGGTTGTGATTATTATCTTCCAACCTGCTGAAAACATGTGGTGCTAAATCCATACCAGCTTTACATGAAATAAAAGTTTCAAACTACAAGGAGCTGTGATTGTGCGCAGTAGCACCTCCAGAGGAATAGATGTACGGTGGTTTGTTATTGTATGGCTAAAACACAAAATAGATCAGGTGCATCAGATCAGATTTTACATTTGCAATAGGTACAACCCTGATTCCACAAAAGTCGGAACAAGTTAAGTAAAATGTAATTAAAAAGCAGAATGAATCAAATGCAGAATCAAGAACAAAAACAAAAGTTTATCAATTTGAACATTAAATATATTGTCTTTGTACAGTTTTGAATTAAATTATATGTTTAATCAATATGACAAAAAACATTAGGAAATTACTACATTTGGTTGTTTTTACATAGACAGCATCCTAACCTTTTTTGGAATCAGGGTTGTACTAATTAATAATAATAATAATAATAATAATGTATGTTTCAATTGATGGTAAGAGAAAAACCTTACATAGAAAATAATGACCGAAGCCGATATTGGACATTTTTAACTACCAAATAATATGATATTTCATAACATTAGAGTGCTCAGACTTTGTATTTCATTTAATGCATC
The DNA here is from genome assembly GCA_903364295.1 of Serranus cabrilla. Taxonomy (NCBI): domain Eukaryota; kingdom Metazoa; phylum Chordata; class Actinopteri; order Perciformes; family Serranidae; genus Serranus; species Serranus cabrilla. Next base: position 172,157 of record CAFUXE010000447.1, read on the forward strand.
TTTGCACAATGACAGGGAATATCTGTAAATGAAGACTTACGTCATAGGGATGCGAAACTGGACGGTGTCAGGAGGCTGCTCTTTTCCCGGCCTCACCAGTTTCAGGAACCAGTTGGGTCTGAAGATCCTCAGCTGGGGGTTTCCCACCTGGTAGAGAGGGTATCTGAGGAGAAAGCCAGACTCTTATCATCTACAACATCAGTCCCAGACATCCTGTAGTATTTACTACAATCACAGTAACAACTAAGAAGATATCAGAGCTGCACAAGTAATTATTTTAAATTGTGTGGTGCAATTTAAGTTTAATTTGCTATAGCAATTGTTGTCGAAAGTTGTTAAAAGCAGAGAGTAAAAAAAAGATTGGTTTTAAAAGGAGCTGTGTAATGAAAACCCACAGGATGTGATCACTGTTTGTGGTTTGCCATCCAGATCACACAAACCACACGCTGTGCCTTGATGTGATGTATGGAATGACGTATGGTAAGTAACTATTTGGCTATTTAGTTGCTAAATGCTCCACTATGTTCACCAGCTGGTAAACAAAATTGTCTGTCTGTTGTTTAGTGCTGGGCAGGAAGTGTACGTAGGGTTAAGCAAAGCTTTTTTCATTAAAATCAGCTGGAACCTTTTAGTATCTTTTTAGGCAAGCACCAAGCTCACTTGAAAATGGAACAAAATGGAAAGTTTGAGAATGCTTTAGAATCTATATGAAATATACAACATGCAAGTCCTCACATTTTGTCACTAAGAGTTTCTTTTTAGACAATACAAAGATGCTGATCCAGTCCTAAATCTGTCTGCCTGTTTTTTTCAGTCACTTCATTGAGGGATTACAGATACACCTTTAACCTCCAAAGGAAGTGGTTTAAATGATGTGGTTCTGCTGTTCACTTGTTTATAAACCATTGGACCATCTTACTTCTTGTTTGTTGTCCTTTCATACCTCACTGTAGTGATACTGCAGTCTTCCCAGATGTGAGCTACCAAATTCGCAGATCACAATGTCCACAGTGAAACTTTGTGATGGACAACCACAAACCACCAACCTTATGCATTATAGTAGCATGATTGTCAGGACTGGGGGCTGGCACAGGGGGCTTTTAGGTCACGACGTTGGGTCCAGTGGTCAATGGTGCAATGTTATCATTACCAAAGAAGTGATAGTCATAACTACAAAAAGTCATAATAGACTGGAATTATCCTTCAACCATGTTTTGAGCCTGCTGAGCAGTAACTATTGTATAGCACCTCCAAGATTAACAAAAGCAGTCATTGATAAAATGTTGACATAATGTTAGATACAACTTCTAAGGTTAGACATGAGGGGTAAATATTATCAATAACATTTATTTTCATTTCATGTAAAATCAAATAATGTGTAAGTCAAACAAGACTGTGGATTAAAATGACATTACTGTCAGCATTCACAACATCAGAGTATGGACGCAGGTGAGTTGTTCATTCATTAATTCATGCATTATCCTTTTATGTGAACTCTGGTCGCGGGGGTCTGGAGCCAGTCCCAGCTGACATAAGGGGAGAGGTGGGGTACACCCTGGACAGGTCGCCAGACTGTCGCAGGGCAGATACGTAGAGATAGACAGATACAGGCCATAATAGAACCTGGGTGTCATGGTAACCCTCTTAATTACTGTACCACGTCTCTAGCTGCACGTTAAGGGCAGTATGTTTTTAGCATAGCTGGCTAATGCTCGATACGTTCCTGTTGCGTAACATTATTTACGCTTTACAGCGAGTGCATACATCACTGATTCGCGTGCACCGACAATGTGCAACATAAGTGAATACGGTGTGTGCGCAAAGCTGCATTCTGACACACAGGGCAGCTGGAAGAAGGAGATGCTAACGTTAGCTGGGACTGCTAGCTTATCACACTGATAGAAAAGCGGACTGACATAGGGCTATAATATCTAGCTGGGACGTCCTTGCGCGTATTTACGCCCAGGAATATAGAGAAAAAAACGGAACACTCACAGTACTCGTGTCACTGGCATCGCTGTAACGGTTAGGTCTGAGACATAAACTACCAGGTAGTTGTTTTGTAGTCTTTTCAAGGTTGTCAAATGTTGCTACACGTGTATAGAAGTACTTCCGGTGACACAAGTTACGCGCATGCGCAGTGAACGTACCCAATGCCCTTGAATGTACCTTTTCTATTTGTTAATGCCTGAATGGAAATCAAAAAGCAAATCTTAAGGATGCAAAGATGATATTTCCTATCATATGAAATCTTATTTAAAAGATAACAGTCATATAAATAGCATAGAATCTTTTAAATTTGAGTTTAAGAGTCTTAACTCTAAAATCTGAAAACAGTGCAAGGCAGGTATAACTAGATTGAGCTTTTAATCAGAGGACAATGGCATAATTATGGGCCAAGACCACCAAGAGTTGAGGATACTACTTCCTGGTTATTCTGATATATAAAGTATATGTGTGTTATCCCTGATCACCTTTGATATCCAAAGGATTTGATTAAAACTCTTACCAGTGCATACAATAAATATCCAAATTAGTTGCAATAACCAACCAACCAAGAAATTGTTTGTATGCAGTGTTGACAGGTCAATCTAATACCAATCAAGTACATTTGCTGACTGTTTTCCAAACCTATTAGTTTCTCCACATTTAGTCAAAATTGGTCAAAGTGTTTGATGGATAAATCATAATCTAATTCTGAAATGTAATGTAATCTTGCATGAGAAACATGTGTTTTATACATATCCCTATTTCCTTTTATGTTTCACATTTTAAAAAAAAATCATATATGCTTACATCCTGTGTATTTTCATTACAAATGGAGAGATGGATATCCACAAATAGACATTTAGATAGTACAACTATATTAATGCCTTACTATGCAAAAAGTATTAAATCATTGAAGACCCCTGATTGACATGTTTTTCATTTGCACTAATCACTGCACTGTTGTATTGTTTTTAAGAATTGGTTTTCAATTTGGGAATGTCACTGCTGTGAATATTTTCTCAGGGCACATATGATGAGACAGCAGCAGAGGGAGACCTTGTCCCATCTCTCATTCAGACCCTTTGTCCCAGTGTCTGACCTCACAGCCACTATGATGTTCCTGCAACAGGGGTAAGAGTGATTGAAGGCCCCCTGAGTGGAACATGAGTCCCTGGCTCAGCTGGTTCAGACCTGGCAGGAAACGGACCACACTGACAGCCCACACTATGCCAGGGAGGGAAGTTTCCATCAGTTAAGATGCCATAGAGAGAGAGAGAGAGAGAGAGTACCGGAGGGAAGTTAGGCATTTGATTATCATAGAGTTGTTGTAATGTTTACCAGTTGGCAAAGGTATTTTTCACACCATACCACTGTCCTCTCATCCCGACAGTATGTTGTCCAGTTGAGTTTTTTTGCCTCAAGAAAACAAGATCACTGGTTGTTTACTTATTTGTTGCTTTCAAAGTGCTTCATCTGACAGCTGATATGAGAGCACACTTGCCACCACAGACAGATAAATCATCTGCAGCATTTTACTACAGATGTCAAAAGATCTGAGCTTCCTTGCGGAAAAAAGGGCGGCTCTGCCCCTATTTGCAGACAAGGGACCAGTCCTACTTATTATCCAGGTATACACCTAGATATTTATAACTTGGCACCACCTCAATGTCCACCCCACAAGCATTCACTGGCTGAAGAGGGGGCTTCAACCTGCGGAAATCTATGATCATTTCCTTGGTCTTTGAGGTGTTCAGGAGGAGATATTTCTTGGGATTCCAGTCACTGAAGGCTTTTATCAGATGAGATATGAAAAGAAATAACAAGAGCAATATAGGGAACAATGCACAACAAGCCTGGTTGGATTTGAAGTGGGGATGTTAAGGTAAATAGTCAGCACTAAACCCCTGGGGCACCCCAGTTCCTGTCTTTTAGTTTACCTTTAGTTAAATATTCCAGTTACTTTGATGCAAACATGGAAAACATTCTTAAATAAGTTGGCATTTAATTAATTTACAGCTGGCATTTAATTAATTTACAGCTGGCTTAATAGGGGCTCACTAGGTGGTTAATCTAACTCTGACTATTTAAGTGTGTTTCAACTGTATGTGATTTAACTCCTTTTGTTAGAATGATCATCTGAGGAGAAGAACATGTGTGATTAGTTTAGTGTACAGTGGATTATGCATCATTTATATACCTTGTGTATACCTTGTATGTGTGTTATGTGAGAAAGGTTGATTTCCATGTTTTAATGACCCTTACCTTGGCCCCAGACCTGGAGCTTGCTTTGGGAGCAGTAGCAGTAGCTGCACTCATTACCTCGGTCAGGTTGCCAATGTTTAGCAATGCTCCAGCCAGTGCAGACCAGGCCAGGTCTAAGGGGAGCGGAGGGGGCCAGCAACATGAACCAGTGCAACCTTCAGCCGAAAGTCCGGTCTCACACTGTTATCCAAGTCTGCCATTTATAGATGCGATTCAAGCCTGTTTGTAAATGCACACAGTTGGGCTCTTTGATGGAAAATAAAAGTTAACTACATTATCTAATTTCCCTGGTTTCCATAAGAATACAAACCCAATTGATGAGGTTTTATTGCTTTTCAAGTGACCGGGGCAAAAGCCTGTAAGAGCTCTGCTGCTCTCATTTCTTTTTAAATTTGCTCTTTGTGATTTTTTTTCTTTGGTTCGGTTTTGGAGAAGTCATATTCTGAATAATGGTTTGGCCACTTCACTGCCTGGCCTTACTTAGTGACACGCAGTCATCCACATGCAAACAAAGCCTCTCACACACAAATGTATATGCACACACAACTTACATTATGCTTGGTTGGACATTTAATGTTCTTTTTGAGTACTATCAGCAATCAGTTGTTATTCATTGTAATTCAGACACTTGGCTCTCGGCATATTTCCGACTAAGTGAGATGTAACTTGCACCACTTTTGTGTGTGTGTGTGTGTGTGTGAGAGAGAGAGAGAGAGAGGGAGAAAGAGAGAGAGTTAAAGTATTGGAATGAAGGTTCAGGTCTGGGGCAGTGGAAAGTGGCTGTTTGTGTCACAGTACAAAAAGGGAGAAAGTACAGGAGGAGGAGGGAGCGCTCTAACAGCAGAGGTGGATAGACGGAAACAGTTCGGTCTACAGCGGGATTGTCCCGCCAAGAGCGGGCACTGGGGCCGCATGGAAACTTTCCCCTCCGACTCTCAGGCAGCCGAAGGAGAAGTTGTCGGTATTGAATATCCTAGAGAAGAAAAAAAGGGAAACGGTAAATTGAAGATCCAGACGTGAAGATGGAAAAGTTTGTCAGTTGAAGTGAATAGTTTTGCATGTAACGGGACTGTTTAAGTGTTTCCCTGTGAAGCCAATTCATCCATCGATGAAGATTGGACCATAGGGATGTCTTGAATAAAATAGGTGATAATGGTAACTTGAGTTTTTATACCAATACTTTTTGTGCAAATCCAAAGATTGTATCAACAGCAGCAGTAGCACTGTATAGCTACAGGCGTGGAGGCAGAGCAGGTACCTGAACATGATCAGAGACAGAGAAAGCAATTAGTGTGAGTCCAAATCTGATTTTAACAGTCGCCTGTTAACGTCTGTGGTCACAGGCCCGGCTTATACAGTAGGCTTGGGCTACAGTATGTTATGTGTGTTATGTACCACAGTCAGGGATGAGGCAGAACTGTGTCGTGGGAGCCAATTATCATTTTTGGCAGGAGTTGTTTATAAAACCATTTTCATCCCCTGTTGACAATCTGTAGCAGATGTTTCATACATACAAGACTCACACGGCCTTAGTAGCTCATTATCTATCAGGGTTCACTGAACAAATCTCTCAATCTATACTCTATACATCTTTAACCACCCTTAAGCCATGGCTCTATGATTTTTCATCTTCCACCAACAGCTGGCCAGAGTTTTGATTTGTCCTGTTAAATATCAACATCGAGTAGGCATAGGCAAAAAAATAATGATGGTGATCCCGACTTTCCATTTTGCATCATCATTTGGTTCAGTGTTTAGGATTTACCAGCATTGAGCAGTGAGGTTACAGAGTGCAACAAACTGAATATCACTCTGCTCACCCCTCCATTTCCAAGCATGTAGAGTACCTATGGTGGCCTTGGTTCATCCGTTCTGGGTTATTAAATGCTACCTAACTAGCCAGCTAACGCATAGCTTCAAGAAGACTTAGCTTAATGTCAGATCACCAGCATTTGCCAGGTTTGCTTCCTCCTTACTTCTGTGGTAACGTTAAAGAGGAGAGTTGAAAAAAATAAATACATAAATAAATAAAAATAAAAAAATAAAGAGGAAAGTTGGATGCTGACATGTTTGTAGGATGATATGAATTATTGATAGCCAGAAAAGATCAAATCTAACACTCCTTTTTCAGATTATCTCTGCAAAGCACATGCCACCCAAGTTTATCTGGATCAATCCAGTAGCACAACAGGAAAAGTACTGGAGTCTTTGCGGTTGGCTTCTTGAAGCTTTATTACCTGATACTTTCTGCAGCATATGGCTAAATCGTACCACCAAGTTTTTTTTGTAAAGCTTGTCTGACCTAGTAATAGTGATTTACCTAGATTACCCTAAACCCGAACCAGAAAAACTAATGACATTCCCACCAGTTTTAGCTGCACTTTTAACACTAGTTAACAAATATTGGCATGCTAAACAGGCTAAACTTAATTTCTCCAATAATTGCAATTTTGGACTTTCTCTAGCCTGAATGAAGCAATCCACTTGAAACAAAATTTAAACCATTAGTCGCTCCGCCGCACACCTAATTAAACCCTTGTCCCTTCGCCATCAACACTAAATGAGTGGCCAGAGGTAGTGGCCAGTTCAGGTCAGATTCCTCTGTTTTTTCATGTCCCATGTTCACACTCTCAGAGGGAGCGGGTGCATGCCACGCAGCAGTCCTCTGCCTATTAATAGCTGCGAGGGATGGAGTCGGGAGCAATCTGGATGGCGTGTAAATTTAGACCCTCCCCCCTGGATGTTCCGTTGATGTCATAAGCCTGACCTCTGACCCAGGAGCCTGGCTGCCACAAGGCCCACGTTGAACTTGAATTTCAGAGGTCTGAATACAAGCATGCAAACACTTATTCATCTGCAGTGCATGCACATGCACAGAAATATGTATGAAACGGACTGAGGCAAAAAGCTGTATAAATATGTCATCAAAGATGCTCTGTATCTTCTTTCACTGAGAGACTATCACATGACAACACCTGACACACTAACAGACTGCAAAGCTTCTTTGTCTTTTATTCTCAAGCTAGTTGGTGTACAAATAGAAGCATCAGCTGTTTCCTGCACAGCAATAACAGAATCATCCATCTCATTCTATCCTGATAGTTCAGCACTAAACGATCATGCACTGATTTCAAGAGATTTTGAAATCAACTGCAATTGAGTTGGGGGCGATTAGGTAGAGTGCTCACACAGGTTCCCACAGCCTTATCCAATGTCCCTGCCCCTGCCAGAGTTATGTGATGGATCGGAGGCTGAGGGGGGGCTGACATGCATAAACGAGGACAGGGGCAACTGATCTTCAAGGTATGTCAGCCGACACTCCGGGGATATCTTGTGCACAGCTCCACGGAAGAGACCTTAACCTACAAACACAACTACATTGTTCAAGCCATGATTCCTCTTGTCTTATTTTTGGGTCTGATAAAGTTGTTGTTGGATACCAATAGAGCCATGACCATGTTACAGTAAGAACTGTGTTGAAATAAATGGATAGTGACACTGGATTGAAATGATCTGTATACAGTTTAGGTTTCAGAAAGTTATGAGAAGGGATATGCTTCTGTGAGAGTGAAGAGTCGAGCATTGCTCTTTATTGTACATCCACATTCATGGACATTGACTCAGCATATTTATTGTCAAACAGTAGTCCGTCTATACTACGCTGACAATATAACTCCAGACACAATGGATGTTGACAGTCTAAATGCCACCTTCGACCAATCACACCGCCCCCCACTACCCTTGAAGTACTCATAAACAACATGCCTGCCCTCAGATGTCTTCTGCACTCCACATGAGCTCCACAGCACAACATGTAAAATGTGTTTTGATATACATATTGATCACAACACAACCTGAACACTGCTGATTTTTGTATTACTTCACATTTTGTTTTTTGTTGTATGTATTTCTCTTCAATTTAAATTATTCTTCCCTACAGATATTTAGATGCTTTATGTAGGTCAGTGCTTAAGTAGTGCTGCAAGTCTGTCTCACTTGCAAAGCGATGAATTGGAGATTTTTTTTTTATCTGAAGCCACTTTAAAGAGTCCACTGTTTATGAAACTGCGTTCACTTTAATACTGATTTCTCTAAGTGACCTAAATAAGCAAACAAGACCATCAGTGAGATGATTAGCTATTTCTATGAAGTTATTACTTATTATTATTTACTTAATATTTAACATGTCTGTCTCCGGTAAATACTACGTGTTTCACCTGGGAATGAACAACAAAGAGAAAATAAAGTATTGACCGCAGAAAAAAAACTAAAAGAGATAAATATTAGTCCATCTGGATCACTCATTCAACAGATGAAGAGAATTGTGGAATTTGAAAGGAACAAAAAACGGATCCTGAATTGACCCTCTTCCTTCTACACAGATATGTAATATGTCTATTTTATTCATGCAATACATCAAGATCTTTATGACACAAGTCAATTATGCTCATGGAAACACTTCCGCTTTTGTTCACAGAGGTCGCCAAATTCAACACCAAATAAAAAGTTTCTTGTAGCTGCTTTAGCAAGCTTATTCAAATACCATGCAGACTGCAACACATATTTATTTTAGCAACTTCCTTTCTGTTTCGAAATCTATTTAATGAGATATGTCCGATGTTATGACATAATATTGTCAGTACCGTTTTACCTGCATCCACATTTTTTTAGAAACCAGAGTTTTGTAAATTTAAGAACATATATTTATGTGGAATAAAAGTAACCTAAAATGAAACATGTAACACTTATAATTAGTCATAGTGAGCTTCAGTAGAGAACACTGGCTCTGGAGCTTCAGCAGGGATGTTTGCAGTCAATTCAAACTGTCTCAAAGCCATTTTAACCTCTAACCCCTTCATGCTAATTACATCTTCAAAAACACATGACTCACTGAAAATGTCTTATTGACATCTTGATGAGTCTAATTAATAAGACCATTAGATATGTCTACTTAAACTAAACCTGTGTTGCATGAATATTTCACTTCAGCCAAAGCCTACTTATGATTTCTAAATCAGTTTCAGACACCACTCTTTGCTTTCCATTAATATTTAAAACGCCACCTGAACGGATTTGGATAAGGCATAGCAAGTGTCCCGACCTTGCCATGGCCAATTGCCGCCCCTGACCGTCTACCAAACCACCGGAAGACATGTGTCCACAGTCTTTACGCACGGAGAGCGCACGGAGAGTTTGCAAGCACGCATGGGGATCCCTCCCTTCCAGGCTGTCCGTGGCCTCCTCGCCCCGGCGGGCAGTTCCAAGACTCAGCCAAACCCTCCTGATCCCCCATTTCCCTCTCTCTACCTTTCCTCTGAAGAAACAACCCGGCGTTACGTCAGAAAGTGCAGGGCAAGCAAGACAGCGTCTTAGGAGCTATTCGTAGGCATTGCTGCCAAACCCGGCTTGGGGCTGCTCACGAGCTCACTGCAGCCAATGCAATTTACAAATGCAACTCTTTTAAAACTGCAGCAGTATGTGGTAAGTCACTTATTCATTCATGCTGTTTTATTTTCTCGCTGGGCTTTTTTTCTCTCACAGCTTTCTTCACATGACAGGTCTCTGTTGCTGGCACAATTGCGCAAAAAAACAACAACAGTGTAAACGTTGTAAAGATAAAGAGTAGGCTGGTTTGCCCTGTAGCCTCACTGAAACACCATGACATGATGAAGCAACAGAGATTTTTGACGCACAGAGATTTCTGCAGCTTTTTTTGTGTTTGATTCTTTGCTGATCACAAAAACAACATGCCCCACGCTCGAAATAGGAACCCCAGCCCCATCCCAGAGGTAACATGGGACACGGGATTGAAGGAGATGAACGAGACCTGGAAAGGAGCTATAGCCTGTCTCGGGGTGGCCGTCTTCTTTGTCATGACCATCGGGATCATTTATTGGCAAGTGGTGGACCAGCCCAACAAGAACTGGATCCTCAGGGGGACTTTTAGCGGACTGATCTGGGAGAGAAGAACCCAATCGCTGGTCATACAGACCCTGACGGAGGACAAGACCTACGTGGAGATAGACGTCGGGAACGTGGGGAACCCCGACATCGAGGTTCCCTTCGTGAGGAACCTGTGCTGGCTGAACAAGACGGAGTTCTGCTATACATGGGAGTCGGTGGCCGAGGTGAAGATCTCGCTGGAGGTGAATGAGGAGACGGAGACGGAGTGCTACAGTATGACTTGGGCACCGGTGCACTGTCACGTGGAGCTGAAGGTAAGATTTCTCTAGTCAAAATGCAATTTTATGCATAATGTGGTGTGCAAAAAGCAGTTTTGCACTTGGAACTTTCATGCTTCAATTTGTTGTTTGCTCACTGTTAACCTTGCATGTGATTGGGGCTGGCTGTTGTGATACTGGTGCACAGTGTAAAACATATTTAAAGAAGGCCCCTGCTCACTTTTAAAACCTGAAAACACGATATCACAAACAACTCAGTTACAAGACGTTTTGCTGATTGTCTGTGGTCTACCTAAATTTACCTGATTTCTTGAATTTGTTCAACCACAAGCAACTGCATTAAGAGGCTCAGAAACAGGCATTTTGCAGCAAGCTTTGGTGTATAATCCAACATAAAATAACTTTGCTTGTATGTTTCTAATAAAAAATAAATTAATTGAATTTAATTTAGTTGGATTTAAAAAAAAATAATAATTTGTACTATGAAATCCTATTAAATAGAAGAAACAAAACAAAATCATGAAGCTGGAGTGCAGATTTAAACTGGCATAATTTACATTACACAAATAAAATATAGAGTTTGCGTGATTCCCTCATCCTTCCCCGTCCACAGCGCTTCGGGAATCTGCCTCGTCACAGTTGTTGTGCTTTTTGACATGCCCTGTACTGTACACTCCCCCCAGCATTAATTATCAAAGGCATCTAACTATTGGGATGTTTGGGGAGGTTAATCTGTCCCCGCTGGAACATTCCTCGCCATAACTCCCTGTCATGTGGCGCGACTGCTCACAGAAAATCTTTCCAAACTAAAGTCGCCTTTATTTTGTTCTGATTTCTCAAATCCTGCCCGGCGCCTCTCAGGTGACCACTTGGCAACCGTTTTCAAACTCCCTTGCAGAGAACGGATTTGCTGACGTGAATTAAATGAGATTTTACGCGTCCGTGCCCTCACGCGTAAAGACGCTTTGAGGAAGGACGAGCTTTCTCTTAGAAAACACCCTGTCATTCAATCCCTGCTGCGTGCTATTTGCTTTCTGAGACAGCTTCATGTGCCAGCCATCACATATCACCCTGTGCCCTGCATCTCTATGTTAACTTATTCATAGTCTCAGGTACATAATGTGATAGCACTGGGAACATTTACATTATAATTAAAGTCACCTCATAAATAAGTTTTTATTAATAATTTATTCTAAGTCTGATCAAATAATGTATTATTTATTGTATAAACAAATAAAACTAGCATTTTTCATCTACCATCTGCTTGTCTTTAATAATCACCACTCAGTTTTTATGTATATATTTTCTTTTTCCAGTCAGAATCTATTTCATATGTTTAGCTTTTCATGAACCTTTGTGCTTTCCTTATATTTCTGTCTCTTTCACACTGTTTTGTGCCCATGTGCATCCTCCCAGGACTGCTTCTCCATGACCAACGTGTCCTGGTACGGCGGCGCCAGTGTCCGGGGTCAGACTTGGCCAATCAACGATCAGAACGCAACCACGCAGCCCTTCATTGTGAGTGATCTTAAGGACAATCCTTCCGGCTTCGGCTCTGCCCTGGAACGCTACTTCCTGGGCTCATCAGGTAAGAAATAACTAATGGGATTAATCATTTGCATCAGCTGAGATTTACCATTAGTGGAGAGGATCTAATTAGCAAAAGGGGAGTTCTTCTTCACACTATGGTCTGTTACAAGAAGAAAATGATGTTTTCAGATCTGTCAAATGACACATTGTCAGCTGTTTTTCCACACTTGCCATCACTGCTGGGTTAGCACAAGGGCTTTGGAAATCTGACCCCTACATCAGCGGGTATACGATGTGTGGCGTGAATGCCAGGGCATGAGGGAAGCCCTGCGGATGTTGTTCTGTTTTCTTACCACACCCCTCAATCACATGTTTGTTTGTGCTCGAGCTGAGGAAAACGGTCCGAATCAAGCATCTCCACAAAACACACGGACAGGACGTCCATCCCATGAGTAGAGTGTAACACAACACTGTCTGTGGCATCCTGCTTTATTAATTTAGAGATTAGACTACAAAGGGAAGTAAACCACCTTTAGCATCTTAAATTAACTCTTAGGGATACTGGGGTAATTGCCTTTTGTTTCTATTAAAAGTGCAGGTTGGATGAGGGCCCTGCTGACTCTTATAACTCACCAGGTTATTTTGGGGGTGTTAGATTTTATCCTGGGGGCAAAGGGGGGAGGCATGGACCACTGGCGGATGTGAATGGTTTATGTGACTGATGAGGAACGTGTGGTGTGTGTGTGTGTGTGTGTACATGTGTGGTTGGGTAGTATTGGGTATAGCATTAACTTCAAGGTGCTTTGCTCTCAAGTTGTGTTTGTGTAAAGTTTGCTTGCTGAGCTTCAAGCTTTCTCATAAATATGGCATTCTTTTTTCAATCCCATTCTACATACATGCACATTGCAAAATGTACTTTTTCCAGCATATAGTCCTAATATTATTAACTGTCATTGTGTTTTGGTATCCTATGCATGTGTATATGTGCGTATGCATGTGTGCATCCAGCAGCTGTGACATCAGCCAACGAAGTGACACAACCTATCATCTATTATGACTTCACTGATTGTTAGCAGCAGTCTCACACACATTCATTCACATACTGACAGAAACAAATGCACGCACGCACGCACGCGCACATACACCCAAGCACATTTGGGGATGTTATGTAACACAGTGGCAGGCTTAACAAGAGAGTCACATGACTTAAATCCCTTTTCCACCTTGTGAGAGGACGGCAGTAATTATCAGGACCCGGTAAACCTTTGTTTCTCCGTTTAGCTTCGCACAGAGAGAAAAAAAACACACAGATGAGATGAGATCCCAACGAGAACAACTGTTTGAACGTTGCCAAGTAACCACTCGCAGGCACACACTGTACAGAGCCCCAAACATAGCAAACTGATGCTCAGCAATGACAGCCATGCCTATTGGAGCATTAAAGGTATATTTAACATGATATCTTGCTTTAAAGTTCAAGGATGTTTTTGTTTGGCTCTTGGATTTACATAATGTGCCTCTGAGAGGATTGTTTTTCAGAACTGAGGACGTATTGAAATGTGTACTTGGCTGCTTTCCTATTCCTAGGATCATGGGAGAATATTATTGAAAAATTATATTAATGAAGTCGGATTGTCAATCTTCGCTCATGCATGCAACCCATGAGTTTAAATTCAAAGAGACACAAAAATGAAGGCTGCTGTGCTTCAGATTAAGTTTATGTGTCAAGAATATTCCATCACACTTGTAGGACCACAGTTTTTAGGTAGTGTTATTTTCTTAAACGGCAGTCAGCAATTTTCCCCCACAAGATAAAGTTGGTATTTTAGTGGTGATTAACCATGAACACAGTGTCATAATGAGCCCAACCAATTTACCAATATTGGCCTATAACAGACACATCAATATCTATCCACATCAGCTTGTGTGTTTTCTAGTATGTGGCAATTTTAAATTATTTTTACAAAACATATAATGCAGAAAACGATGCCTGGGAAAGGGCGTCATATAACTATTTATTTTATTGTTGTTTATTTAAATACCAATAGTTGACTCACACTAAACAGTAGTATTTTGAGCTATTTATTTTATTTTTATCTTTTTATTTAGTTAAATTGTCAGTGACTGGCTAACTAGGCTGGATGGCTTCTTAGTGTTCATGTTTAGAATTGTCTGACAATGCAAAACATTTTATGTATAATGTATAATAATGGTAAATCATTTTTAACAAAAGTTATTTGTTTAAGAAAGCAGCCGTCTGAGTACCTTTGCATCGTCATATCTGTGAATAATCCACATAGAAAAGGTGTATTTTCATTCCAGCTCACAAATTCACCATATCGGCTCTCACACTGATAATCAGTTAACTACTATCAGTCTAAAAAATCCCACTTTGACCGGGTTCTAGTGTTATTATAACACATATTTTTGGTGTTACATTAAAACTGACAGGACAACTTGCTTGTGTTGCAGAAAGGTGTAGCCACCTTTCATAATTTCCTGTTTGACAGAGTAATAACTGCTATCTAAATATAACTAGCATCCATAATAGAGATGGGTATGTGCTCTACTTGCAGCCTTGAATAAATCATTGAAGAAATCCTGTATAAGGAGCTCCGGCCTCCTGCAGAATGACCACACACACACCTCTGCTCTTGCTCTCGTCAGACTGCTTGGACCACCATCATTGCTTCTTACCCTCATCCAAAAACATCAGTTTATCAACTACAACATTTGCATTTGTCATCCACTTCTTTCCGACAGCTCGGACACAAGTTGTACCTGAAGCATCTCATGTTTAAACTGCAACAGAGGACTGCGGCTGCAACAAACAGCATGATGTGGTCGAGCCGTAGCTGTGTTATTGTTGTGGGTCAGGAAACAATTACAGCAGTTTTTATGGAGAAAAACAATTCACCGTTATGTGTGGATAGTAAACAGGATCATTATGGGAAACTGGGTTTATGCAACCCTGTGAAGGCTTAATCAGATGATTGATTTGTTCCTAGTTTTGGCAATGAAAGGTTATTATTTTTCCATGTAAAGCTACCAAATTTAATTGAAAGCAGGACTAAAAGTCACTTACAGCACATAAAATAAAGTCAACATACAGAACTAATGACTCTTATATGGATTGAATGCCTTTTATAGCCATACTTTGTGTTCATTGTTGTGTTTTCAAGTAAAATGGCACAGAAAACATAACGATTACTTTCAATATGTCTATACAAAAGTGAATTCAACGTACTCTAATCTGTACGTCTCAGTCAATAATACATCCTCTCTGGAAAAAAAACTGCTTTGAACATCAACTCTTACTTTAACCAGATGAGAAGAGCTGGACTGACTCTAACAAACCCAGTTTTCATGTATGATTATGATTTCACCCCAGTTCTAAATGACTTGCGGCTGTGCTTCTTCAGTTTCATTTGGGTGAAAAAAGAACTTTGTTTTGCTCAAAACACATTTATAAAAAGGCAGCACTCCAGTGGCAATAAAAAGTTAAAGAGTCACCACATGTCTTGATCATTTTGGTGGATTTTATTTATAATAAACGAACTGACAAATCTGCGTTTCGGCATGACGCCTTCATCAAAACTATGGTGCTGTTTTTTTTCTGAATGTGCTCTCTGGAAAAGAAACATACTGCCGTTTTATTGTATTATTAAGCTTGGCAGCTGTGTATGTATGTGACCTGTCTTTACTGTCTCTAGTTAGGCATAGGAGCTCATTATAAATGTGGTAGGCAATATGGAGCTGTGACTGACGTTAGTAAGCTAAGAGGACTCCTGGGGACGGTTAAAGAGCAGGACGGCAACACAGAGCAACAGAACGAGCGCACGCTGAACTGCAGTGGTTGATATTTAACAGAATCAAGAGGAGGGAGAAGCGAAGTGAAGAAGAGGTAGAAAAGTCAAGCGGAGAGACAGGAGAGAAGATATATGCAGCTGTGCAGCAGAGTGACATTTGAGAGTGTTGCCAACTGGAGGGACTTGCCATAGCCCCACCTGTCTTTATCCATACAAAAACAACTGGCCTACTAAGAACAGATTAGATATCACTGAAGCTACATCCTGCATTAAAAACATAAGAGAGGACTCTCAGGGAGACGTTGTCCTGAAGCTTTACCAGCTTATTCACATGTTTACTCAACTGGAGGTCTTGAGGACAATTACACAGGGTTTTAGTGAGCAAATGTAAGCCTTGATATGGATACAGTGATATAGATATATGTACTTTGGAGAATAATTACTGCTTGTGGTCAGATCACATGACAGTGATCATGTGCTGGCTGTGGGCTTGATACTGGTATGTAGCATTACAATAGTTGTGTCCATGTGATAAAATTATAAATTAGATTAACTGCTAATGTACCAACAGTTTTGTAGTTGCCTTTATTACTGCTCTACAGTGTCTATTGAGGGTCATTATTTAAAATACAACTGTCCTACATCAAGGAAAGATATTTAAATTTAATTTGCATTTGGATACACGTTTTCTAAATACTTGTTTCTGATAAATCCTAGCTAATTGTTTTTGTTATCTTCATATAAATTCAATATATGTATTTAAAAAGGTTTATAAGAAATTATAATTTTTATTGATTTTATTGTTAAATAGCAAAACACATGGCTTTATTTAATGCAGGGATAATAAATAACAAAATAGTTTAACTGGTTATTAAACATTTGTAATTTTTATTTAAAAGTTAAATAACAAGGAGCAAGAAAGACATTTATTTTTGATCCATGTCATTTATCTACACACACACACACACACACACACACACACACACACCAATATTATTATTAATATTATTGTTTTTATTGGATGTTTATATCAGATTCAGTTTTTCTATCATTGTATTTTAACACACAATGAGCAGCATATATACCCTGAAAATGTATTTTTATTTTGAAAGGTAAAAATATGAAAGTGGAAAAAATGATCATTATTATTATTTATAGTGTTATTCTTACTCAGAGGGCTTCATCAGCATGCCGATACAGATACGGTATGTTTTATTAGACAGATAATCTGGCTCTCATCAAAGTTTCCCCAACTCACCATTACAAATAAGGGCAGGGAGAGATCCTATTTGCTTTCACAGCAGGCTGTTAATAATAATAAATGAGAGTGTGATAGCTCTGACTTTGACATCGCCTCGCTCTGTGTCCAATAAAAGTAGTTTATGCACTTTTTCCATGCTGGCCTTTATGAAATGAGCCTCGCAGATTAGAATCAAATATAATTTCTGCAGGACTTGACAGCAGCTAGTTAAGATATAAGACCGCCTCCTGCACACACAGGCACATGGCAGTATATTATGTGAATGTGAATATACATGACCTCTCTCTCCTTTCATGTTTCTGGTCTCTCCATTGTTCATTTTAGCATTATTTATTTCTCCCCTTCACCACCACTGTTCCTTTATTTCTATCTCTGACTCAACCTTTCCGTGTGGGATCCAAAGAAATGATACTTTACTGCTCCCGCTCGTTTGTTGTTCGGTCTCTTGGAGGAAACCAGCCAAGCACAACACACAGATAGGGATAAAAGTTATGAAACTGTCATGGATTCCTTTTTCTCCCTCAGATAATGACACTTAATCAGCTTCATTTGATACAACAGAACCTTATAATAACAACGATGAGTGCAATAAGTAACAGCATGTTCCCATTATGATACTTTATGGTGAGCAAGATAGTCTCAGAAAACATTAGTCAAATGTGTTTGTTACATGGCAACAAGAGTGCAAAACATCCACAGAAAATATGTTTTATAAATATATAAGTGCACTGATTTTATATCTTAATTTATGTTGGATGCCCACTATTAAGTGGACTTTGAGTTTTTGTCAAAAGACACAACATTTTCACTTCTAGGCTTAAAAAAATATGGTATAAAAAAATATTAATTTTTTAAGTAAAAGTAGAAATACTACAGTTAAAAAATACTCTGTCACAAAAAAACCTGCATTCAAAAAATCTGCTTGAAATAAAATACAAAAGTGCATCAAAATATACTAAAAATGCTAACAGTACTCATGCAGAATTCTCTTTTGTTGGATTAAAATGATTGATGCCTTAATGTGTTGATCACATGCTAAAGGTAGAACTACTTTAATGACTTCAAATACAGCTGGCTAGTTTATCTGTAATATTAATATATCATAATTAATTAATTTTTAGAATGTATCATGAATATGAAAAATGACTAATGTTGTCAAATAAATGTGGTGCAGTAGAAGTACTATACTGACTCCTTGGATGTGGTGGAGTAAAATAATAAAATAGCATAAAATGGAATTATTTAAGTAAGGTTTGACATCAGATAATACAGACATCACAGGTGGAGTGTGTTGTCTTTTAGTGAGTGTTTACTTTATTTTTCTGAATAGCTCCTGGTTGAGTATTTCCTAAGTATTTTCTTTGTCTCAGTGCTAAAGGAAGACTCACATCTACACAGAAATAAATATTCTGCTTGCATGTAGAAGGAAAACAAGCTGCCTCCTTGTTACTCAATAGGTCAGCAGGAGGTCTGCGGGCCGCAGCTGCCCTGAAACCTCGACTCCCTCTCGGACAAGTAAGAGGTGAAACACTTTAACAATGACTCACTTAGCCAACTGACGCTTTGTTAAAAGCAAGCTGTCATCTCCTGAATGAGATGGCTACTGTATATATGAAAATCACCCTGCAAGATTTTCCACAGTTGATCTCCTACCTAATAGTTTCCACCATGGACAACAAGAAAGAGACGGCAGAGATGCTTTTAAAAAAAAGATTACGACTATTTCACAAAATGAACAAGTGATCGGTCTGTTGTCGGGTCTAATTGACATTTTACAAATGATCTGAAAATAATCCTTGTTTCAGAGAGGGTATTTTTAGTGTGAAATGAACCAAAATCTAGCCATGAAATTGTCTGAAAACACTAGTGAATGTCTCACTTCACCAGCTGAGACTGAAGTAATAAAAGACTTCTTTTTATCACATCTAAGTGTTCCTCTTGTCTGATCTATTTTTACATTTCTACTTGTGATATTTGTACAGAACACAGCGTCTCACACTTGACACAATAAAGCTGATTGATCATAGGAATAGAGCCGAGAAAGTCTCTTTAGTGTTTCATTATTTTTTCAATAAGTGGAATTGGAAATTTACTACCATGGCAAGATCCCAGTTTTGTGGCCATCAATTTCTTGAGGTTGGGCGCAGAAACCAAGTTTCCATTGTTAAGGAAATGCATGCCTGAACACACACACATGCACGCACACACATAGTTAGCGTTTGAATGCACCTTTTATAACCCCAGTCAGGTCTGTAAGTGTGTGCAGGTGTCATAAATAACAGTATAAATATGACAGGTAAAAGAGTCCAGCCCATCTGGTCCACAGCAGCAGGGTTTTCCACCCGGACCAGCCACTCTCTGAGGGCCACATTAAAACCTCCCTGACCCATCAGAAGGTGCACGGGGTCACCTCCGCTGCCACCTCCAAACAGTCGGCCCAGACTTAGCGAGAGGAAGTGCAGAGCCTTTATGGTCCTATAAGTCCTGCTCTGTTTTTCTTGGAAGTCTACAGTTTCCCATTAAAAAAAAAGTGTGTCAGAATGTGTGTGTGAAGATCCAAGTTTGCTTGATTTGTGTGTTCGCTCAGCAGCTGTAAAAATGGAGGCATGTGTGTGTCAAATCATCCAAATGTGCCCAATAAACTTCATTCATTTTTACCTTTGCCTAACTGCGGCTTTGAAGGTGAGCGGATATGCTCTGCCGAGCATATAATTTTGCTTTTGAGAGCTAGTGGAAAATATTTCGGGGGAAGCTTGGAGTGTTTAAGGAATTGTTCTAAAAATAGGGTCCTCCTCTCTTCCCCTTTAACTCCTGTGCACCCCACCTTGGCTGTAACTCAAGGCCTTAAACCTGCTTCACTTTCTTAAAATAACACTTATTGATTCCCGCTCACATACACATCTACAGATACTAATCAGTGAAAGACAAACAGGGCAATAAACTTATGACAAGAGGTTAGAAGCTGATCTTCAACCAACCGCACTGTACAGGCATACTGCTACATGCAGAGTGCTTTGAGTATAACTGTATAAACACACGAGACAGGACTTCATATATTTAAATCTGCATGTTTAGTCAAAGATGGAATTAAATGTACAGCTGTTTTGGACAAGATTGTCCCATTTCCTTGAGGCCCTAGCAGTGTCATTTCCCACAAAAAATTAAATATGACTCAAGAAGTCGTGCTTGCAAACCTAAACTGCACTTTCCACCCCGTGTGCACTTTGGTAAAACACACTGTTTGCAGCCTGCTGTATCTGCACATCATTCTACAAGGCTGCTCGGTGTCTGGTGTACTCTGGTCGCCTCTATTTCCACTCCCTGCATTCCACTTCCATCCTTCCATAAAGCTATAACATTTTCACCGCTGCCCCACTTTCTACCCCCCTAAATGTGTACATTATTGACATGTGCAGTTTCCAAGCAAGTTGGCCGTATTAAAAACTCATTTTGACAATTTTATTCCTTGTGGTTTGAATATATAAAGGTGTTTGTCGCAAAAATCTTCATTCATATGCCATTATGAATCTATAACAAGCAGCCGGGAGGTGACCTAATACCTTGTGAGGGGCAGCTGAGGAGTTACCAGTATCTCTTTGACATTATCCGTTGCAAACACGTGAGAATTATCCTGTGGTTAAAGGCTCTTCACTAGGCTTTATACAGCACTTGAGTACTGATCTCTGAAAGTATTAATCTGATTATGGGCCGGTATCCTGCCTGCTCCCGGTCCTTGCCTGCATAAGAACAGTAAGCCCATTGAAACTAGAGAGGGTGACTGGAGTGAGCCAAGCACTCAGCCCCACTTCTCAGACTGTCTGAAAAAACAGGTCTGGCACCCTAATCCGTTCATTGATCAGTTCCCCAATCCCAGTTTGGCTACTTTTAGCTGGTTGTGCAAAAAGGTGCAGCGCCCTGGGGTCAGAGTCTGGGTTAGAAGCTCTGATCAATGCTGGCTTGGTTTTGTTGACCTGAGATGGGACAGACGGACAGCAGAGAGAAGAGGAGAGGAAGGTAGTTAAAGCTGGGAGGGAGAAGGTGGGAGTCAGGACGGGTGAGAAGCGGTGAGGATAGGGGGGTAGGGGTAACCTGAGAGGGACGAGGCATTCCTGGCAGGGCAGCTACATCTGCGGACACAATTATCTGCTTCGCATAATCTTATAATTTCACACAGCCTCTGAAAGGCTGAACATACATACAGTAGGAGAGAAAACACGGAAATGTGTGCTCCTATGCTAATGTTGTCACTGTTTAAAAAAGGGATATGTATGGATATATATTTTCAATATGGGGAAAAAGAGACGTTGATTGCTCTGCATATTAAACCATGAATCAAAAATGTGTTGGTGCTGTCGGAAATGTGGAGAAAACATGATAAATAGGATGGCAACCCAGACACTCCTTTAATTGTGTCTAATAGTGTCTAAATCATAAAACATACATAACAACCACAGGTCTTTTCCAGTGCTTTTAAGTCCCTCTGACAAAGACCTACAATGGTCAAACCATGTTTGCTTTTTCAATGATTCGTCTTCAATGTGACTTTGGATATAATATCCCAGACTTCTCTCATTGGTGTGAAGTGTAACCTACCTACCTACACAGAAGTTGCCAGCAGTCCGGGGGTAAACTCATCTAGCCGCATACTGCTATATCTCATTCTAGGGAGTGTTTTTCTCACATCTGAGTGGAGCAATATCAGCTGACACAGCCCACACTCTACCTCCCACAACACTCCATCCGTCACACTCATCCTCGTCTCAGTATCACTCGCGCACTATGTCATATAAGAGGAATCTGCAGTGGACGTCTCATACTTACACTGCCTTTTTATCTCTTTACATCAAGGCCCAGTGAAACATTATATGATCTGTTTCTCTGAAGCTACAATTCTGAATATCCGACAGGCGTGATGTAATGAACTAACGTCCTGTTGCCCTCTCTGGTCTCTTTTTCCACCATGCAGGTGTTGCAGTGCTCGTATCCCCTGATATTCCCCTGCAGCTGGGAGTGGACAGCAGGCAACAGTTCTGTCTGCAGTCGCTGCCCAGTATGGAGCGTATCCCTCTGCAGTACACTGTGTGTGTGGCCCACAACGTGAAAGCTGCTCACCAGGAAGCGGTGCAACAACTTTCCCAGCACAGCAGGGAGCTGCCCAACATGAACACACTGTGGTTAGTTCAGTTTAGCTTACGATTAGTGGTAGTTTCCTTGTCAGAGGGGGAACTCTGTTCATAATACCAATAAGTCAAATAGTGGTGAACCTGTGGGCATGGGTGGATTATGAGACAATAAGCCCCTAGACACAGACATGTAAAACTACCTCTCCTACATAGTTCACAAGACACGGACTTTGTAGACTTTATAGTTGTTAACCCTCTTTCTGCTGTTCTTTTGTGTCTCTTTGTTGTTTTTTTGTGTCTTAGATTATTTCGCCTGTCTTTTTTGTGTCTCTTTCTAGTTGTTTATGGGTTTTTTTGTGGTCCCTTTAAGTCTTTTCCTCGCTGTTAAGTGCCTTTTGAGTGACATTTTACAGGTGAATGTCTGTGGGTCCGGTGAGCACTGACTGAAAGTTTGTGGGTGTTCAGGGAGTCATAAACTTAAATCCATCTAGGTTCCTAATAGCTGCAGGCTCTGTATGATCCCTCTTTGTGTGCTGTAGGCTGCCGTTCTGGAAGCTGCTCTCCAGTGTGGATTCAGGGCCGAAGGTGGAGAGGGAGCTGAGGACCTTCTCTAATCGTCTGAGGAGACACCAGCTGGGGCAGGGAGTCATCAGCCTCAATGAACATTCCACCACCCTCCTCTCCGATATGGTAAGTGCTTCTCGCTGCCGACTGCACCGCACCAAACTGTCTCTAAACCACCAGCCTGAGAGTCTTTAACAGACGGGGGAAGACAGACCTGCTATAGTCTGGAATCTCACTTGGTTGAGCAAACACAAATATGTATGAAATCAGGACATAGTCTCCATGACATCACCCACAGGTTTCTCAAAGGGGGATGCTCCCATGGCTCTGGCCATTGCCATCTTGGCAGTTTGGAGCCAGCCTCAAATGTTTGGTGACCACCTCTTTGAAGCCCCCATGGCATTGGCCCAGTCCTAAACATCACTGAGCAGGGACTGAGACCATAAACTTGCAAGCACAATGTTCACTGAGATCATGGATACTCATAATTTCCTCCTTTACAATCTGATTTCTTTTTGCAACCAGTGAAGTCACCCCCTTCTGACCATTAGAAAGGTTTAAATGTTTAACTTACACCCCCGAAACCTCATAGTAGAGGTCTATATGGGAACTTTCACCATACATACAGTGCAATAGCCTACTGCTATGCCTAGTGTTCTTTCATTCATCCTTGATTTTTTCGCAGTGTAGCAGTAGACTCCTGTAATCCTCCACTCCGAACATCTGGGCTGTGAGGCTGGTGAGGGTTCATTGGTCAGAGGCTCAAAACTGGTCAAGAATGGAGATGAAAGACTTTTCTTAAGTGGATCTCCAGAGCGCTAGAGACAGGCGGGGAGCGGAGGAGAGAGGACAGGTTCACAGAAATGTCATACGGTAGAAAAAAGACAGGAATTCATGCCTTCATGTTGAGAAATTAGTTTAAGTTCAGATCACACTACTTTTTCAGGTATGTGTTAAAGCCTGAAAATGTGATGTTTCATATGTTTCAGGTATTTTTGACTTTATGAATTGGTCATTTTGATTTTGATTTAATTGATTGATTGGTCCATTTCTGCTACAAAGGGACAGGTGATGTTTATTATTGGTTCACATCCAGTTACTTTCCTTGAAAGATGTTGGATACTGCCTGGAAAAAAGACCTCCAGGACCACTGTGAAGTCAATACCGAGTGATATTCCATTACAAAACATATATAGCTGAGGGGAGACAAACAGACTCTCCTAGTTGATCTCAGGTTGCTCTTAGGGTGGTAACAGTGTGATGCCAAAGAAATGGTTGTGTTGAGATTAGAAAGGATGTCAGCCAAGACTAACTCAAGTAGGTGATCCTGACACCGGCTCGATGCTGCAATCTGACCTGGACCAGGCAACAGAGGGGGAGGCAGAGGAGTTTCACACAACGACAGGTTGAGCGGAATAATACGTCAGTTGATGGATGCCATTTTTAAAAAAAAAAAAAAAAAGAGAGAGAGAGAAAAAAAAGGGTTCCCCTCACCCATAATGCAAGGTTTTCTGGTACATCAAAGTTTTGTTGTCGCCCATGTTCCCTTCCATAAATGCCATAAAGAATCAGCTCAGTGTACAGGGCTGCATGGAAACTTCTGGAACCTTGTAGCTGTCCATGAAGTGTAAGCTCTACAGACATGTGACCAGCAACAATGATCCTCTGTAAAAACTTCTCTTTCACTGCAGTTTTACAAGTGTACATAAATGATCAGTCACACCGCAACCTTTCTTTTCCAGTTTCCGTATTAGCTTGCAATGGCAGGCACTGGAAAATTTAGGTTATTAATAAGTTTGCCATTTTCTAAACTTATTCCTTTGATGCTAACTAATGCTTTTTGTAAAACCTATTTTTAAAAAAAAGACCAGATGCAAGCCAAAGTTTTGTTCTTCTCTTTGTCCATTTTTAGTATTTTGATCAAATATGTTTATTCACATTCAGGATGAAAGATCAGGAAAAGAAACACTCCAGAAATTACATAATATGTGCTAATCTTCCTTTTCTTCCCCCAGCTGGTTCACCTCCTGGGGTCAATCTCTGTATTCTTAAAAGGTCTCGTTCCACAGTTATGTAATCTGAAATCTCCGTTTGACTTCACAATGCAAATTCCAAAGGATTATAATAAAGTTAAAGGGTTCTGACAGAGGTCATAGTGTCACAGCTACATGCATGAGATCAATGTGTCAAATCTAAAGCTACTGTAAGGGTGTTTGGCATAGTAGTTAATGAACATTTGAATTGTTCCATTAGTGCATCAAATTTTATTTCATTTATTTAGGTGCAATATAGGCAGTTATTGATTAAAGTGCTGTTGAATGATGGTGGTATTAGGCTGCCTCACTAATGCTATCACTTTGCATCTCTGTGTATCTCTGCAGGACCATGACTACCTCAACAGCAGGAAAAGGGGGATGTCCAAGAGACTGACCAGGGACCTCCCACTTGTCAAGCTTCTTAACATTTCCATCACCATGTCCCCTTTCCTGGGCGTGGACACCACGCAGTTCCACACCTCCCTCATGGATGGGACTGAGGCCTACTGGCTCAGTCTCCCCTCAGCCCCTCAGGGACAGCTGGTGAGACCTGACGGGAGCTCATCATCGCCCTGGAAAGCACTCAGCTGCGTTCACAGTCCTCTGCATGTTGCCTTTTACTCAACGTTTCTCTGATTTCATTCTGGTTGTTGAGAGATCTCCTCATCCTTTACGCTGTGATTGGTCCATTCACAGAAAATATATCCCATGTCTAAAACATTGAACTTTCCTCAACTTATGAGAACACTTTACTCCTTATAAAAAGACACCAGACACACAACTTTTTCCAAAGTAGACATTTTCCATCTGCCCCGCAGCCTGTCTCCATTCACTAGTTGCAGTTTGATAAAAAGCAGAGCGGTGTGAACATGGCCTAATCCAGAAAATCTATCATTGCAACAGCAGAGTAACTGCGGTGAATGATTAAATACCAAAACAGAAAGTGATAGTAGTGTAAAATGCACTGTGTTCTTCAGGTCCCTGTGATGAGTCAGTGGCAAGGAAAGTTCTGCGTTAAGCTGAACATCACCAACCCAGAGGCGGTGAGCTGGTTCCTGGACAGGGTGGGATCCCTGCAGGCCCATCTGGGGATGGAGTATGTCATGCTGGAGGGTGGCGAAGGGAATCTCTTTGAGGAGCAAGCCCTGCGGCCACCGCAGGCTCTCGGTGGAGACAAGTACATCAGCCTGCTGGCCGACCTGGCCACAAGGATAGGAGACTCCACCATCGTGACGGCAGGGACACGGTAATGCTCACAAGCATCTTAACATATCGCATTACTACTGTTTATAGAGATGGATAACTGACATTGTGAGGTTACTTCCTCTGCTTCTGCATATTGTGATGCTTTTTTGTGTCTCAGGTCGAGTCACAAACCTCTGTTTGTGAGGATGACCCCCTTGCAGTCTGACTGGAGCCCAATGGGCCTGAAGGGCATCATTCCCTCCCTGCTGCACCACACTCTGCTGGGATACAACTTCCTCATTCCTGATGCAGTAGGTAATACCACAGCCGATTGGTCGCTTTTCTCACTTCTAATAGTATATTTGCAGTACTTAATATTTATTGATAAGGCTATGATTCTTCACTATATCACTACAAAACCAGACCAGAACATATCAGAATAGATGACCCCCCGGGTTTGATTCTGACCCAAATCCCTTTGTTGCATGCTAATGTTTCCTAATGTGTCTGCCTCTGCCCATCTTTCTCTCTCTCCCTACAGGTGGCTCTCTGTCTGGAGACCTGGTCACAGATGAGGAGTTGTTCATCCGTTGGCTGGAGATCACAGCTTTTCTCCCTGTTATCAGCTTCCACACGCCACCCTGGGTCTGCGGAGAGGACCGGGTATGCAACTCCAACAAAAACACATTACAATTACCCATTAAGACGTGGACTGAGGAGCTGTCGTCACATCTACCTCACCCACATTAGATTACAATAGCAACAATACAGTATATTCACATTTCCTCCAGTCTGAATAACAAGATTTTTACAGTGGGGAGATCAGGTGATGTGATGTGTGAATTTCGCCAATTCAAGGAGTGGGAGATTATCTTCCCTTTTTGCAGAGATTGCTTATGAAAAGAGACAAGAGAGGGAGAGTTTATTGACCCAGCAGCCTTTCCTCACTTTTGAGGCTCAGTTCTGAGAAACTTCCCACTGGTGTGTGCAGAGGAGCGTGAGAGCTGCTGGGACCTGGTCTAAAACCCTGTCCCTCTCTGCAGGAAACCAGGAGTGTACTGTTCAGCACGCATGGCAGGAAAACAAAGCCTACAATCTCAGAGCTTCTGGTGACAGATATTGATAGTTTTCTAGGCTCAGGTTCCTGAACAGAGAAGCACTTGATGCTTTTCAAGAGGCTATTCCCCCCCCTCCCTTCTTCCCTCAATAGGAGTGACTGCCGGCCCCCTCCCGACATCACCTGTGGTTAAGAGTCCATCTGTTCTGAATTACAATCCCTCCTCTAGATTTATGGCTCACTCTCACTCTCACGAGCCACTTCAGCAGGAATGATAATGAATTTGAGGACAAGTCTTGGAAAAATACTTTATTGTGGCAATTAAGATTTCCATGAGTAATTGACAAGTGTGACAGAGTGGGAGTGATCAACTGCTTTTTTTTTCCCACTACGAGACGACTAAGGCAGCAAAATATATTGGTTGTGACTTGTGTTGCGTGACAAAGATAAAAATAGGCCTTTTGGACAGCTAGACATTTGACTGCAGCAATGTTTTCCATTTTGGTCTCTTGCATGGCCTTCAACTTATAAACTTGGATGAAGTGAGACTGAGAAGAAATCTTAGAGACCAGACTGCTGCCCTACACATGATAAATGACGTTTTTTAATGGGTGTTTTACTGTAGTTTAAATGTGGCGCACCTTTATTTCCACAATGTGTGATCTTTCAGTCATAGACAGGTCACAGCAGTGACCGCATTGGAATCAAATAGCAATAAAACCTCAAACCCACACACATGCTTGGCTTCTCAATTAGAGAAAGATCCACTCAAACCCGAGCTGTGACTTCAAGCTCATTCCTACAAATGTTCTCAATCCCAACTCATAAAAAGACATTTTTTATAGATGCGGTCAAGTTTTGTTTTTGTCATGGGACACAGAAGAGGATGTGACCCTTCCAGGAATGCTGGATTAGTTTGGTCAGAGGGAGACAGGAGAAAAGACTTGGACAGTGTTAAACCACTGAGTCAACAATGAGCTGCTCTTAAGTTCTGTCTGCGTGTCTGGGTGTAGAGATGGCAATAATGGCTTTAGCAGAGCACACTGTCAATATTTTTCTTTTCTTTAAATCCTTCAGAAAGATGATTCAGTTAAGGAAATGGCCTTTTTTTATGTTGGTTTCAGTTTTTCAGTTGCTTCAGATTTCTCAAAAACATATTTGCCTCGATATTAAAGGTGTGAAATTACCAAGTCATATAAATACTGTAAAGCATTAAGAACCTTAATCCATGGAGAAATGCACACAACGCGTATTCAGAAACTACCTTAAACGACTCAGGACTTCTGTATGGTTGTAAGGTCATGCCTGTACTATTCATTGGAAGTTTGAGAAGGGTATATCTTGATAGCCTTCTGGATTAATGTAGTTATTTGAACCCATATCATGATCTTTTCCTCAATCTAACCGTACAGCTGCTTTTCTGAGTGTCCTGTAGTACTATGCCCCTGCTGTTATACCTTCACTGTTGCTACAGTCATTCCTCAGCTGCAATGATGGTGCAGAAAAGTTGAGGGAGCAAATGTCATTTGATACAATACAAATTGATTAGTAAACTCTTAATTATTATAATTTTGGCATTCCTCATAATATTTGTGCTGGTTTTTTGGTGTCCCATAGGTGCTAAACCTGACACGGGCCTACATAGCAAAGCACCAGAGAGATGTGGTCCCACTGATAGAAAAGTATGCAGAGGAGTGGCAGATGACGGGAAACCCCATCTACCGGCCGATGTGGTGGCTCAGTCCCAGTGACCCCATGACTTTCACCATCGATGACCAGTTCCTCATCGGAGACGAGGTGACTTAATGAAGTTCTGATGGGAACGGATTGAGTTACAATATACTTGGCACACGATGGCGTACGCATGTAACCTGATGTCTCGCTAATTAAGTGTACAATCTCCCTGACATCTTGTTCTTACCAAACCCATTTCCAGGTCCTGGTGGCACCAGTGCTGGAAAGGGGGGCAGTGCAGAGGGATATTTATTTACCTGACGGGGGCTTCCAGTGGCAGGACAGCCAGAACGCTCAGGTGTTCGATGGGGGGACGTTCCTCGAGGACTACCCCGTGCCCTTGGAGGAGGTGGCTGTTTTCTTACGGAGAAGCTGAGTCACATGACTGATCCACCGAGGTGACGACTTATCCTGTTACTGTTTTGAATCAAATTCTTTTTTTTCTTTTTTTTTAATTACTCGTGCTGTTCTCAACTTGCACTTTTCCACAAAAGACCATTGACTCCGTCTCAAGGCTTGAGATGATATGTAGAAAGATTTTTTTTATACTTGCACTTTACAGTTCAAAATGATTTTTTTCTTCCTTTTTTAAAATGTTAATCGGTTTTACCTCTTGGCTGATTTGTTTCCGGACTTTATAATCTGCTTTTTTTGTGCGTTTACATACTGCATTTCTACAGTCTTTAAATTTTTAATCGCTGCTGGCTTTCTTGATATGGAGGAACAAAGCAAGCCCCTTGTTTGCATAAAAAGAATCTCTCAAGAAGACCAAATGAAGATATAGAAGGACAAAGGAAAAAGGCTTATTGGGAGGAAATTATAGCTCACAGAATGCTTAGCACAGAGTGTTGCTCACTCATCGGAGAGGCTTTTACTTGAACTTATCAGGCCAATGGGCTGATGTTTTATGAATGTACCTCAAGTTATGGTTTTTCACTGCTTTACAGAGTCATCAGACACAACAACCTATCACCCCTTAGCACTTATTCTTAGAATAGTTTAACCTTATTTATCTACATACCACTCTGTCAGACACGTCTGAGTGTCCCTTAGTACTGTAGGCCAGATGAACTTGAGGCCAAGCCACTGTAATTGCAACTCTGGCTATATTTGAATTTAGATTAGATGTTACCTTCTTACTAATCTGCTGTAGTTAGGGCTTTTAAATGGGCGGCTCTTTTTATGTTAGTTTTTTTTTCTCTTACCAAGTCTGTCTGATGTTGTGTTGATATGCTCTTTTATAATTAATTAAGTCATAATTAACTTCTGAAGAAAGCCTTGTTGACGACACCACAGAGGTTGGAATGAGTTTTTAACGAATAGTTCAACATCTTGGGGAATCCACGTATTCACTTTCTTGAGGAGATTCAAATGAGAAGATTTTTACTTTTATTACATATGTATCGTAAATATTAACCTACAGCAGGTTTCCACGTAGCTAAAATTTTCATGACCAGGCGTCCAAGCTCATATAAAGTAGCCACACCCGATTTGTTCAGGTCTTATCACATAGGCAATGAGCTATGTGCTTCTTCCCAAGAAAAGTCCTCAGATTCATAATCGGATTACCAGCTCCTATAAAGCTTGCTTACATCTCGTTTGTTTACTCTGTATGAAAACAAAAGTGAAAAAATTATGAATTGCAGTTTTGTTAGGGTTTACATGCTAAACTATCCACTACACTTTCCAGTTTTTAAGTGAAGCTAACTATCTCCTGGCTGTCGACTTCCTTATTACCAAACAGATACCTGTACGACAGATATTAAGCTATATATAGCAGCCAAATAGCTAATCTTAGCTTAGTTAAGTGTAAAAGCAATTGGGCATAGGAAAACAGCTAGCCTGGTTCTGTCCAAATGTAATAAATCCCCCTACCACTGATTAATAAAACATCTTTATACTAAGGTAAACTAATAGGCTGTAGCTCCATACTAAGCCTACAGGCAGAGGGGTATAGGTCTTCTCATCCAAGTCTCGGTGTCAAAGTGAATTATCGCATTTCCCAAAATGTCAAACTGTTTATTTTATATAACAACGTGGGGAAAAGAGCTCTTCAGACCCCAAAATACATGCTTTGATGCTTTCGTATGTAAGAAATCTTATTGCAGCCATCTTGGATTAATCAGAAACTGAAAAAGTTTACAGAGTTTTAGTCACTTGACATGAACCCTGATTAGTTATTCTCTTACTCTTTGGACTGTCATTGTAATCACATCCACGTCCATCGCTTGCCTTAGTTCAGTCAGATTACTTATCTAGGATCTTTTTTTTTTGTGTCAACCCAAACTTAATGCTTTAAGAAAATGATATGTAAATAAAAAAACAGATTTTCTTTTAGGATAATTTTTAAAACTAGCCCTTGGAACTATATATATATCCCCCTGTGCACCGTGCCAGACGCTCTATCACCTGTTAGTTACTTGGCTTTTCTTTATTGATTTGTTCTTCACCAGACAATCTTAACTGGCCAGCAGTGATGATACAGACTCAGAAACCTTATCACTTAGTGAATGCTTTACCACTAAAATTGATTGTGTAACTTGATCACACGTTTACTGTATCAACTCCAACACTCAGGTCTACTGAAGCTTATCAAATCACCAAATGTCTTAGTGCAACGCAGTATGTTGTGAACACATTGACGTCTTAATCTCTCCCAGAGCTGAATGTACAATGGACAAACTGTGATTTCCCAACCGAGCCCTTAGTGCGAGGAGCTTTTCTTGTCCCCCGTTCTAATGCTTTTATGGAATGCTGTGGTATGTTCACGTATAAGTTGCAGGAAAAAGCTTTGATGTGTTATTCCTTCCCTCTACAGACTGAGCAAATCATGTGCCTTAATATGCCACTCTTAAATCTGGACAAGACGAGTGTCTGGATTATTGCAGTATCAGCAATGTACATATTACGATGACTGTGCCATTACAAGTGTTTTTCTCTTCTGTAAATCAGAGAACTTAGGATGACAAAGTTGCAATAAAGTTTACATTTTCTTACTTCACTTCGAGTAATTTAGTTAATGTTTCTTTCAAGAAAGTGGAGAAGTTTTGAGCTCTTTATCTCTTGAACATCTGGACATTGCCCAGTCCAAAAATATGCCTCTGTGTGTTTAACTGTCCTGGCAATGGATTGTGGTTTGGATGGATCACTGAACGGGCCCGGGGCCCAAAGTGTCAGAGGCCCCCCAGCCTTCACCACCAAACTGTCACTCAAAGAGACATGTAGAAACCAGCAGGATTCTCAAAGGGACAACAAAGAAACATAAAACAAGTACATAACCAGACTACAGATTACATAGACAGTAAAACATATACAAAACAATGCATGACCACTGCAAAGAGACACAAAATGACCACAAGAGGCTAAAAAAGCAACTACAAAGAGCCATGAAATGATCACAAAGAGACACAAAACAACTACAATGAAACACAAAACCACTACAGAGAAACACAAAACAACCACAAACAATAACTACAAAAAGACCAAATAAAATACAAAGTGACACAAAATAAATACAAAGAGAGTCAAAAACACAAAGAGATGCATCCACAAAGAGACAAATAGGAAGCTAAACAACTGTAGTGTTACTGTGGCCTTTTCCATGTCTGTGCCCAGGGGCCCATTGTTTCATATCCTGCCCATGAGTTGGGGAATAGGCACCCAGAATGAGCCTTAATAGAAATATGCAAATACGGGAAATCAATAAACCTCAAATTTATTGTATTTACTCGAGGTATTTGTTGCCATCCATGTCAGTGCCAGCTTGCACATGTGCATGCTCCTGTGTAAGTGTATATGTGTGTGTGCAAGGCTCTTAATATTAACACTCCTTACTCTTCCGTCTCCTCATGTCAGAAAGTCTATGTCTATATATCCGTGAACATGCTGACGAATAACATCTCCACTAATTCCACTTAAACCTAATAAAAGTTATTTATAGATTTGGTGAGCCCGCTGTGGGAGCGATTCTCAGGGGAATCACATTCGGCTCAACCTCCGCTAAGCGTCTCTTCCTTACCTTCCTCTCCTGCTGCCCCTTGGCTGAGCTCCACCTTGGGGCCCCTGCTGCTTTAGGGCAGTTAGACAGGTGCAGCTGGCCGCAGACATGCACGGTCCCTCTACGCCAGCCACCGAGCTCGCCCTCTCCGTTTACACCCTCGACTTAATCACTTAGATTCATATGGCACTTTTTTAAAATCCGGGTGCAGTTCTCAGCCAGATAAACTTCACAAGACATGCTAGTGTGGCTCCATGGTTTGTGAGGTGATGAAGTTACAGTGGTGGAGGACAGCAGAGGTTAAGTAGAGTAACTTTGTGAGCAAAACCTTATGTGACCTTTTTTTTTATCAGATTTTTTTGGTTTTATGTTAGTTATTTTCATAATTTAACCGTAATATAATTTCCCTTTAATCTGTGTACATTAAGTGAGTTAGTTTGGTACCGATCCTTTATTCTGAACGGTGAAACTCATTTTGTGAGGTCCAATTTTATGTGAAATCATGGCACAATAACACAATTCCTTCCAGAAATCTTGCGGGCAGAGATATCCACCCTTAAACTAACATTTAGCAGCAGGACACAGCGGTCCAATTATTTTTTCCTCATTCACTGTATCAACATGCAGCATTCAACTCAATTAGTTTGGGGCATAACGGAGCCTTACGTAAGTTGTCCAGCAGTGCAGGAAAAACAAATTGTCCTGCCAAAACCCAAATCAAGAATGACAAGATTGATCAACATACAGTAGCTGCAATGAGAACTATGTTATTCTCCACTGTTAGCAGCTACCACTGATGACCACCAGACAGAATGGGACCATCCCTTCAACTGTGTGAATAATTAGCTTATAAAACAGGGGACACCTCAACATTGGCTTTCGTTCTTTTCTCTGAGGGTGTTGTGGAGCAAGTGGCACATGAATTAAACTGGTGACAAGCAGAGGCCGCAGATCTCTCTCAAA
The DNA here is from genome assembly GCA_903364295.1 of Serranus cabrilla. Lineage (NCBI taxonomy): Eukaryota > Metazoa > Chordata > Actinopteri > Perciformes > Serranidae > Serranus > Serranus cabrilla. The sequence goes on from CAFUXE010000447.1 coordinate 205,849, forward strand.
GTCTACTTTTAGAAAGTGCAAGTCAAGGTTTTAGGTTTCAGTGTCTGCTCTTCAGTGAATGGGTTTTCCAGCTTGCCAATTAGGTGTACAATTTAAAGGCTTGTTGTACAGAAGCCAGCCAGTTGAAGTTGGTTCATTATGCTGTATGGATTTGTCATAGTTTGCCTGTAAGTATTGTGTTTAAATAGAGAAGATACTACCTTTCACTTTGGTGTAAATAATAATCAAAAAGTTTTATGCATAGAAAGCAAGGAAACACTTTTATTTTATTTTAATAAAGACATAAAATCAAGGAAATCAAAGCGCTGGCTTTTAAAGTGATACTATTTCTCAAGTAGCCAAACTGCAGGTTCCCAGAGTGGATGAGGAGTAAGCTGACCTCAGGAATGCAGTCTTGAAATGTTAGCCTGCTATCGGAAGCCCGCGGCAGGGTGACATCGGGGTGGGTGTACCATTGTGGAGGTGTGTGTGTGTGAGACGGAGAGAGAGAGACTGTGCACAAGTGGTGGACAGGAGCTAAAGAAACTGTCACATGTAATCACTTCCTGCCTACACCCTCCTTGGACATCTGTCACCTTGCAACGCCTTTAAACGTCTTCTGTTTAATTGAAGTTAATAGCTGAATATCCCCCGCGCAGCCCCAGCGGAGGGACCCATTATTATTAATACCCTCAAAGACGGAACTGGCTTTTCAGTGCCATGCACTTGAGCCCAACCACCTGGCCAGATGGCACGCCAAAGCTTCCCTTTGATTAAGTAAACACTGAGCTAAGGAAGGAAACATCTCATTTTGACACCAGGCCGGTTTCGGAAGGTTTACAAATGGTCAGAGCTAAGAAAAACTGATTAGCATAGGCATGACCACAAGCCAACCGGCTGATGTAAATGAGGGCTTTGTATCTAAAATAAACATGCTAAACCATCGTCAAGGTGCAAAGTGCATGCCCTTTGTGCTTGAGGTCATTTAAACTAACCTAAAGCCTCATTGGTTCTTAGTGAAGGAGATTCAGTGAGATTATGGTAAGGGTCATAATACCAACAAGCTAAATACTTGTTAAATGCTAAAACTGCAGCGGGAACAAATTATTTGCCATGATAGTGATATGGAAGACGGATTGCTGTGAAACTTTGTGCAGTCATGGACATTTCTGATGACTTTCCTCTGGTGCCACCATGAGGCTGAGATTTTTGGTTTTTACTGAAATGTATTGGATGGATATCCATGAAATTTGGTATGCTGATTCATGTCCTCCGTCTTGGCAATCCTTTAACATTTTCTCTTGAACCTTCATCAAGTTGAAGGAAATGAGAAAAAAATTTACATTTCTGATGATTTTCTAAAGTTTGAAATTGTCAGAATGATCTCAGGTGTTTGTTGTTGTAATACTCACTTTGGCCACAAGAGGCTCAAGTGTGACATTTCCCTATATATTTTTTTCCCTATATTATTGTTAGTAAATTATGCATCTTTATTGTTGTGTCTTTATCGTGACTAGAAATGCATTTTATTCGCTAACCTGCAGCTAGCCTTAGCTTTTTTAAAAGTGGGGTTAGTGGGAAAATAATCCTGACCAAATAAAATATACATAAAATATAAATAAATACATAAAAATTACCCTCCAAATTAGACCAGACTTTGAAAATAGATAACTAGTATGATTTTTCTCTCACTGGCCTCTCAAGTCTTCTGTAGTTTAGGGTGTTTTTGCTTGAGAAACGGTTGATAATAAAAACTGTTTGTCAGTTGACTAACCTATTAATTGAATAAATGTTTAAGATTAAACTGATGAAGATGAAAAGAACAGAACGTGAATAAGTGATAACATACTCTGAGGTGATACAGCTGTCTGACATTCACTTTATTGTTAAAACTCATTTTGGTATATCAGCTGCTTGTCTTTTTACACCATCTTTAAATTAAAAGGCAAACATATACAGCTTCATCCGCAAAAACCATGCAGCAGTGTAAACATGAGGTCTACCCAGATAAAAAGTCATACAACTACAACGTACTGGCAAAGTCTGTGACAACAAAACTGTCGTGTCGAAACAAAAAAAACAAAACGAGGATTTTGTGTTTCACTTCTTAAATCAGCAAAGTTAACTCGGTGCTGATTGTTCGCCACAGTCAGCTGGTAAATATGCTTGTTCGTTTTGTGAATAAAGAGGTTAAAACATGGAAAAAAATAAATAATATGATGAACTGACAACATATACATAATAACAGAAATGCATTCCTATGTGGTAGCCCCTCTTGCTTAAGCATTACTCTGAGAATAATAATAATTTCCTACTGTACTGGAGAGACATCACAACCTATTAAGCAACTCTGCAGCTCATATTGACCGTTGAAATATCGCTATGCTGTAACGGACTTACAATTCATCTTGATCTGACAAAAAGCTACCAAGGTAGTTTGGAATTGGTTACTTTGAACGAAATGACCAGTCATGGAGTGCACAACAGAGTTAAAATACAGTTAACTCATTCTTTTTCCGTTTTTTAAAACAGAAGAAAGGTCACTGTCAGTGTATCAGTCAGCCATCCAGACACACATACCCACCCTGCCCGTCACTCACTTCCACAGCAAACTAAATGTTACACTCCCCACCAGCTCACCAGGGTCACATGGCATTGTACTGCATCTTCATTTCTTCTACTGTCGCACATACAACATAAGTACTAATCTTCCAATGCGGCAGCCAGCACCCTAGAATACTAGGCCAAGTTAGAAAAACCTGAGTATGAAAATGACAAACACACACACACACAAACAAACAAACATGATCTGCCTTTGTCGCTACATCATGAAACCACAGCAGGACAAACACACAATGGCTGTGCACTTGAGTCAGAAAGGCAATGTTGAGCCATTGATTAGAACGTAGCTCACAGGATCACACTGATACAGGGTCACCTTCCATTTCAAAGCTGAACATATTTTTTCTATCTTTCTGGCCTCTGTAAGCACAGGTTCACTGGATACAATCATTCAGCCTTGCAAATCAGACTCAGCACTGACACTGAGCCATATGAAATCAATGGACACCGTGCAACATGCAATCTGTGGATGATATTGAACGTTATGTTTGCCGTTTGGCCATGAAAAAAGGTGCTGCAATTTGAACGACCGGAAGAAACCTAAAAAAAAAAATAAAAGATTTTATGGGATTTTCAAAATTGGGACAAAAACTAGTAAAAATATTGCACCATCACTCAAATTAATGTGATTCAAATATTAGATGATGCTATTGAACAATCCTGCAGGTGACATATCTCTTCCTGTGGTAATACATACGTGATATCAGACTACGGCTCTTAATTTGCCCCTCCCTTTCTGCCCTTTTTACATTAGTGGGTCACTAAGGCACCCGCGAACAGTCCTGCAAATAAAAACTTTGATCCGTGCACTACCTTTTCCTAACATCAGAATCTCCCCTTGCCTATACATACAGTACACATAAACGCCCCACAAACATACTGATACTCTCAATCATTCTTCTTTCTGTAACAACAATTAACTTAAAAATAACCCAAAATCCAATATTTGATTCTGTACAAGCTTTAGGAAGAATACATTTCTTTCTCATTGTTATGTCAGTTCCACCCATGGAGAGGGCTATCACTTTTCTTTCTTGTCGAGCTGGAAGAGATCCAGTATGTCAAGCATGGCCTGTCTGATGTTGGAGCCAAAACGGTGGGAGTCCTGAAATAAAGCAAAAAAGAAGACGCATTTTTAACAAGTCTCTTATTAATTATTATTACCATTAAGTTATGCACATAGAAGACAATAAATTGTCTGTACAAATGGATTACCAGTTAACTTACAGTTTCTGGGCTTGAGTGTTTGCTGGAGATGTGGAAGTTGATGAGGTTCTCACCAACAATGATGTAGGAGACACCGTAACCATCATCAGCCACCTTTAGGACACAACAGGAGAGAAAGATGGGAGTTTAATGTAGAAAACAGTTTTCAAACTGTATGTTTTGTTATTTCTGTATGTGACACGAACATGCAGACTCTAATTAAACATTCAAGTGAAGATGAAACAAGTATTTATTCATGCATAAAGGACACAAACTGCAGAAAACGGATGGGTAACTTACTGGACCAAATCCACCTCCAGAGGACACATATTCAGGGTGTTTGACCAGATCAAACAGCTCAAGCTGCTGCAGAGGCGTCTGACTGGTTGACAGCCTCCACGGCACAGACAGCACCTGAACAGAAAGGTAAGACAATTCATTCACTGGTCAAAGCAAACTCATGCTCAACTAACAGATTATTCTTGCTGGCTTCTGTAAGTATAAGATCACTGGATACAATTGTTCAGCTTTGCAAATCAGACTCAGCACTTCGGAAGTAGCTTGTGTTGAATAACACACTAATGAACTGGATATACAGTAAATGTACCATGTCACATGTGAGTGAAAGGCGGAGCAATGTGCTTTTTCAGTGTGGTGTAGCTATGTAGTACTAGTTCAAACAAAATCTGAGGAACGCAGCTTGATCAGCACAGACCCACAGCTTGGAAATTTCAAGTGCAATATTGTCAAAGGCTTAACAAGGGGCCGGTCACTTTTCATTACTGTATGAAGAAGGGAGCAGACTCAGACTTTAGCCACTGTGTATTGTTGTAAATCAATAGGACTACAGTCACTGGTCCATGCTGATTCCAATATCACATTGGTGGGGGCAATTTAAGAGCAGAAATCTCACAGCGACTTGCAACAACACGTCATACCTCCTTAAGGAAGGCTGAGTCTTCTCCCAGGTATTTGGAAACCACATAGAGACAGAAAAGGTGGCGATCGATGCCCTCTCCTGTCATCGCCAGGCGGTACATGTTTTGGTGCTTCTCTGCTGCCAGTTTGAGCAACTTGAGGCGCTCTTCTCTCTGAAATGGACAGGAAAGAGATAAAAGTGAAACATGACAAACTATTAAAGAGCCCAATCTGCATTCTGGATTAATGCAGTGTGTTGCTTCTGTTTAGCCTTACTGTCTCATCTCTGATCATGGCACGAACAAAGGCACAGGTCTCCATGGTGCAGGAGCGCACAGTTTCTGTTCGGCCCTCACGGAACAAACGGGTCATGGAGGCTTCGTATGTCAGGCAGAACTTCCCTTTGTCCTGTTGGGAGACGGTATGGATCAGCAATAAAAAAAACAAAGAACAGCAAGGTCTTCACAAATTCTCAATCAGGTAACTTAAGTTGCTATTCATGGCAATCAACAGAAGCTATATGACAATTAGCAATGTGTAAACTTTACAAAGACTTAGGATATGAGCTTGTGCTGTGTATTATATATATATATAAGCTAAATTAAATCATCCATTGACAATGTTTGATAGTCTTCAGTGACAAGTTGATACTGCCCTCTGCTGGACTTTAAGAGGAATGTCACTGGACTGAATCAGTTATTATAACTAAAAGCATAACAAGCAAAGGCCACTAAAAACAAATTAATAAATGCAGATGTTACAAGTCCTAACACCTTGCTTAGGAACCAGTGAGAGGTATGTACTTACCCTGTAATGGGCCAGCTGCAGGGCAATCTGGATAAAGGCATCAGGACTGGTGCGGCACTTCTTAATCAGACCTTTGCCAAAGTCATTGAAGGGGAAAATGTGGGAGTCCACGTCGTCAGCCAGAGTTGTGGCTACGTTCAGAGAGCTCTGGATGACCTCCTGGCACTGGAGGAAGTGACAGAGTCTCATGTTAGACTGAGCAGATGAAGCATAACGCAGCTTAAAAATCACCCCAAAACTAAACTATTAAGTAAGCTTTATTTGTCACATTTATTATAGTTCCAAAGACACAATACCCAACAGCCCTTTTTTAAAAAACATTTTTTCAAGCTAAATAATAAAGTACCAACACTGGTGCACACAACACAATCTACCAGCAGAGGGAAGCCAAGGCCTATGAATATTTCATCTCAGGTATCACTGCTAATGAAAGCTTCTGCCCCTTTTGATGAATGTCCTTCAGGAGAGTGAAACTGTGTACATTCTCCACATACTTTAGTGATTATCGTGTTGGCAACTCTTTTTCCCACCTTCCCAAGTGTTGCCATTTTGCCAATGTAGTCAGACATATTGTACAGCTACAGTTTTCTTTGAGCATGCCCGACACTTACCTCATCATTGATGTCCCATGTCAGCCTCTGTGGGCCTGGCATGTTGGGGTGGGGCTCCCCACAGCAGTGACCCTCCTCAGTATATCCCAACCTAATGGGGTCCATGGAAAGAACATGCTGCAGGCAGAGTCAAGTTTTAACACGACTTAGTTACAAGGAAGACATTAAATTGACAGGTTTCACATTTCTGTCTTAAAGGCTTTGATTGACAACCACCCTAACATAAAAAATTTTTTCAGACTTCTTTGTACTAGTTTAGATTGTTGAGCTAGTTAAAATATATATATTGTTGTTGTTTGCCTTAAAAGAAAAAAGGAAATCTCTTTTTTGGTAATACACAATACACCAATCATTAGAAGCTAGTTTTAATGCAAGGAGAAATTCATTACAAAAACTACATGAACAAACCTCCCAGAGATGGCCAATGATTGGAGCATCAGCCCAGGAATGCTCTGCGTTCAGTCCCATGGTGCCGTTCTTGAAAACTATCAGGTTAAAGGATTTATCAAACCACCTGAATGGAAAACGAATAACAAACACATTCGGTTCATCTCTAACTCAACTCTTGCTATAAACTCCTAAATAATCAAAAAAGTGTCATGTCTGTCTGTCGCACCTGTCGTAGCACTTTCCGTGTAGGAGGGACTTGGCATAGCTGTCCAGAGACTTGACTGGATTGGCTGCATCGAAGCGCTGCTCAGTGTCATCAAGCGTTACGACGAAGGCTGCCTTCTCGATGATGTCCAGAGATTGCTTGTTCCTACCACGGCTGAAGTAGGCTTCACGAGCCTTTGCCCACGGGGTCCTGCAGAATGCCAAACAGCCATTTTACTCAAGTAGGTCTGAGGCAACACCTTACCGCAGTCAGGCCTAATTCTAACTTGTGGACACAAGTTTCTCCTCAGTGTGATAACAGTGTGATGTGTGGGAGGGCAGCACTTTGCTTGTATTTTTGTGGTCACTGCTACGCCCTTCTCTACCTTCAAATTATCTCAGACTAGCATATCTGTAAGCTTATTAGTTGCAAGAAGTTACAGCAAATATATGTAACAGTACTGTTTGATAAAATATCCTGCTCAGTCCATGTGTTGGGTACAATTCTTTAGTATTAGATTAAGCGATTCTCAGGTCAAATGTTATATCTTCAATTTTAAAGCAGAATATCAGATTTGTAAATACCAATGCCTGCATCAAAATTGCAATATCTGGACTTATAGTAATTTTTAACACATTGTAATTTTAATCTTCATCTACCATTCCCTCATTGCAATATTTCTACATACTGTATTTCTTCCTGTTGTGCCATATTACACAGGAAGTGTAAATTCTCTGGCATTATTAATACGGGCTGCAGCTCGCTCTGTGATGCCACCCACCTCTCTCCTGCAGTAAGTGCAGCTAATTTCTCCTCTCCTGGCAGTGGCTCCGATTTGTCGGCCAAAATCCTTTCCATCTGCTGCTCTATCTCCCGTGGCAACAGCAGCCGTCCGTCATAAAACATCCACACCTTGAAGAAGCGGCCCTTATGGTACACAGCTATGTGTTTGCTCTCGTTCGTGTGCTGAAGGGTGTCTGGGAGAGAGGGACCAATGGTAAGAAGAGACAAAAAAAGGGAAAGCAGAGAAAGACACTAAGTGTTGGGCGTGGTGTCAGGGATAACAGTTTTTGCATTTTTAGGTTGAAATTGTACATGATTAAAATCATAATAAGAAGGCAGTGGTTCCAATGGAGTGTGGATGTCACAGCATTTCATTTCCGGGAACAACAGAAGTGTTAGTGACCAGGTTTTGGTCCCGGTGTTAAAATGATGTGACATTCACAGCATCCACAGATTTGTGTTTCAAGCAAAATACTTTTTCTTTTATTTTGTGAACATTCTTTTGTATATTAATTTGTCGGGAAAATCAACTGAATTAAAAAAAAATACTATATGATGGGAGGTAGTACTATCCAGTACAAAAACTAAAGCAGCTTGAAATGGGAAGTGCAGGGAGGTGAGATGAAAAGGGAAAGTAATTCTGGGAACAGGGTGGTGGTTTGAAATACAATGAACTGAGGAGATGTTTGTTTGAACAGCACTGTGCACAACCACGAGGAACCAATTCCAAACATCACTTACAGCTTTGATACAAAGTTATGGTATTATTTTTGGCGATGCTCATGGTGTTCAAACAAACACCTCCCTCTTTACAGGCAAGACAAAGGAGGGGATACTTACACTAGGACCAACAACCATCACACATCCAGGTAATACTCAGCCTACACCTCCAGCAATGTGCACAGATATATGGGGACTGACCACTGAGAGCCAAGTATATAAATTAAGTGGCTTTGAAAATTACATAAAGGAAAATCTGTTATATTGAACACTTTGCTCCCATCTTTCACTCCTCAACCTTTAGAACTCCTTATTAGATTATTATAACCTGAAGGGCGATATTCAACCCGATGTCATAATATCTGATTTTTTCACTGTAAACATATTTATATTTAATCCACATGTAATCAATATAAGATTTTTTTAACACTTAATATTTTTCTTATACATTTCAATTCATTTAAAATGAATCATAATTTACTACTAACAAGAGAGATAAAGTAGCCTGCAGCTTCATGCTTTGGGCTTTCATACTGAACTGCTTTAGGTTTGGCCCTATTGGTTTGGTAAAAAAAAGCATGCATTAGAGGTCCTTTTCACACTGACCATGCATGTTACATATTAGTTCAGATTTTGTTTCATTTTAGAAAACACTAAACACACTGATCTTTCAAACTCTATGAACACAGACTGACCTATATATGACATTGTACAATACATTTCCTTTACATTAAAATACAAATATATTTATATTCAGGCCGACATAACATTGTTTGACATTTCCAGGTCTTACCTCAACACTATCGCTGTTTTGCCTTCTCAAACTCAAACACTAGACTTCAGTCTCATGCAAATTAGTCCTTCAATGTGTATAGACCTTCACACATGCATTATTTACTCATGGAGGTCGGATTATTCTCTAATTCAAACACATGGACAAATGTCCCAAGGAGAAGTACAGCAGGAGTAGTGTGGAGGAGGCGGCACTGCTATGGACTCTACCTGTGTCTACACCTGGAACACGACTGGTGTTGAACATGCGCTCGTATTGGGCTGAGCACATGGGAATAGTGTGTAGGAGCATGAGCTGAAAAGCAAAAGGGGAGAGTCAAACACACGGAGATGACAAACTAATCCACTAAAATCCCCAGAAAGCGGCAGAGGACACACACCTACACGGACAGGGGCATGGATGGAGTGGAGAGGGACCTCAGAAGGCTGCCAGGAAAGAGACATGAGCAGGGTCTAGAAACCAGTGGTCTGCTATCCCAATGCCACCAGCAAAGCCCTGATATTTGTACTAAAATTTGGATGGTTTTCCTATTAACATTAAATATATTTAAGATTTTGTATCTCCCAAATAGAAGCCTAAAATAAAACTAAGAAAAGCCAAAGAGAAGTAGGATTGTTTCAGGGCTGTGCTGATGACAATGAGGCTAGTAGTCAGGGTTTCTAAGGGTGGTTGCCATTGCATTAGCTAGGGTTTCAGGGTGGGGGTTCAGAGGGCACGGCGGAGAGGTGCCCTCCTCTTACCTGTCTCCAAACCAGGGACACGGGAGGTGTTAAACATCCGCTCCCATTGAGCCGAACACAGAGGAACCTTGTTCGCCAGCAAGTATATCTAACGCAGCGTCCGACACAGCGAAGGGAACAAACAGTAAAACAGACTGTGAGTGTGTAACAGGGCGAGCTCATGCATTGGTTGTTTGTATAAATGCAAAGAATCAGTCTTTGCAGGATTCCAGTGTGTATTTATGTGATATGTTGTAGAACATGTGTGTCAGGCTTGTGCAAATGTAAAAAGAATTTGCACTAAAGCATCATGCAGGTTGCGATTTTATTTGGTTGCTAATCACAGTTCTACTTCCTTTAAAACAAGCAGAAAAGCAAAGTGCATGGCTCGTTTCAAAGTCAGAGATAGACACAGCGAGCTGAGGATTATGAATACACCAATAATCATTACATAGTCATTGGTTAGATAACAAACTTTCAGAGTACACAAGGTTGTGAAAGATAAGCAGCTTTCATTGTAAACTTCAAGACACACACACTGAGATAACAGCTATGGATCAATAATTCATTAATGAGAAAGTTAAACATTGACACAGGATTGATATGGTGAAATATGTTCAAATTTAGTTTGTATCACAGTTTATATAAGGCCTGGATTAATCAGAGATCAAATCACAGGAGCAGTGAAATGAGGAAGAAACAGAGGAGCTCAGTACTCACTGGTTTGATCTGGGCTCGGTCTAGTTTTCTCCTGTAGAGCATGATAGCATGGATGGCATTACCTGCCCTGGCAGCCTGTAGGGAGGTGGGGAACACATACAGGAAATCCTATAGGGGAAAAAGAAGAATGAAGATTAATAAATGAATAAGAACTCACATTATAACCTGCCAACAAAGTGTCAAAAAGCACCCTGGACATAGAAGTCACTGTTATCCAAACATTCTTTGTTGTTGTTGTATGCAGACATACAGTTGCTACAATGACCTGCTATTTTGTATGCTCAGTGCTGTTCCACTGACCCTATACCAAGCCTACCTCCTTTGAGAGTATTTATGTGATATGGCTTTTTCAGGCCTGCTGCAGTGACAGACACATACAGAGGGAGCTGTGGATGTTGGTGCTGGATAGTTATCCTGCTGACTTCAGTGGGTCCATGATCATAAATCTGACACAGATTTGGACCAATCAGCCTGTCCACTAGTAAAAGAAAGCCACGTTGTAATACAGTGATTATAGCTTTTGCAGCCAAGATGCTGAAAATCCCAGGACTGTAGCTGTAATGAGTTCCCCTGGGACACAGATGCAGGAGGTTTATGTTGCCAGCTGTGTATCCTTACCTTACAGAGAAAAACATTTGCTACTCAACTGTGCACAGCTATCATACAGCATAAGACAAGTGATATGAGTGATTAAAAATACTCTTATCCATGGGCTTATTTATGTTTTAATAAAAATCTAGCTAAATATATATTTAACTATGTCTCATTCCATAATATTGTACCACATTGTACTGAATTTTGCCAATATCTTACCTTGACCTTTGCATTCTTATCTATTCTATTAATGCAGACAAACACTAGGTACCATTATTTGTGTACACATAGACCTGTTGACTCTGCTGTTAATAATGAATCACACCACTGGTGATTTATCAGCAATATTAACTTAACTATGTAATGCCTCACCATGCTCTGTTGATACTCTTGTATGGTTTCTATTTCTATTCTATTCCTATTTTAGTTTGTAGTTTCTATACTTATCGGTGTTTATTTCTGTTTCTTTCTGTTGAACTGCTGCAACAAACATAATTCCTGATGAGAATCAATAACAGTACATCTTATCTTATATTCACACAATGACCACACATAAAAGTAATGAATCATTGTTTGCGGACAGATACTCAGGTAGAGCTCTCTTACCATGGCATAATAGTTGCTGTTGACCATGATGGGCCCACGGCCTCGAAGGTAAATATACTCTTCCCACCAGTCACTGACCTGTGCAACACAAAGACAGAGAAGGGAGGGGAGGGGGGCATTACTGGACAAGCTGCTTTTCTTCCGACAGTTTTAAGCTGATTCAGGACCCAGGACGGTGTCCAACACTGCGACAAAAGAACGGAGAAGAGAGAAAGGGGATTCTTTCTAACTCACATAGTTGGAGGCCCACCAGGACTTGAGTTTGAGGTACCACTGCAGTCTGGGTCCAAGGTTCTTCTCAAAGTCTTTAGCCAAGCCCTCCATGCGCTCATACTGCTCATCCTCCATCAGTGGGCGCACTGACTCCAGGTACTGTCATTACACAGAAATGCATAATCACAAAGAGTGAAGCAAAGGCTCATTGGTTCCAGAGAGAGCAGACAGGCCAAAAAAACTAGTGATCCAGTTTTTCATGATAGATGATGATAGGCAGGGTGTAGGTCTGGTTATTAGCATTGTCTGATGAAATCCAAACCTACAATTCTTGTTTGTTTGCCTGATTCTTGTTTGTTTGCCTGGCTTATTCAAATGAAGAGATTTTACTTTTGAAATCTTACTGAAATCTACATAGCTATGACTAAGGGCGCTGTTAGGTTGAGTGCATAGCTTAAAGCAAGTACTTGCTTTACTGTACCACCGCCCAAACAGAGCCTGCAGCTATGTTGACATGTCTGACAGGGATAAGGATCTACATGCTATTCAAGCTTTAAATGGCTCCTATCATGTCTTCTCTTATGTTCTTTAAAGGCACTGGTTCTGACAGGAAGTGGCACGACAGGTGGAAATTACCCTTCTGCAGGTGTTCTTCACAGTGGGAACAGGTAGCCGAGGAAGAGAGTTCTGGAAACTGTAGAGCATTGGCTTCCTGCCAGAGAACACCTTTACTAATAGCTGGACAAGAGGAACAGATAAGAGAGAAAGGAGGAAAGACAATTCAAAGTTACACTTTATGTTTCACATGGACACGAGGCAAAGTGCAAACATGTGACTAGTGAGTTGAACTAAAGGGACCAAAGTAACACATTTGGTATGCAGGGCTGCAACTAATGATTAATCTGCAGATTATTTTTCTGCATTCATTGTCAATACAAATCAGAGAAAAGCAGGACATTTTTGCTTGAAAAATTAAATGATTAATGAACTATCAAAACAGTTTGTGATTATTTTTCTTTAGATAAGCAAACAGATTAGTTGAGGATTCGTTGCACCCTTTGTGTTTTGACAAACACAGGATCAGTGTCTTTTATATAAGGTGATAAAGACATTCTTTACTTGTGGAAAAGACTTGTACTTGACATTCCTGTCTGAATCTGCTCTACAGTCATTTCAACAGAGGAGCACATTCATCGCCTTACCATCCACAGACGAGTAGAAAAGGACACAGAGCCGTGCCGAGCATGCATCCAGCCATGCCATGACAACAGGCTTTTTAGGACATTCCTCATAATCATGATGATGGTGACCCAGAGGCCCGTGCCCACCAGAACTCCTCCAACTATCCTCTGGCTGTCTGTGGACATGTATTGACTGTGGACGGGGACAAAGGGGACAAAGGGAGACGAGGAGATTATGATTGATTAACTGCCAATGATAAAATCCTAAACCTTTATTACTCAGTGTGGACAGTGTCATTTATGATACGTATTATAAACTTGTGTTTACAGTGAGTGAAACTGTGCAACACCAAAGATGTGCTTGTACTGTGAAACATTTAAACATTCCTGTTAATAATCAGCTTAACGACACAGTCGTAAACAACGTCCTTGACTTGAGGGAAAGTCCCCTGCTGTATTGATAGAGAATCATTCAAAGCTTTATATGGTGTTTCCATAATATCACTAAACATGATCAACAGTGTTGGCAAACAGGAAGATGAGGTGGAGTGAACGCTTGGTACAACTTTGAAATGTTGTGTAAATACACCTGGAGTTGCCGATGAGGGAAAACAAATGTGTTTTCTTACAAATACTGCATAAATGTAGTCAAGCCTTGATGACACTGAATCACATTCTTACTCCACTGATATGCATTCATCCAAGTGGTGCATTTTACACACTCAATTCAACATCATAGTTAATCATTTCCTCCATAATTATCATCTTTTCTAATAACTACTATCATCATTCAGGGGCTTCTTCTTAGCCACTGTGCCAGCTTGTGACCAAATGAGCACGGTTGTGTCTAGACATGAATACAGCTCTGTGTTCCATATTTGGTCAATAACTTCAGCTCAGAAAAAAAACAAGTCAGCATAGCATCCAGGCAACACCTCCTGATATCAGTGCCCTTACCTGATGGGTATGTGTTGACCCAGTTTGGCAATCAAACCCAGAGAGGGATCCAGCTGGTTATATTTATTGTAGGACATGTAGGACACAACCACAACCATGAACCCAGCAGGGCTGCCCGGGTACACACCAGTCATTACCCCATTCTGTAGAAACGTAAACCACATACAAACATGTAAGTCACAGAGACCAAATATATAAGGTTTATAGAGCATTGATTTTATAACACTGTTTTGAATCTTGCTGACCTTTTTGAAATATTTATTAATCAAGTAAACAAAGAGGGATATGTGAAAACGCTAGCATGTGTTTGGGTGTGTGTGACTCAATGTGACTGTGTGTAAACAGTCAACTAGGCCAAAGGCTAGGGCACAAAGAACAGACAGGAAGGTTACCGTCACTGTTTGCTGTTTGGAGGAAAGTAGGTGACCTTCCAGTGTGGGCGGTCAAAGTAACACAACAAACAGATTTACAGTAGTACAGCAATCCATGTCAACATAGCATTTCTGGGGCCCTTATGATGCCGTTTATTGAGTAAATGCTTATTGAGAACAGAAGTTAACAGAAAGTGCTGTGAGATACTGAGAGTCAGCAAAAAACAGAGGGACAATAACTGTCAAAGACCATCAAACACACTGTACAGGACCTTTCTAGACTTCTCTCCCATATGTCGACCACCTCTCACCTTGAAGCGAATGAACCTTTTCTTCCAGGAGTGGAGGCCAGAGAGGTAGATCTGGCGTAGAGCCTCGTGGCACAGCTGTAGGTCGATGCCATCGGGGGTGACAGTGAACTGGAAGGCCACCGCCTGGTGAGCTTCTGCCATTGTGGCTTCTACTGTACAGGGTCACTGAGGGTAGGAAAGGGGCAATTGATAAAGTTAGTGAATGTGGACAGCATAATCTAAAACATCACTTCAAGAATGATCAGATCAAGTCAAACAATGTAAAATCAACCACATCCTGGTATCTGGATGAGTCTATCAATGACTGTTGTCAGACAAATATGAGAACAATCTTTGTTATTGAACAGCTCCTGCCACAGTTCATTGAATCAGTAGTCCTTATCCCTAGACAGCACTGCAGGTTGCCTAATTTCCGTGATCTAATCACGTTAAGCTCTTCGTAGGGAAAACGTGGAATGTTGTGGGAAAGGATTATTTTGGATTTGAAAACAACACTAAGTTAACACAAAGTTGATGGATAATTGCAAGCTTACCTAGAAGCACATTTTATAGGTTTAGAGGCAAAACTGTTCCAGCACTAAAACTTGTTAGCCATGTTCGAGATGACCAGGTGTTTTCAGTTACCATAATGGTCTTTTCTCTCTTCATATGTACCTGACTTCAGCCCAAATGTAGCCCAAATCGTTGTCTTTAGAATACACTTGTCTTTGTAAGATGTATCATCTTGGTCTTGATCAAAGGACACGGGATATTTTTAGGTGAAGAATCATCATCAGCTCTTTGTCTCTAAGAGATACCAGATGTCTGTGTCCTTTTTAAAAACTGTCACGTGAGCCAGAAGTGAAAACACAACATCAGACACACTAAGAAGTTCTTCCATTAAGACATGCCTATTAATGGTTATTAGCTACTGAATTTTATTGATTAGAAAAGTTACATATCCTTTGTTAGAAAATATCATGACTAGAGAAAGGGCCTTAATAAATCAGCTTGGGGTGCATCTTTTTGTCTTAAGTTACTATATCAACTGAACTGGATCCTGCAAGCTGACACCAGAGCAGATGTACTGGGAGGTGACGGTTCTGTGCCACTGTTACTGAACTGGTTAGGCAGGTGTAGCATCTTATCCTTTACCACAAGAGAGCTGATACTATGCAAACTATTTTATTCTCAAAGAGAGGCTTTGAAGTTGTACAACTTAAGTGAGCCATTACATGTTATGTGTTATGTTCATGTGTTAACATGATCTTTTAAATTCAAATTATGTTTTAGTTGATACTGTGAGGCAGATGAAGGGAGGAAGGAGTGGGGAAAGGACAGATTGGTGGGATATTGACTTTAAGTCTGCAGAGGTGACATGACAATGTCTATTCTTTGCACTGAATAAGCCTTTGAGAGGTTAGGATAATATTTTAAGGCATATTAAATTGGTAACCCCGACTGTAAGTGATGCGTTTTCTACTAATGTATATGACAGGGATATAAACCTACACCATGACCAGCTTTTGTAAGAGGCAAAGAAAACATGTTTTCAGTTAACATTACACAAGGTATGCCTTTTTTGTCCATGGCTGGTGCAAGAGACCAGCAGTATGTGTGGAACACACTGTACAGTGTACCACCTGAATGATGAAACTGCTGTTTCCAGTTGCCTTCAATTCCTGTCGGAAATGTAGCTACCACACGAGCTTACACATAAAGTAACTGCCTAAAACGACTGGGAAAGACCAAAATTGTCTGTTTACTACACTAATCGTAAAAAGTGGGTTTATTTCTTACGGTTACGATAATGTTTGGCTTCCCATTATAATGCTTTGCTTCAGGTTTTCACTTTCCCTTTAAGCTAAGACTACAGCGACGTTTCTCTGCAAAGCTCGTCTTCATTTTTTACAAAAAAAATCTATGTTTTTCATTTTCAGAGTCCTTTTCTATTTCATTAATTCAGCAGAAACACTCTGAAAGCAGGACACGTCTTTTCTGTGTTTTCACTCCTCGGAAGGAGCACCATCCATGGAGCAGTGTTTCAGCAGACAGTCCCCTCCCCCAGCTACTTTCCAACATCACATGATCCACCCTGTGCTGCAGAAACTAGGGGAAAGGTCGCAGCGTTGTGCCGCTTAGATACCGGGCAAAACTGGCAACCTAGTACTCACAAATCCTCCTATGCCAGCACGAATATCCCATTGTGGTCACAAGGAAGCCACGGAAAACATATCATTTGTTTTGGAAATTGTACGATTGGCGTTTACTCATTTTGTTTATTTTAAAGCAGATGCAAAACATTGTCTAGCGTCAATAAATCATGTCAACTACCCCCAGGCGTCATGCACTTAACGTTGCGTATCTGCATTGTGACTTTAGCATTACCCATCCCGTAAAGCCTTCTGTCAGGTGCCATTCGTAAACACTTTAACATCACACGAATTCAGTCACGACAAATACGCTCGACATGTGTAGGTTACATGTATTTTGGCTTTATAACCTATCAAGTATCCTGCCCACGTGGTCTGTGAGAAATTGGGTCACTAGTGTGTACCCCCCCACACACAACCTGGTATAAATAACTATATTCTATATATGTATTAAAATCATCAGTTTCCAGTCACATGTAAATAAACTAAGTGTGTTATCTCCACCTTTATGATGCCCTGACAAAAAGGACACCTTGCGAAGTGAGCGTTTACTGACCTTCACTGCCAGGTGACATTCATACACCTTGAATAAATTTGTCTTAAGGTACTATCACACACCATAGGCACATACATACTATATTGTATTATTGCTGATTCACAGAAATGTATATATATTACAATACAGCTGCTATGTAGTTGTCATGGATGACCTTTACTTGGACTTTTACCTACATTTAGGTTATGAACAACGCAGGAATGCTAACCAGGTCCTTACCTGGATCATTCAACATAAGATCGCAATTGAAAAAAGTCATAACAGGTTGAATGTTTATTACAGATATTCGGTAGAGGCCTTTTTACGTATTTTCACAACCTGCTGCTAAACACTAAAGCTGCGAGTGCACTAGACAGTTTCGCTGGAGGTTTAGTTTCGACTTTCACGAGTCAAGATTTGCCAGTAAACTTAATTTCAGACTGCTACAGGCCACAGGAGCAGACAAACACCCGGTTATGTCAAAGCGAAAGGCAAGACAATCTACTGCACGTCATGTAAACACCGCAAAGCTTTCGGCACCTCGCCGACAAGGAAATGCAACAAACGGTCATGATCGTTAACTGTGCAGAGATAACTATAGCTTTCAGAGAGGTTTTGTTTAACGTGTCGGCATTCCAAAACCCCTGCAGCCATATTTGTCCAGCGACTTCCAAAACTGCAGAGTCAATACGACGCTGAGATACGTAGTGAAAAAGGACGTTTACTATTACTCACCGACCCTTTCTATCAGTCTGCGAGAGCTGAGCTTTCTGTTTTGACGAGGATGTGGCACGGCCTGGCTGTCGGTCCGGCTGATATACTCTGCATGAATGGGAGCACAGACTTGTATACACTGCCGGCCCCTTTTTAGTCAAGTGGTCTACAGAACCAGTCTTGCTAGAAAGGGCGCCCCCTGTGGTCATTTGTGCTATCGAAAAGGTTGTGTGAGGATAGCAGGTAACAAATGGAAATACACCATGCTGTAATGACATCACAGACACCATGGGCACACTGTACCCAGTACTGCATGTACCCAGATTGTTAGGTTTTATAGTAGATGGACACGATTAAAAATATCTACCCAATCAAATAGCGTTCAATAGGAGCAGACAGTAAGGCTAAAATCCTCTATCATCTATCACAGTATCATATATACCATCAAATTGTATATATAGAAACAGTTCAATTAAATAACCTAATGAGGATGCCTGTTTTTGGTTATTCCAAAAGGGTAATACAGAATAAATCACAGAATCATTCATCACTGTCAGTCTTGTCTATTAATTTGCAACATTTTTTATAGTGGTGTAATAGAGTCAGAGATGTTATAGGAAGTACTACCCGGGTATAAACAGCAAAACGTCTGATGGTTGACAATGGTTCACTGTTTTAAAGTATAATGTCAGCCAACTGTACACTTTGTAGAAAATCAAACGATCCCAGGTCTTATAAAAGCAGCACATGCACAGTAGCCTTGCAACAAATATGAGAGATGATAAGTGAATTGTTGAAATATTGCATCCCCCCATATACAGTCAATCAAGAAGACAAAGCATTTGATACACTACAATGCCCAGTAACAACTCTATGACAGCATCAAAAAATAACACACTGCAGGCTATATTACAACATATAAAGTTTAGTTTCTACTTCATAAAATAGAGAATATATATGGCATTATATTGTGTGAATGTTCACACTGAATATTACATCCAACCCCTTGTATCATAATACTGACAGCAGCTCACTTGTGTCTTCCACTCTAAATTGTTGTTAAATTCTAAATGTAGCCACTGATTATTAACATAATGCCTCCAGCTATTGCTGTTGCTGTTGCGGAGGCATAAAAAGAGGTCTCATCAACCACAAATGAATAGAAACACCTGTGCTGCTGTGCAAATTCAGTGTCAGCTACTATACATCACATTTCACAGTGGATATTTTAAGCTTGTCATAGCATGAAAAGCACAGGTGTTACAAATAACAGTAGCAATTGCTCTGTCCAATTAATGTACAGTTTTTACACCTGTGCTTTTCTTACTTAGATCTGTCAAATGTCTCTCACAGAAAAGGTTTACAGAAGGAAAATCTGAGAAAAATTAGAGAATAAAATCGCCAACAGATTTAACATGCGCCACATAGGGGCGCTGTTGCAAACTGTTGCATATAATGGGCAATGGGCAGATTTTTATATTGCATTAAATTGCAGTGTATTCTGCTGTTTATTTATTTACAGAAATTGCACTTAATGACAGGTGTTGTTACTTCTCTCTGATACAGCCTAAAACAACCACATGGCTTGAGAAACTACTTCAGCAGGTTTAAACTGTTAGACAGCAGTGGCTTTTATTACAGCCTGTTTAATTTGAAGGAGCAGTCACTTGTACTTGATGGCACATTTGGACAGATGCATCTAAAAGTATCTGTGATATAACCTCTCAAATAATTATCAAAATATAATCAGGCATCACTGTTAAACCCATTATCCGTTGTGATATAACTTGGCAGGGATCTTGTCTTTTTGTCTCAGTAGTGATGTCCAGAAATAAATATGAGAAGTCACAAGATGACAAATGGGATACATAAGAGGAACATATATTTGTTACGCCCATTTTAAAAAAAAAAAGTTTCTCTGACTTCTCTTTTAATTTCTCTTTGCTTGTGAAATACTGGACATTAATACAGCATCAGCTACATTGTTACAGCTGCCATTCAAATAAACAGTCAAAGTAGGGACAATAAGTCTTTGGTGTATGTCCACATTAAGGAGATAACCTGTGATGAAGGCATAGACTGTAAAAATAAGTAAACATTGCTTTACACTGTAAGCAACATTCCAGTTTCCCCTATTCTAGTATTCATCCAGCAGAGGGCGCAAGGTGACCTATTTTTGTCAGAGTTAGGTCATCCTTTACTGTTTCCTTGAAACTATTTATTTTCAAGTTTAAAACTCGTCAGGTTTTTACTAGATGCCTAAATACCATGAACACCATACCATAAATAAGCTTATGATACAGTAACTTGGCGTTAGTTTATTCAATTTAGGTCTACTCTTCGTCTTAGTTTGAGGAGTTTTATCAGCAAACGTTAGCAAAACCTCAGTTTACAGTAGCCATGCAAAATAAAGATGAAGAGGTGGAACAACCTTGTTGTTTGAGTTCACCGTATTAGTAAAAAAAATAAACTTGTAAATATGACGACTTACCCGTGTTTCAGGTCAGTTGTGTATATCAAACGCGGAAACGCATGCTCAAACTTTCCTTCAGCAGAGGCGCGCCTCCTGCCGCTGCTCGTGCGCGTGCGTCGTACTGTCACTGGTGTGCCGCCTGCCAGACAGCTGCAGCCAGCGAGCTCACGGCATGTGGACCTGGGCTAGGGGGTGCGTCCGTTTGACCAGCATCGATTTTAACGGAGCTAGTCGACAGTCGAGGACAAGCCTTCAGCACGGTGACAGTATTTTGATGACGGCTCCCCTGGATAGCGAGGGAGAGAATGAGAATAGTGGATTTTGTTTCTACTTGTAGGTACAGCACAGTAGAAGAAGGGAAGTCACCCCAAAAGGTAAGCAGCGACGACGGTTTGCTACCACTGAAGGTTTTTAGCGTCTCTACTATAATGTTTACTCTTCACTCACAGTCCTGGAAACGCTAGTTCGTGGGTGGCCTAAACAAATTGTCGCCCGTTTCTCTTGATCTGGTTCTTTTGTGTTTTTACAACTTGCCTAATCCACTACAGATCAGCAAAGGAAGCAATTCAAGCAGTAATTGTAACGGCTAGTCGCGCGTGCACAGCTATGGATAACGTTGTTGTACTGCCATGTGCACGTGATTTATAGAAATGAAGATTCATGCTGGTTCTTGTTCTGGGAACATACACCTTTTACTGTAATAGAGGATGGCCAGCTTAACAAACACTCTGTGGTAAGAACAGTGACCGAGCGCTTCTCTGGGGGAATTTCTGATTTTGCATCACTCTTCACGGGCTTTCCAGCAGTCCGATGGCATGTAAACGCTGGCCAGGATGCCCATAAGTGTGGGTATGATGGGCTCCGTCCCTCTGCCCTCAATGTCCTGGTTACCATTCCACAGTATCTGTTTACTGTTTGGTTGCGAAACCAATTCTCAGGTTCTTTCAGCAGTGACACCCTTAAGTTCCGCGTTTTGACCAAGAAACCTACGAAGGATTTTTTTATTTACAGGTTGAAATTAATTAATACAAATAGCAGGGGTATGAGGCAAAGTGTCTGAACAAAAGACATATAGATGATAATTTAAAGATCCCTCATAGGCTGGTTAAATAGTGTTCTTAACGTGTAAGTGACCATTTATAGGTTCCTTGGTCAGAATCAGGAACTATACTTGTGATCGAGATTACAGGATATGTATGCATTTATTTTGAAAAGGAAATAAAGTTCTTATCCTTGGAGAAAGCAGGTTTTTACCCTGTACAGTCTACTACACGGACCACAGATGTTCCAGTGTACAGAAGTAGGCCAGCTACTGGTCTGTATGTCATGTCATGCCATGCGTGGTCCCCTTTGGAAGGTTAACTGGGCGTCTCACTGGTTCATACATGGAGTGGGGGAGGTTACAGACAGTCTGAGTGAAAGATCTCCAGCAGGATTTAGCTCTCATCCTCTACCAGATGTCTGGTGGTCATTGTTGTAATGTCATTCGCCCCCCTCATTGTGTTTTTGTTTTCAATGTGATGTAGCAGATGTGCATGTTGCTAATGGCCAGTGCTCATTATCTGTAGCCATTTCCCCACATTTAAATATGCACTGTCATTAATTGATTTGCATCATTATATGTGAAGCTATGGGCAGCAAGTTGAAGGTGACAGATGCATGTGTTGGTGTTCATGCACTTTTGCAGTCATATGACTAGTTACCTCAGTAAAAATCAGTCAACAAATTGTCATCTTAGAAGATTGTATAATTATGAGTTATGAGTTATTTTTCTCTTAGCCATATATGTGCATGTCCAAGCCTATAGCAAAGAGCATGGAGCATTTTGTATTTGTAATTGTTGCTATGTTCAGCCTAGTGTGACACTCTGCTTGTGGTTTGTGGAGGAAGCACCACACCGGAAAGGTGACAGTATTCTTGGTGTGCTTTTGTGAGATGAGTAACATGCGAGAGCCCCCCCTCCACCTATCCCTCAGCATTTCTTTTCTTGAGCATTGTGTCCCTCTCTTTGCAATGCTCTTGCAGGTTTCAAATGGTTTGATTTCTGATCTGAAAGATCAAGTTCCAACGAGTCAATCAGCAGTTTAACTGTGATGCCCATTTACAACACATGTTTTTAAATGGTGGTTTGATGCTAAGTTTCCTTCTTCCCTTATCTCAATCAGTGTATCTCTTTATGTATTTCTTCATCACCAGATAGCAAGGAACAACCTTACATTTTTGCTCTGCTGGAGAAGTCAGATTTCCAGTTCGACTTTAAGAAATGTGTGCCCATGGAACATTTATTTGTACAAAGCTTTCAGGGTCTTGATTGTGCTCTTGAACAATGATCCGACTGCCCTCACTGATGCCAACAGGATGTGAGCCACGTGTGAGGCAGAGCATGTGAGTCCCTATTTGGTTTTTATGCCCGTGAATGGCCCTCAGTCAGCAGCATTAACCTTTTTTTAGCACTCACAGAGTTGTGATTAAGTCTTTTTCATTTTTTTTACTGTAAATCAGCACTTATCTCACTGCATGAGACATCCAAAAGCATTGATGTATGTTTGTTTCCTGGATTAGAGCATTGCAGGAGCATTACAAATGATATGCTAAGGTTTAGCTTGGTTAATCTCTTTTGATGAAATACATCAATTCTGTATTAGTTTTGTAGTTGTATCTCGAGCAGACCAAATTTTATGTTTATCTATGGTTCTCTCATAACTCTTTCAGTCAGCAGCCTTCATTGTATTCTATTGTGATAATATTATTTCACTGGAGAGGCATCAATAGCCTTTTGTCTGCCTGAATGGCGGCATTATGATAGACGTCAAAGAGCCAAGACTGGGTGTCACAAAACGCACAAGAGAGTAAAGCCTTCAACCAACCATAAAGAAGACAGAGAAGCATTAGCCCTGCTGTGTGACTTATGAAATGACTCCTCAGAGTGTCAGTGGTATCTTTCCAGATGTCTTGGAAATATAGCCTATGTGCATATACTTGCTTATTTTGGTCAGGGTCACAAGGTCCTGGACTCTATCTCAGCACATACTGGGCGATAGTAAGGGGTACACCCTGGACAGATTGTCACACTCACAATCACGCCTACGTGCTATTTCCAGTTGCAGTTCAACAAATCTGCATGTGGACTGTGGGAAGAAACCTCACAGACACAACATCCAAAGACTTCAGCTGGCCGCTCAGTTTGAACCCATGACAACTCATGATGTTTATGACATAATACCTCTATTATTTGCAGTGCCACAAAGATGATCACAAGAGGAAAACAGAATCATTGTCAAGAAAGTGCTTATGATTGGTCAAGCAGGCAGAATAATTGTTTTTTATTTGATTGATTAAGATGGAGCAATGTAATAGGTTCATACAACTGTATCACATCCCTCTAATGTAGTCTGTATAGCTAAATGAGAAATTTTTTTTATCTATAATCGATCTTATTTTAGAATTGCCATGAGTGATGATCAAACTGCACCATGTGCTGGTTCATTTGATTCGAGCTGTAGACTGAGCCTCTGCCAGGAACCAGAAATTTGCATGAACTGAGTTTGTCTATTAGATAGCCAAATCCATTCCCTACACTCTATGCTTGGTTAAAAAAAAATGAGGTCACGTTACTATTGAGATTGTAGATTGTCACTCGGGCTGAAAAAAGATACACCACTGAGGAGATGAGTGATGGCTCTATGGGATAATAGCCCAGATGGTTGTTTGTCTTTTGGCATTTGTATAAAGGCTAAATTGGGATGATCTGGAATTTCCCGTCTATTATTGTCTCTATAGCTTGTGTCTTTTTTAGATGAAACATCAGATTTGTTTTTGCTTCAAATGCTTAACCTCCTTGCAGTGAAATTGCAGTTTCCCTCCAGTGTAAGGCTGCTTCCCTTCCATGTACCATAATCCTCTGTCTCCGTGCTTGTACACATTATTTGAAAATGAATACTGTGATAACCAAATCACGAGTGGTGTGTTTGTAAACCACGCATCATTTCTGCTTAGCTTTGGACTGGAGATCAGCTGACTTTGGCCTTGGTTGGGCCTTTTTCATTGGGTAACACGCTCTCCATGTGTGCATGTTTTTAAATTACTTCATCAGTTTTGCATTGTGCTGTACTGTGCTGTGGTGTGGGGTTGGGTATACCTACAGTAATAATCAGATCTCATGTTGCTGGGAGCTTATTGAAGATCTGAGCATTTGCTTCTCTTGTTTGTATTGTGGAAAGATTTGTGGAATTCCAAAAAATAATTTGGGAAAATGGTTAGACACAATATGAAATTTAAAAATAACATTACAGTCAGCAGGAAGTTGCATAACTTTCCTAAACATTGTGTATGTCCTTTGTGCTTTTCTTAACCATGCATTATTGATTGTTGAAGTTCATATTACGACTTCACAAAGATTTTATAACGTGATAGTGCTCGTTTATATAATAGCGCTAGTTATTTAACTTGAGATGAGAGCTGTCCTTGTATTATGACTCCATCCCTTTATGAGAATGTGGCTTTCTTAGCAGGGTCCTGTGGTTTTGTGTTTATGAATACTGTTCCCTTGACATTCCTGTCCTCCTCATACCACCCCTTGAAAAAGTCCTGCCACTCTGGGAAACAAGGCCTCTCTGGCAGGCCTGTGACTTCTGAAACTTTGTGTGGTCATTGTTATATTTAGACATCCCCCCTCCCCCAGGTAATGGGGGAGGCAAGACCAGGGACAGTTCTCAGACGGGGTTAGATGCTGTGTGAGGTGATAGACAGCTCTTCTTCCTTAGACTCATGCTTGTTATTTCTTTTGTTAAGATTGGGGAAATGTTAGATAGTTTGGGATGGTGAGTGTTATAAGTGAATCTGTGTTTTATGTGCTCAGCTTTGGCAATACGATAAGGCAGAGTGACAGTGGTAATACAGAGTGGAGCAGGATAGAAAAGCCCCTTGGGGACAACAAGCTATTCTGAGCCATGTGCTTTTTCCCCAGTCCCTGTGCTCTGGATGTTTCGCCCCTGGGTCGCACAGTCTCTGTGTTGCTGCTATTTTCTATGCATAAACACAAACACTACAGCATACAAAAGAATCGTTGGGCAACTGAGGAGGAGAGACAGTGGCTCAGACAAGGAGAGAGAGGCTCAGACAGCGAGAAAAAGACAAGGAATCTCTTGTTAAGGAGCCCTTGTGGCTGGCCATCAAGGCTTCACAGCAGTTTTCTCTCATTGGCCTAATTTGGTATCATTCTTCTCCCTGTTCCTAAGTTGATTTTCTAGTTTATATGGTTTCAGTGGTTGCCTCAACTCCGTCAAGAGTGGATTAAGTTAGCACAATGCTTGTCATGCTTTGCTGTGAGTCAGTAGCCACTTTGTACAATTCCTGAGAGGAACCCTTGGAGTAAGGGTAAACAATTGTCCATTGTCCACTCACCATCACACCTGCAAAACATATGTTTGGTAGCATGTGGCTTTGACATTTGCATCCTTCTTACTGTATGCTTCTGGAGGCTGATGGTATAAGTGTTTTTTTGTTTTTTTTAGATACACACATCATTGTATATGTAATGGTTGTTCATTACAGGCAACATGCTTGGCAAACAAGATAAAGCAGAGTAGTATAGCATGTTTTTTGCACCAGTTATTCACAATTGTGTATTATGCACTGATACTAAAATACTGGCTTACACTACATCCTCAAGTCAGTGCAGTCATCCAGTTTGAGCAGCTTTACTGTATGTCTGAAGTTACATCTGGACTCCATACCTTCCTTTAAAGAAAGAGATGGCTGTTGAACATCTCGTACCAGCCCGCTTAGATTTCCTGTGGGGTGACTTTGTGATATTCTTAGTTTCTGAAGGTCCCTTTTTATAACATGACTTTGTTTCAGCTGCCAAATCGGCGTTGTGTTTAAAGGAAATTAACAAAAGATCTGTTGAGGGCGGACATGACTGCAGCCTGTGGCAAGAAAATGTGAACTGGAGCTACGTTATCAGCACAAAGCACAAAGAAATCTCAAACATTTCTCATTCATTTCCACAGCTACCTTGCCCCTTCTGGAAATTGAGAAACCATCTCTTAGAGCGACCCCTATTTCTATTGCTCTATTATCTGCTTCTTTTGGACACATGCATGCTTATATGCACACACTGTGTGTCTGACACCCATTAAAACCTGGAACTCTGAAGCCATCTGGGACTTCAGAGTTCTTCATGTGGAAATTAGAGCCATGTGGTCGCTTGTTAGTCTCCTTCCTTTTCTGAACTGGAATGATACGCTTGTTCTCCACAATCAGCACGAGACCTACAGCCTTAAGCTAATGTAATGACTGGGATGTAAAATAGAGTGCATTACAATACATTCTTTGAAGTTTATTGTCATGAATTGTATTAGAAATGACTGGTATAATTTCCTACCGCCACAGTTGCAAATGAAGGTCATTGTGTAAACACATTCAGAAACATAGATGTCATGGGATTTAGGCATGCTAGAAACCAACAGAAACTCAACCACACAAATGAAGTGCATGTGATTAGGGTTTTCTGTCAGCTGTCTATTAGATTAGAAATAAACACCTTGATGTAGAACGAGTTATTTAAAGGCCCTCCTGTGAGGCTGAATCATCTATTGTAATTTTAATAAAATTGCACCATGCCCAGATCACAGAAGGCACAATATTTGTTAAAAGCAAAATATGTGTTACAATACCATGCTGTACTAAGTGATGTGGTGCAGTGAGTCTCATTTTTCTCTTTCTTTCTTTCTTTCTAAATTTGGGATCTTAAAACAGAAAAAAGGGGGAAAAAATGTCATTTGGGTTTCCATGCAGAGACCATCGCACTCTCTGTAAGTCTTAGTTACAAAATTACTTGACCTTCTAAATAATTCTGCCTCATAAAAGTCTAAGTATGTGTGGCTGTATCTGTTACACTTTAGGACATATGGGTCATATTAATGCCGATGGCACGAAGATGCGATACATTAACAGAGAGAACAGTTCAGTGATAAATCAATAAAGGAGGTTTTGACTGTCGCATCTCTGCTCAACACCATGTCATTAACTGGATGTGATTCAGAGTGCTGTGCAAGATGTTTGTGGTTACAACAGTGCACTGAGAACTTATATACCCATGCTGGATTTAGAGCTCTATGTCATAACAGGAAATGATGTCATGTAGGCCCGAGGCTCAAAGTCTTGTATCCTGCAAGCAAGCAGGTTATCAAATTTAGCTGTACAGGAAAGTGGTTTTCACTGCATATTCAGAGTGCAATTCTGGCCCACTGTGTGACCAGTGTCTGAACTGGCCCACGTTCCACTTTCTCACCACCTCTGCCTCACTCAGCCTACATTTACCAAGACGTGATAGGATTGCTCACAGCATCTTTATGCATCTCGTTCTTAATTTGTTCTCACTCCTAAGAACACACACCCTTCCTAAGTATACACTCCCCCAGGTGTGATGTTTACCATATTTACGTGATCTCTTTCCCACTCAGTGACCTTTTCTGCAGCTTACTCACTTTGTTTCCTTCAGCTTCCATCTGTTTGACACCCTGATCCCCACAACAACTAGTCACCTTTTTAGCCACCACTTGAAAAGAGCTGTTCAAAGTAAATTCCTTCGAACCAACCGCAAGATGTAATGCTTTTGACGTATTGCCCACAGAGAAGGGCCTCAGCTGTGTTGGTGACTCACAAGCAAAATACCAGTAGTGTTAATGTGAACTGACCACTCTGTGGTATTACTCATGCCTTTCTTGCTGACTCCAAACCCAAAGTCTGGGTAATTTGAAGCTTTTTCAGTAAAAGGGTTTTTCTTGTTTGGAGTAAGACCCACTTTGTTGTCACACTCTTGTTGCTGTTCTCATTGAACCTGTTGTTGAAGGAGTGGCGGTCACTGGTTTCCTTTTCTTCCTGACCCCAACACAATACTATCAGCAGTCTGGAGACTCAACACAGGAAGTAAGCAGCTGGAACCTAAAGATGAAGCATAACAGACCCTTTACACCACTTTACCTGATAGACAGTGACTGAAAACTGCTCTCAGTTCCCCTCATGCAGCTTGAATGGAAAACATCTTTGTTTTATTCCTTCAGACAAACATGACTAACTTCAAGGCCCCTCCAGAGCCTTGAAGTTAGTCATGCGTTGCTTAGAATGTGTCTTCCAACCCTTGCTAGTCATGTGTGACCATGCCTTGACTTGATAAAATTATTCATCTATGAAGCAATTATACTCAGGAAAAGAATGAGGTTATTTTATGATAAGATGACCGCTACGTAAGCACAGCCCTAATTATGGGTTTGGCCTGGTATCCATTTGTTCACTAAAATAATTTAAGGTTAACCTTTATTCCCCCCATTTAGCATTTACAAGCCTTATAAATTCAAATAAACAGTGTCCACAAATAAACAGCCTTGTCAAAGCAGACTTGTGAATGTTAAGTACTCGGCATGTTTTTTCCGCTTATCATATGATATAGGTACAGTTCAAGCTATGTTAAAGGCACCATCTGCTGCTTCCTATTCAGCTTTTTAGAAAAATATGCTGATGCCTCGAAAAACCCGAAATAGTTTGACCTGAGATGGACAAAAAAAGGGAAATTGTCAAAAAAGGAAAGCAAAGAACAGAGACGCCATTTGTTCAGTGGTCTGGTTTCACTGCCCACCTGTTAGACACGAGACTCAGCTGTTGTTTTAATGGAGAAGAGTGGATGCTGGAGTTTGGGGGATTGTGTTTGTAAGGTTGAGGGACTTGGTACCTGATGAAAAGCATAAAATAAAGCTTCTGCTTTGCTGTGTGTAAAATTAAACTTACACCTCTAGTTTAGTTTAACAAACTTTGAAATATACGTAGAAAGTTATTACATCTGAAACAAAATATACATGATTTTTTCTTGAAATTTTATTCCCAACAACCTTCCCGTTTATTTGATCTGTCAGTGTATTCTGGCATCTGGATGCCAATTATGTCTGGGAAATGTCACATCGTTTCAGATAAAATGTGTTGTGGTCAGCAGTAGAAGACATAAGGGTCTGTGAGACGTTAAAGGCTGTTTGTGTGAGGTGGCAGGTGCCTTTACACCTGTTGCTGCAAACATGCCAGACATACATACTGCCTCAGGCCTCAGCTGGTTACACATGTTGTCATACGTCAGTGAAAGTATTTCACAGCAATCTTTGCAATGCCCTCTCCTGTAGAGTTTTTCTGTATTAAGGCTTTATTTAAAAAAAATCCCTGAATGGTTCTACTGGTTTGGACTGTCACAACTGGCAATTATTTTGTGTATGAAATTGTATTCAGAACGCTGTAGCTCATCCTACAAATCTGCCTGTTCTGAGATTTTAACTTTCCTAGATTTTGCATCTGTTTCTTTTATCTCCTCTCATTTGACTGTGCCTGTTAGGCATAACTGGCATATTCTTCAGATCCACAACATTACCCTGACATGCTTGTCTGGCGAGCGAGAGGTGAGGCTGTTCTCTTAGCCCTGACAACTGCTAAACAGCCGAGCCTGCTGCCAGAGCTCATCGGCCCCGGGAAGGCTAGAGGCAGGCTTAGAGGGGCAGACTGGGGTCAGGGAGGGGTTATGCTGTGAGAAAAAGGGAGGGGGTGAGGCTACAGTTCTGGTTTCACCAAGGACTCTGACGTCAGTGATCTACTTCTCTGCTTCTGTCCCTTTCATACCACTTAAACATTGTGAGTTGGTACCAAGGCAGCAGTGTGCACACAGGTAGAGACCCAAATGACTACATACATGTACACAAACGCATGTTACATGAAACCTAAAGTCTCCTGACTGTCACACTGTCTCACACTTCATAAAAAATTCCTCAAATAGCCTTGGAATAACACACAGATCCAGAAATACATGATGTATTTTTACTTTTTCCAGTAGTTTGAGGATAAACTGATTCTTATTTTCAAAGTAATAACCCTATCTGGAAACACACCAGAGGATTAATTGGTTGTTTTACACAGTATTTGTGCGATCCCAAATCAAGGAGGGCAAACGGCTGGAAACTTTCCTTGGAACAGTTTCACTACACAGATTATTTGTTATTGTGAGAGGTTTAGAGGTTCAGTCTAAACCATTCTGATCCACTCAAGGTCTGACCTGACCTGGCCTTATCAGACAAAGTATTTACACTTAAATATGTAGAAGATGAGGAACAAATATTTTTAGAAACCCGAAACAAACGTTTGTAAATTTGCACACTAGTGTTTGCTAACTCAAAGTCATAACCTCACTCTGAGAATCTGTGACCTCAAGCTGAATGGCATGGACTGCTCTGTCAGCTGAAGCTGTGGGCAAACTAACAGAGGAAGTTGCTGACGCACAATGATTTGTATAATTTGTTAGCGGTGCTACTGTCAATAAGGGGCTGTGCAGTGTATCAATATTAAAAAAGTGTGACATCAGGTTGGAATATTTACCCTGAGTTAGTGTCTGTACCACACAATTTGGGAAGGAGAGCAAGGAAGCTGTGTGGAGGCAATGCCATATGTGGATCAGTCTGTCTATACCTTGTCCATATTCTACACCAGCATCCTACAGTAAATCACCAAGCTATAATATCTTTGTGCCTTATTTGGTCTCATTAATATGATTTATGCTCATTAACATCATTACGAATGCCATTTTTGTCTGCTTCTTTCCAGATTTTGACATGAAGAAGGACATAGACACATTGATAGCAGAGGAACGTGCAGAAATCATCTCCAAATATGACAAGGTAAGTGGGTGCACAGGAACTCCATCACTTTACTCTGGACGTCTATGATGAACACAAAAAACACTTGAGGTTTGTGGCTTAAAAATTTCCATATTGTCACGGTTCATTTGGAGGAAAGTACACAGCGGAGCATATCCTGTAGTTTCTTTGGGACATGTTTAAACAGACACTCACAGTGTACCACAGTTTAAGAAAATGCTAAAGAAGGTCCAGTCTAAAAGTAAAATCTTTTGATATTCATATTTCCCCAAGGAAAGGCAGTCATGGTGCATCAAACACATCAAAACAGGGGGGGTGATGTCCTTTCTTTTATAAGGAGGCCCTGTGTCGTGCCTGCAATGTGTGAACTCAGAATAGATCTGTTACCAACAGGCAGTGGAATTGGAATTACTGGGAAAGATCAATTAATGGCACAGCAAGTGGATGCTGCATGTGTGGTTCTCAAATTAAGGTTAAAACACTTTCAAGTGACCCATTAAAACAGGGATAAAAAGAGATCAACATGTAAGACAAGACCAAAAACATACATTAACAGTGTTGTCACTATTTACCGAACATATTCAATTCATTCTACTTGTTTTGCCTGTGTCACAGTTTGTTTTCAGTGCACACGGGCTCTATCTTAAGTAACTTTTAAACTGTTTGTATTGTACACAGAGCTTACTAATGAGGTTAATGGTATGTGGTTGTTTTAGGGCAGGCAGGAGGGTGTTAACATCGACCCATGGGAGGATGCTGACTACAGCATCTATAAGGTCACTGACCGCTTCGGCTTCCTGCAGTAAGTTACCTGACTTACAGCTCTGACAGCTTCCTTGCTGTGGTTTGAATTTCAGGAGAACAACATTGTGTCTAGATTACCTCTGCCCCTCTTCCTCTCTTCCTCTCTCTCACATTAATGACGTTTTATATTTGTGCTAAACTTGGATGATCCTTTCTGTCCCTGTCTCTGAAACATGTTCATTTCTGCTTTTCCACTCCAGTGAGGAAGAGCTGCCAACACCCAGTGCGCTTGAAGAAAAGGTATTACAGCAAGTCCAGATTGTGACCTTACATGCCGTATAAATCTACGGCCTTCGACATATACAGTTAACCTCATGTATGTTTGTCTTTCCTCTCCCCAGCAAAAGCACCAGGAGATAGAGCGAGTGGAGAAATGGCTAAAGATGGTGAAGAAGTGGGACAAGTACAAGAACAGTGAAAAAGTGTGTAACTCAGCGGTGGACACACCAACATGCTGTCTCAATTTAGCTCACTCTTTCCTTTTTTTTCCCCCACTGAACTATTTGATGTATTATTTTCCATTCCCCTTTTAACCATAGCTTATTCACTTATCCTCCCTTCTCTCCGGTCTAGACAGTTAAAGCAAGCACATAAGTGCCTATGATGAACTCTTGTCATTCAAGAGAGCTAACAAGCCTACATCCCATAAAGCGGCATTCATACATGACACTCTGCCTCCGTCTTATGTTGGTGTGTGTGTGAACATAATGTCTCTTTATGTTTCAAGAGTCTCCATTCATGTCTGCTCATATCACATATGTTTCAGCTGGTGAAGCGTGTGTATAAAGGCATCCCCCTGCAGCTGCGAGGCCAGGCCTGGGCTTTGCTTTTGGACATAGAAAAGGTCAAAAAAGATAATGACGGAAAATATGAGGTAAATCTAAAATTGCAGAGACTGAGAGAGGGTAATTTCTGACACTCACTTTGGTTTTCTAACATTTGTTCTTTTTCTGTCCTCCAGAGAATGAAACTGCAGGCTCGTAACTTCTCTACAGAGATCAAACAGATAGATTTAGACGTCAACAGAACATTCAGGAACCACATCATGTTCATGGACCGCTTTGGAGTCAAGTACGTTTTTTTTCTTCAGTCAGCAAAAAGCTGCGTGGAGCAGCTTGTATTTCACTTTATCTAGTCACATCAGAAACCCTAATTTGTACCTATCCTGAGTGTTTTGCTTAAGTTCCTCTGGATCACATGTCTACTCATCCGACCTTTAGCCTCTAAAGTAACAGTGTAGGTAACTTGACCTCGACCCCTTTTGTGTCATGCCGGTGTCTCCAAAGTTCTTCTTTTTATTTTCTTTCTCACCTCACATGTTCAGGTTTGCCCTCCTTAAGTCTCTGTAGAGTGTGACCTCTGGCTTAAACATAAATGTACCCACACACACACACATGCATGCACACAAAACCAAAGCGGTGGTTTCCTCCTCTCAGTGTTTTATTAGCCTTCCTGTCAGTGCGCGAAGCCCCACAGGAAACAGCATTCATACAGAAATGTGCACCGACATCAAGTGTGCATGTGCAGAATAACACTGCCCACACTGCTATAGTTATAATACCAGTAATATGTTGAAAAGACTGAAAGCACATTAAATGAGTTTCAGATCAGAATTGTGAGACAACTGTGAGTTTGAACATCTGAACGCTCCTGGTTCGTCCTTGTCAGTTTTCATTCTGACTGAGTGTGACTGAGTGCTCTCCTCTTGCTCTTTGTAACATACTTCCCCTCAATTCAAAGCCACCAAGTCCAAACAGACCAAAACATCACTCCATCCTGCTTGGCTGCCCACTCCTTCCCTGCAGGTCAACAGCTGTCTCACTCACACCGAGACACTGACAGCTATTTAAAGCTGCTTTTCCTGTCTCTGTCTATAAGACATGTATTTACTATAGAGGCCTGGAGGGGAGACATCCTCTCCCATCTACATTATATTTGTTAATGCCACTTCTCCACTCAAATACACATTCACACACAATAGCTGCCTTATGTTCACCGTCTGAGACTCCAGATGTATTCAGAACCCGTGGTCTAAGAAACTGGAAAGAAGCTGCATGCTGTGGATGGAAATGTGTGAAAGTTCTGCTGTTTGTTGATTCCAAAAGACATAAAGTCTAAAAAAATATCTTTTTTTTTTTTTATCACACCAGCGATGATAGATCACAGAAGACCTTTCACTCAAACCCTTCATTAATAAGTAAAAGGCAAAGCCGGGTAGCTCAGGCATGGGTCCACAGGATAAAGAGACAGATTATCCAAACACACACACACACACACACACATAAACTGATTTATACAAACACTATCAGGATGATACAGTGCAGCCAGAGTTTGTGAGCCTCCCCAGAAATATTTGCAGCTGTTTTGATTCTGTCTTTGCTGATTGATGGGGTTAATTAAGGGATGATCACTGCTCATATGGCCTCAGGCTGTTTTCATGGGATAAACTCTACAATACTCCGACACACTGTTTCAGCTTGCTTGATTGTTGCTATGGAACCACATCCTCATTTTAACTGGCGGTTTCTCTGTTCCCTCTCTAGGCAGCAGGCACTGTTTCACGTACTAGCAGCTTACTCTGTCTACAACACGGTAAGCGCGTCTGTGCGTATGTGTAGATGTATGCGTTCCTAAGTTGTGTTACATAATATAAAGGGGTACGCTGGCTACGCAACGGTCCATCAAGTGCGTTGGTTTCCATACAGCATAACAGACCAGGCACTCAGTCTAAACCCATCTGTTCTTTTTCTTATTTAAGGCCTTGGGTGGGATCTTTTATTTATGAGTGTGGTGCTGCCTGAATGTACAGCAGCACAGTGTAACAGTGAGACCACCAGTGAACCTACATCATTCTCACATTGTTCCACCAAGTTCACTTTGACATTATGTTCATTTAACGGGCAAAGAAACGCAGCAAATGAGCCTGATTGTCTTGATTTACTGTCAGAAAAATTACAAACATAAGATTTTCTTCTACTTCAAGTACTAATTTGCCATGACAGCCAAAGCCAGGCCGCTTTTTGTTTTAGTTTAACAACATTCATTTGTAATCTTAACAGTTTTTCCTTTATAATGATGTGTATAAAATGCAGTTGAGGTTAGACATAATTAATCCTTGCATTTACTTTTAAAGTCCCTCTGTTCTTTCCCCACCACAAGCCAGGGTTGGTCTCTGGGGTGAAATCTGGCTTTTACGAAGCTTTTACCAACCTGCACACAGTGTCGGTAAAGAAAAATTCGCTGAACACGTACCAACACACTGAATATTTCACCTTGTTTTATCTGCACACATAAGCTTGAAAATCTGATTGGAGTTTTTTCTTCCTCTATATTTTCTGAACAAAAATAGGATTAACCATGTTGTTATTTTATACATATCATCATCAAGATATGAAATGACCTATATCAAGATTCTGGCCATATCACCCAGCCCTAATTAATCCTTATTAATGTTTATATAGGCACAGATTGCTGCAATCTGTTAGGGATATCAATATTTCTAATCAAAGACAGCCTCATGTACAGTACATTAAATCTCCCCACACAAACACAGTCCAAGTCTGTTTTTCTGACTGGGCTCTGTAGTCAGTTCCTGCGTGGTTGAGGTGTTTGAGCCAGAGGAAATGGGCATGTGCTGTTCCCTTTTTCCTTTTTCCCCTCTTCACACACTGCTCTGAAGAAACTGGGTCAGTAGGAGCGAACGAGAGCGAATGAGGGAAGGGGGGGAGTGTGTTTGTCCTTTTGCCTATTTGATGATAGAGAAGAATGTGGAGAATGTGTAGTTTAACCTCAGCGTAACCCTTATTATTTACTGTATTTCCTTGAAAGGATACTTTGGAGTGTCCATATCTGGCTGCATCATAAATCGGCCTTAATATGGACAAATACCAAGTGTGTGTCTTGTTTTGTGTATCTGTGCTTGCCAAGGGCGATGTGTTCAGCGTGAATCATTGAATCATTGTGGAGTTAAATTGGCAGTAATTCAAGTTGAAGACATGGCATTACTGAGAATGTATGCTGGGCTACAGTAAATATTTGAACAACCTTTGGTAAAAGTGTTTATAATATCGTAGCTGCATGTACAGTAGGTCCTTGTCTGCGGTAGAATCACACTCATCCACAGTCTGGCTTCAGACCACACATCAGACATTCAGGTGCTCTCATGTCTCAGCGAGCGTGTGTGTGTGCTGTATTAAATAATGAATAATTCCTCTCATTGGCCCATTCTGTTTAATTGAACTCTCTGCTCCTGTGTTCCCCCAGGAGGTGAGCTACTGCCAGGGGATGAGTCAGATCGCCGCCATCTTGCTCATGTACCTGAATGAGGAAGATGCCTTCTGGGCTCTGTCCCAGCTCCTCACCAACAGCAAGCACGCCATGCACGGTAAGACCGAAGAAGACATGAAAACAGACAGACAGGCTAAGCGTTACCAATTAAAATGTCAAAGGTTTTTCTGTGGTGAGTTCCTCAACTCTGTGTCTTGAGGTGGTGTTTTGAGGGTGTTTTTTTGACAATTTTGATCTCTTCTCAAGTGGAAAAATTCTTAAAAATTAAGCACCAAATCTCACAATTGACAAAATGTAAAAATTGCTGCAACAACTTATGAGACACAATTTAGCCAAGGATGGCCTTCATATACTTTGATAAAAAATATTTTAAGCCCTTATATATGTTTACAATTTTAATTAATAAATTATTTGAAGAATAAACACATTTTTATGACAGATTTATGTCTAGGACACCTTGACACAGTTCATAGCTTTAGGGTGGTGTACCTCTCATCACTTCTGTGTGACTTCTACTGTTGACTTGCTATCTCCCCCTAAATATCCCCTTTACCCCACCACTAGTCCTCTAAACAGGACTTGGAATTATACGCGGTCATCATTACATACTGTATATTTTCTTATCTGGACAGACATAGATGTAAACTGCAGCTTGACTGGTTAGCAGAGGCACACAACAGTGAGGCACTAATTCTAGTTTTGGACATGATTTTACAGCTTTCCACACACACATTTTCATGTACTAGTTTCATGTCTTAGTGCCCTTGAACAAGTCCTTTAAAAGGGGAAATACATATTCATCTGTAAATATTGTGTCTCTACTGTTACCACAACAAATTTATGACCTGCTGATCTTTCCTTTTCACCGTGCTAGGGTTCTTTATTCCGGGTTTTCCCAAGCTGCATCGTTTCCAGGCTCACCATGAGTTGATCCTTTCCAAAATGCTACCAAAGCTGAAGAAACATCTGGTAAGTTAGATTGTACAAGAGATGTGGAGCTAATTCATTGTTTAGACAGTCATGGGCTGCAGAATTATTCTGGTCATCAGGTCATGATTTGATTCATTTATGTTGCAAAATGTCACATGTTCAGAATGTTATTATGAGTCCAAGAGTCATTTGGAAACTGAGATTTATAACTTTGAACACACTGAGCAATGACTTCCCATAGAGCCTATTCCTCATTAAATTTTGCCCCCCAGGACAAGGAGCAGATGACAACAGGGATTTATACCACCAAATGGTTTCTGCAGTGCTTCATTGACAGAGTGAGTATTTCCATTTCTTCAAGAACACTTGCACTGCATTTACAGTCCTCCCTCGTTTTATCTAGCGCCAGATGTGTTCTGCATTTAGAGTCATTAATCAGTGTATCATCGTGCATTCCAATGCTTTTACTTTTGAACATGAATCCACATCTGGGGTTGCTTTATTATTATTTAATCTGCTGCCGTTTGTCTTATGTAACAGACCCCCTTCACCCTCACCCTGCGTTTATGGGACATCTACATATTGGAGGGAGAGAAGATGCTAACTGCCATGGCTTATACAACCCTCAAGTTACACAAGAGTGAGTATGAAGATGATTACATTATCTCCTCTGCCGTGCCGTGCTGAACGAGTCAAACCAGTTTCATTCCCAGATCCAGCCACGGCTGCTGTTGCTATACCAGTGAGTGTTACGTCGCACGCTGCCTCTCGCTTGGCTGCCTCCTAACTGGATGGCTTACATAATGCAAGTGGGCGGTTGCTGTGGAGAAGAATCGAAAGCTGACTTTTCATTGGATGCCTGCGCGGGCATCGCCTCAGCACTGTTGAATTGTTACAAAACAACTGTTTTGAAGAACCACTTATTTACTTGGTGTCTTAAAGTTATTCTCGAAGCACTGTTTTTTTAACAATATATTATCAATTCATGGTTCATATCAGGGAGGTGATCTGACGTATCACCTCATAGATTAGTGTCCCCATTCTGTGAGGTAACTTCTTGTGTCTATATTGTTTGTGTCCAATCAGAGCGCCTGCAGAAGTTCCCATTAGAGGACCTGAGGGAGTTTCTCCAGGAGCAGACGGCTGTTTCTTACTTCCTGCCTGATGATGTGGTGGTTGAACAGTTACAGGCTGCTATGTCTGAGCTACGCAGTAAAAAGCTGGACCAACCTCCTCCTGGTGCAGTTTTGTTCTTTTATTCCCTTTATTTTTTTACTATGGAACTACATTCACTCATTTGTCTGATACTTCCTCAAGTATATATTTTTTTTATTTGTTGACATATTCTCTTTCCATTTCCTTTTTTAGCCAAGTCAGAGGAGCTGCCGAAGAAACCTCTGGGTCAAGAGAGACCAGTTCTCCTTCTGCCTCTGCAGCCCGACTCTCCTCTGGAGGTCAAAATAAATCTGCAACCCCCCAGCCAACCCAATACAGAAGCCCAGCAGACAGACAGCATCACCCTGCACCAGACCCCTTCTCCTGCAGAGCCCCAGGACTTGAGAACACCTCCTCTGCCTTCTCCTGACCCAGTTGTAGTCCACACACAAAGAACACCTTCTCCTTTAATGCCATGTAGACCTCCTCCATTACCTCCGAAAGTCGACAAACCCTGTGCTGTGGTCAGGTTGGATAACGATGTGAAGCTTCCAGAGGTTAGCCAGGCAGAAGATGTGGGAGAACAGGAGAGCCAGCCGGCAGACCCGGACACCCAGGAAGAAGAGCCAGTGGAATGGCCTCCACCCTATGAGCCCAGTGACTTGGAAGCTCTTGCTGTGCAGGCTGAGGAAGACATCACAAACCTTCCAGATCTGCCACCTCCGCCTTTATTTTACACTGAGCAGAATGACCAAAGGTCTCTGGGCAGTGAGTCACCTTCCCTGGGAACCCAGCGGCGCTCTCCTTCCCCGCGCTCAGCCTCACCACTGGTCACTAAAATGAAGCTATCTCCAAAACCATGCCCAAAACCACCCACATCTCTTGACCTCACTAAGAAAACACCTCCTCTTCCCTTAAAGCCGTCCCTTCCCCGTGCCCTCACCACATCCTGCTCCTCCTCTCCCAGACTTCCTCCACCAAAGCCAACCAAATTCCCGGTCTCTCTCTATGTCCCTGTGCACGCAGGAGACCGACGGCCCTCCAACACCTCCCAGTATGACAACCTTTCTGAGGTTGATGAAGAAGACCGCTACCTAGACAGACTGCTGGGCTCCACCCCTGAGGAAATTCCCACCATCCACGGCAACCCCACACATACCATTGAAAGAGACTGTGACCCCACTCTGTTTCCTGTGCCGCCACCTCCTGCGTTCATCCCTCCTTCACCTTCCCATGTTCCCCCCTCGCTGTGCGCTCTGCCCAGTTTGCCTCAGGAGCCAGAATTTGAAGAAGAGGACAGCTGGGTGGAAGACTCCATCATCCCGCCTCCTCCAGCTAGTTTTGCTGACAGACTCAGTCCCTTCCAGTGCAGTGCTGCCAGCTGTTCAGAGACGCACAGAGCCACCTCGCCCGGTTACGCTAAGCCTTTCTCTAGGGGCCCCAGGGACCATTCCGCTTTCCCAGCACCACTGTTGTACACCGGGTCTCCCCCAGGCCACTCCAGGCCCTCAGGACAGTCCACAGTAGGGGTCCCCATGGTCCGATCCAGCCCAGACTTTTGCAGGATGCCTCCAGGTGGACAGCAACTGCCCAAATCAGTGACCTTTTGAAGTTACTAAGAATTACTCTTCGGCAATGCTTGATTAGTTTTCAAAGCCATTTAAAAGGCGAAAGGCCAGTAGCTCTTCAGTGTGTCAAAGTTTTTGTGTGCGTGTGTGTGTGTGTGTGTGTGTGTGTGTGAAAGGACTTTTTTTATTGATATGTACAGATCTATGTGATACTTGCACCTTTTTTGTAAGGGCAGTTAACTTTTCTAAGTGTCAAAACTTGTATTTAAAACTGCTGTCAGTGTAACTGTTTGCTGCACAAAAAGTGAGTATATTAACTCACCTGCTTTTGTTCATGTTCGATGGGTGGTAATGAGAAATGTACACAGACAGACATAGGTGTTCCACTGTTGCTTCATCTCCAATTAGTTTCATTTTGATCCAGCAAAAGTGTCTTAACCTGATTGCAGCACACCGAGGGGAACTCTTAACACAAGGGCTTTTGAGTGAGGTCATCTTTGCTGAAGCACCCAAAGCCTATACATTTATACTGCGTTTATGGTCAACTGTGAGCAGGCTCACACTTCTTAACAGTATAAAATGAGTAACCATTTATATAACAGTTTATTTACTGGTCAAAACTTGATAACAAAGGACCACTAAACTCGGTTGCACCAAAGCTGTTTGCATGTAAACTTTTAAAAGGATCTCTTACCACCAGCAACAGGAAAGACGTGGTGCTGCAATGTCACTGGTGTAAATACAGAAGCAAGTTTCATTATGAAACTCAGCCAGGTCTTGTTTCCCCAGGAAGGTAGCAGTGGGTACTCAGTGGGTATTTTTCTGCTTTTTTATGTTTTAAATTAACCTGTTTGGGTGATCCATTTCAAAGAAATGGTTTCAGTACTATATATTTTATTCTGACACTTGATTTCACAGCAATACGTACCATTTCATGTATATAAACATGCATGTATCAAGGCTAAAGATGGTGGAAATCTAGGACTTAACAGGAGGATTTAATGAATGCAACATATTGTAAGCACAGATAAAGTTCCAGTAAAAATCCCAGTCATAGTATTTATAAAGAGTAGCTCCATCTAGTGGTCAGACGTGTTGCATATTGTCAGGAAGTGGCTTCACGCTCTGAAATGAAGTCCAACACACAAAGTGAGAGGCTTATGGGAAGAAGTCCTGACCTTGACATAAATGTTACCTATACTGCCTATTTATGAATGTGCACATAGTAAGCTAGACTAGAGAATACAAGGACAGACTACGTGTTGCACTGTTCTGTACTGTCACAGACAGGGGAAAGACGCAAATTAATCATTATTCATATGCACAGCAATAGTTGTTGAGAAATGGAAGTTGAGCCATAACATACTGTACAAGGACCTAATAGTCAGACATGTTTATTTAGTTTCATGCAGTTATATATGTATAATGTTATATACCTTGTCTAGACATGTTTTGTTTTTTGCACTGACCTTTGTCATTACCAAGAGGTTTTGCAATTCTCTGTAAGTATTCAGTTGATTTCTAAAGGAGTTCCAGGTTACCGCTTAAAATAATTTTCATCTTAGGAAGTGATGTTAACAGATGTTTTATGGTTTGTTCATGAACTTTGGTCTGGCTGCTGTGATTTTTACCCAGAATTTGGATCTCGGCCTGCACACAAGTATGTATGGCTTTCTGGAGAATCTTTTTAGTCATGTGACCAGACCACCAATTGTACATCACTGCTCTTTTTATGAATCTGGGGCTCAGACCAAAGCTTGTGTACATTTATGCAACTACTTATTTGAGTTTTATAAAGAGATAAACCTTACCATCCATTGTCTTCTCTTTCCCACAGAGACAATCCACATCTGGTTTCAGATATTTATTGCACACCCACAACGTTCTGTAGTCTTACTGTACATATTTAGGTTCTTGCAGTGCAAAGTCGTGTACACAAAGTAAACCGTTAAATATAAAGGCATTTGAAAAGCTTATTACATTAAATCCAGAAACAGCACTTAGACGTATAATAAGGCCATAAAAAATACAAACTGTCCTTCATCAATGAGGCAATCTATTGCGTCAACACCAGCAACTGTAGTAGATATAACATACAGGCCTCACACTTATCTGGCTAACTAACTAAGATTGCATAAGGAATTTGTTAGTACAATATCAGGATAATTACATTGTCTTTGGTTAAAATAGTCAAATTAAACTTTCAGACAAAAATATAAGCATCATTCTTTACAAGGTGCATTCGTGTAACATGTTGCCAATCCCAAATTTTGTATGAGACACAATGAATAACCATAGTTAATACACAGTATCCAACTAATATATGGAAACCAATCTTATGATTAAACTATACATTGATTTTATCCATAACTTCAGAATTCCAGTATAAATAGCTAACTGAAACTGCATTTAACTTCAGCACAGGCAAGGTCCATCTGCTGATGGTGTGTTGACTGGTGAACTGTCTTGTCAGTAAGCAGCTGCTGTCTCCCAAACTGGTCAGTTCAACCAGAAATTGGAGTCCAATCACATCCTTCATATCCTGAGCTGGCTGATGAGGTTAGAAAGGGAGGTGACACTTTCCCTCACTTTAGAGTCGTCTTCCTGTCCCAGAGACACTCCAGCCAAGCGCGTGGAACCGTTGGATCCCATGACGCACGGCAAGCTGAGGAACACCTCTGTGCCTATGCCGCCCCACCCCTAAAGCAAATAGCGGAGGCAGATAACCGTACAATGTCTTCAATTATTATATTTCAATGTAACACCCTAAAAAAGATCCTGTAAGATGACATCATTACAAGCTGATTCAGAATAATGAGATTTTACTGGAAACTCATGATTGTTGATGACACAACTCCATACACTTAGGGGGAAATTAGTGAAGTCAAACAGAACACATGATGATAGTGAGGCTGATAGTGATAATGATACTGTTGTTTTGATACGAGACACTTGGTGGTTCTACCTGAGCCAGCGTGGAGACAGAGTGGATCTTCTTCTTATCTGTCAGGACACTGTTTGTGATGTCAGCAATGGACAGACCCACAGACCATGACCTCTGGCCTCTGTTCTTCATCATCTCGAGTGATCTACAAGCGTAGACAAATTTGGGCTTTTTAACTGAATTTTAATGCAAAAACCATCACAAATGGGTCAATCAAGATCAAAGTTTCACATTTTCTAATCCCATCTAAACTGTGTCTACAATTTCAGATCCAGTTGACTCATCTACAAATTGTAAATCCTTCACCCGAGGTCTTACTAATTCATGCCAGTACCTGTCTAACAATGGTTTGGTAGAGCTGGATCCTGCTGCGTTCTCCAGCTGCACACCGAAGTTCAGCCCAGTGTTACTCATCACAGCAACTGCAAGACAACAACACTGACAAGCTCGATCATGCGCGTCAATTATTCAAAGGCCTTTGCTTGTCGGAAGAATGGAAAGTACACATGAGATAAGCAGGTAGTGCAGCATTGCTGGCTATTTAAAGAAAATAAAATATCAAATAAGAGAGAAAATGCAGACAATGGCAATGAATGGAGAGACAAGAGGGGGATGAAGGAGATTTGTTAAATGACAAGGCCGTCATTGATCTATTAAATGGATCCTGTCTGGCTCACCTTTGTTTTCTGAAAGTTCTCCGATGAACCAGGCTGGTTTGTGAGTGTTCAGGTTAATATCCAGGATGTGACTGAGTCGCTCTGAGTCCAGGTTGCACCCTGCTCCGATCACCCGTGACGGAGGTAGGCAACTCTGCCTCCAGGCAACATGGGCCATGATGTCCACTGGAAGTTGGTGAAAAAAACAACAGAGTTGACTATATAAGAAGGTTAACCATCGTGACTCACTTAAAAAAAGTGCTCAAATAATGATCATTTAAACACCAGCTAGCT
This sequence comes from Serranus cabrilla, assembly GCA_903364295.1. Taxonomy (NCBI): domain Eukaryota; kingdom Metazoa; phylum Chordata; class Actinopteri; order Perciformes; family Serranidae; genus Serranus; species Serranus cabrilla. The sequence goes on from CAFUXE010000447.1 coordinate 249,732, forward strand.
TACATAATGCTACAATAAAACCCCAAAATTTAATTATTTCCTGTCTTCTCACTAAATGCAGCATTTGCGATTAAAAACAAATCATGGCTCACTCTGGTAGAAAATAGTAAAAACCACAGTGCTCTAGATTGAAATCCTGATAGAGAATGTATGATTTAATGCTGTAATGGTCGCCAGATCAGGAATTCTCATTTTAAAAGGGTTTTAATGGGATTCTGTATTTTAGACACACACTTTGTTATATACTTATAATAATAGAAGCTGAATTTAAAAAGGAAAAAAAAGGCTTGCCAAAATGATTGAAAAACTAAAAATTACTATATACACTATGCTGAGTAATGAGCAGTGTGGTCCGTTCCTTAGAAGCAGTGTCCTTTTCCTGCAACACCCACCTGGTTGTGAAGCGATGAGAAAGATTGCATTGGGACTGAGATGTGCCAGGTTTGGGATGATTCCTCTGTACAAGTCTACATTAGTCTGAACCACGCTTACGTATGACTGCTCGCTGCTCCAGGCATTCGCAGTCACCACGACAACCTTGGAGCCTGCAGAAGCTGACATATCTGATAAAAAAAGTCATGAGTAGTTATCTCCTGCACAGTTCAACAACAAACATGGCAGAGAAATATTTGAACATAAAGCTTTGTTGTTTTTGGCCACACACTGGATCAACTCTCCATTAATCCCCAATGGACACACTGTTGACTGTTATCCCTCTGACAGGTCAAAGTTCAGGGTCAGCTACAGAACAGCAGCCGGCTGGGATTCAGTGATGGCTTGCTGCCATAGAAGCGAGTCATCAAAGACAGTCTCCCTAAGCACAATGTCACTCTGCTACCTTCAAAACAATCTGACAGCAGTGATGACTCAGCTGACATTTCTGTGACAGTGCAGAAAGTGACGTACCTCTAGATACCTCAACCTTGGGCAGACTGAAAATTTCTAAATCCGTGCTGCCGCCCTTGGTGGAACTCTCAGCGACGTCAATGAAAACTAGTTTGTCCACTTTACACTGGATGAAAGAAGGAAAACAAATCATTGTCAGCAATATGATGATTTGACATTCAATTCAAGCTAGTAAAATGTACTTTAAATCCCTGACATCTTATGGCAAAAGTGATTACCTTCGATAAAATGCTCATCACTGATGCCATTCCTAAATCTCCTCCCCCGATTACTGAGACTTTATTTGGGTGGTCATGTCTGCTTCCAACTGAAATAGAAATGAGTTAAGCTAAATACAGCACACAATTACCTGATAATTGATTACCAACGGAATAGCTGCATACCAAGTGAAGCACCATCATTGAAGTGTATATTAGAAACCAAAGCCAGGAGCTCATGGGGGTCTTTATTTTCTCCTGTGGTCTTTGATGACAGCGGTGGATCCTCCTCAAACTTGGCAATCATCTCATTCAAAAGGCCCACCACAGATGACTTGGGCTGTTACAGAGCAGAGAGCAGCAAGACTGATGAGAACACCTCAAAACATCTTCTAAGCAATTCAAAATTTCACCCAGAATGTATTAAATCTTACATAATCCCAGTTATGCAGTCCTGGCAGGTGGATTCGCCCTCCTCCGTCAACATGCTTGCCCTCTCTGATGACCATATTAGAGGTTGGTCTCAGGAGGCATATTGGAGGGGTGAAGGGGAATGAGTCCATCAGCCACAGCAGAATAGGGAAGTTGTAAGAGCGGCCTTGTGAAAGAAATGCAGACATCAGTACATATTCATGACTTCAGACTGAGATGAAACATGTTTCTAGTGTCAGAGGACAGTCTTACCTCCATACTTGACAGGGACAGTACCCAGTAATTTCACTAGATCTTTCTGGGTGCTGTCACTAAATGCTGAAATTTACAACAAGAGCAGTCAGCAAGAAACAGTTTTATGTATGTAGAGGTCTTCAAATGATGAATTAAGTGGGGGGTTTTTTCAAAGAAAAACTCACTGTATGTTCCTGAGGATGGTTTCATCCCGGGGTAGATTCGATGGATCTTCTGCAGCTCCTCAATAGCAACATCATGAAATTTGTACTAATATTGGGGGTATAAAGACAGAGTCATCTGTGGTTGTCGAGATGAAGTGTGCATACACAATTTGAGAATAACATGTGCATATGAATAACTTAATTCTGCAGACAAATCTACAGATTAAGCCAACCCATTTGCAATCATATCATCAAAATTAAAAGCCATCAGTGGTCCAAGGATTAATAATTCATAGATCAATTCAAGGTTCAATAGATCATTTAGGATTATGTTGTTTCTATGTTGATTCCCTTAAAAGCTGCCCTGTATACTGGTCAGTCCCTGAGGACTCACCAGCAGCACTGGAACTATAAGTCTTTATTTAGCTCATTACTACTATAACAGTTAACAATTAAAATAATAGGATGGCAAAGGGGACACAAATTAGCTTTAAACTGATATCCTTTGGACATTTTTGTAACCCACTCTGACAATAACTTTATGAAGCACTGGGGAGGTTAACAGCCCAAAGCACTGATTTACTACTCATCGTCGCTGCCTAGAACTGGGTTTGTTTTTGAAAAAGTGCTAACTATCAGTACGTTATCATCTTTCATTGTCATTCGTTCAACCTTTATTTAAGTGTCGAGGAATCATTGACGTGAAAACAAGAGGACAACAGAAGAAAGTTAAAATAGTTACATTCAACAGCGGGGAAGTTTGTAACCACTGTTTTGAATAAAGTTTTATTCTGTGTTTTAAGCTGAAATATTCCATGTGTGTACAGCACACAACCTAAATGAAGTTTGTCGACATTGGCGGTGGCACTATATTTCCGTGTTGTTCCTCGAAGACTTACTAAGTACCAGAACTGGTTCAGCCAGTTGGTGAAGGCTGACAGCAGCATGAATGGGCTAGCATGCTATGCTAGCCGGCATTGATACCTAAACACATCGAATTTGAGTCACTTAAATCTAATATGGTTGTCTCGTCAATAACTAACCTTGGAGAGGATCCGCTGTATTTTCTCTGAACTGAGGTCCATCTATTGTAGTACAACAGCACAATTCCTGTCTTTCTGATTCCACCCTCTTGACGGGTGACTTCAACTTTAGCTGTAAAAGTAAACTTCCGCAAACTTTCAGAAGTAGCTAAGCAAGACTAGTCCCGCCCACTTGAACAGTCACCTACGGCAAGCTAAGAGGGGAAAAAGGTCCTTTCGCTCACATTGTCTATGGCTACAAACAATAAAAACAATATTCCACACAAGAAAATGAAATATAACTCATTACTTTAAACAAAAATTTGTTTTCAATTTTCTACAAGAGACATTTGCAGTAGTTGTGTATATATTACTAAGATTGTCATACTCTAAAAAAAACGTTTACATTAAACTAGACAATTAAATAAAAACCCATTTAAGCCATAATTTCTCTCAACTCTATTTAAAGAGAAACACACAGCACATCAAGTGGTAAGGTTTTCTGCATATTCAATAGACTTTACAATCAAAGTTTGTTTGGAAAAATATGCAACAACTTTTGCTGAAAAATAGCATTTTATCATCGTGACATTGTACGTCATTGTTAGTCTTTAAAAAATCACACTCTTCCATATTTATAGTTCTCTTTGCAGCTCAGTTCCTTTTAGGAAAATGGGACTGTTGACAGTGTAAACTCTGCACTCTGTAGGGGAAATAAATAATACAACAGGGAAAATATTTGATTTTTTTGTCAACTAATGCCTGAATAATCTGTGCATATTTTGTCTTTGACTTTTGCAGGTTGTCCTCGACTGACATTCTTCCCTTTTCCTCTGAAGCCAATGTCATTTGGCACACAGTTTATGTCCCAGCATAGGAAGAGAAGCACAGAGAAAGCAACAGAAGCCATGGTGGACACAGTCACTGGGCTTCAGATGGCAGACCCCCAGTAACACCTTACAGGAGACAGTTTTTATTAGTTCATCCCAACGACAAAGGGGCTTCAGTTCTTTTTTTTCCTCTTGGCATTTTGCCTGTTCAGCTCCTCTTCCTCTTTTTTCTCTTCTTCCAGATCTTCCTGCACAGCCATTCGCAGGCTAAAGTGGCAAAACAGGGACACACAATAAATAAATACTACAGCACAAAAGCTGCATATGTTGAGTTGAGGATTGTAGGTTTACGTACCTCCTGGCCTCTTCTTTTTGCATATCTTTCCAGCTGCTCTCCATGAATTTAAGTGCATAGTCACTTTCATCCCTGTATCTGAGGAGGGTAAAAGACATTTTTTTAAATATAGAATTTACAATACAGTGTGGTGACTTGTAATCTGAATATTCGAGGACGACTCTTACTTGTGACGATCATAGCCGAAGATTTCCCTTATGTGGTTGGAAATGCTGTCTGGATCTTCACCTCCATCATCAATAAAATCATCCATTTCTGAGTCATACTCATCTTCCTCATCCTCATATTTTCTCTTGTATGCAGATGTGATAGGTGGCAACATTGTACCTGGATAATAGACACGGAAATTGAATTTCAGTATGGGCAATGGCTTTTGGCCAAAAATATACTTTATGAAGCAGGCATTGAATCAGGAGGTGGGTTTTGTTTAAACTAGAAACCCAGGGATTTGTGAATGATTGAGTTTACAAAAGTACATTTCATAGTACAAAGTTAGTGACATTGAAATTATGTTTTGTTTATCAGTGTTAGAAAGATAGCCGCTCTCTCACCCGGGAATAATGACAAAGGCTGCTGAGTGTTGCTGACACTCTTCATTCAGTTTGGCAAACAAACCCTTTGCCTTGTAATACTGATTGTGTTGTTTCAGGCTGTTGTTGGAGGCTGTTTGTTATGTTATATATCACAACATGTAAACGTGATGTTTATTGTAGTTTGTTGCTAATGGGGTATATGTATCTGTCTTCATTGCATATCGTGTTATGTTTCTATACCATGAAGTTGGTACAGAGCACTATAATGTGTGTGTGTGTGCG
>CAFUXE010000447.1:264112-300096 GCA_903364295.1 Serranus cabrilla
TACACCGTATGAACTAGAGTGACCCCCCATTTTCTCTCACCTCCTCTCCTTCTCACCTCTCCCCCCGACTCCACTCCTAAATCCAGCTGTCATCTGAATGCTTGCAACCTGATCTCAGACACTGTCCCCCTCCCCTAAAGCTTCACTTCCCCATGCATCCTCCTGCTTCCTTTCTTCTGCCCTACTTACTAATCTTGCAATTGGAGCGTTGTTTTCCACATCATTTTACTTGGATGCAAAAGGGTCACTGGATTCATTTGGGATATCAAACAGCAATGCAAGGCTCTTCGACTCTTTCCCTGTTGCACTATGGTCCCTTCTTTGTCCTCTCCTCCCTATCATACATTTCCTCACTTCTCCCCCAGTGATTTCGGCTCTAGTGAACCCTCACTCAGTTTGTCTCCCTCCTAACTCAACCTCTCCTTTCTCCTCCCTCTTTGATGCCCTGGCCCTTCTCCCTTAGGCCTAGAGAGGGATTCTCAGAATCATAGCTGGGTGGTCATTCCAGTGGTGTTGTGAAACGTCTCTCTAGCCCTGTTTTTAGTGTTTTTGCGACGCTGTTGGGCCTCATGTATTTGGACAGAAAGAAATATGACTGGTAACACAGCTTGAGAGACGAAATCGAGACTTGAATGTGCTCAGTTCTCAGAGAACACGAGATACAGAGAAAACGGTAAAGCAGAAGAGGAGGGGAGAAATGAAAACAGAATTGGGAGAGATTTAAAAAGAGAAGAGAAGAAAAGGTTACAGGGAGTCAAAGGAACAGCGTGGTGCCTCTTGCATTTCCCCTTCTGCTTGCTGTTCTCCAGAGTTTCGCTTCAGCCACAAAACACGTATATATCTGACAGTGATGTCAACTGTTGACCACACAAAGCAAGTTTTAAATGTGATCCAGTCCAAACCCAAACCACTCTCTCAAATAAGGAGAAGTACTAAAGCACCGCTGCATATTCTCCGTCGATGATGTGAGATGCTGTAGCTCAGACACACAGTGCTGACTGCTGTGAGGTTTCTGCTTCCTGTGATACATTTCAAGCCCTCTGCTTTGAGATAAAAGCCCTTTTGATAAATCTTGTGTAAGGCAGAATGATGACTGTGACCGATTGTTGACTGAATAGAATCATCTCATGTAAGTGCAACCAGCTATGACTAAACTAATAATGCACATATAATCTGTTTTCAGGTCAAGAGTGAAGGCCCCAAGCTGGTGCCGTTCTTCAAGGCAACCTGTGTTTACTTTGTCCTGTGGCTGCCCACCTCAAGCCCCTCCTGGTTCAGCGCACTGATCAAATGTCTACCTATCTTCTGCCTCTGGGTGTTTTTACTGGCGCACGGGTTCAGCTTCCTAGGTGCTCACTCCAGTGCCCGCAAGATCTTAGCCGGCCTCATCTTTTCTGCTCTGGGTGATGCCTTTCTCATCTGGCAGGAGCAGGGCTACTTTGTCCACGGTGAGGAGAAAACATTTTCACTTACAGTGCCTTCATATGGATTTTACATCTTAAAGGATCATTCTGGTATATTTAAATTTGGGTCTTATTTTTCCAGGTGTGGCCATCTTTGCTATTGGTAATAGTTTAATTGTATCTGTTGACTTGCAAGACCAAGTGAATCTGCTGTAAACACCCTTTTTGATTTACAGACTCGTGGTTCAACTTTGCACTTTTCCTCCTACTTTCTGGTTTCACATTAATTAAAGTAGTAGATAATCTGACCAAACTGTTGGCTCATTTACAAGTAGTTTCATCTTGTGACTGCTCATGGTTTTTGGCCGATCAGACTTGCTGTGACATGTTCTTACAAGTGTTCCAAACTCTCAGAAAGGACTTTCAAATTCAAGTATATATCAAGGATATATGCATCAAGTCAGGACAAGACCTGCTGTGCACAGCGGAAAAAGTTAAAAAACAGAGTGGAATCCTCCAGTGACATGAGTAGTAAATAATAGTGAACAATTCTGCAATCAATGTAGTGGATTGTCCTAGAAAGCTCAGGGTTAAGAAGCAAAGATATCTCTGGCCCTATGTAACATCAGATGGGTAGATAAATATGATGATTTGTATTTACTTTAAAATCATATTCTGTATCAATAATGTCCTGCAGGCCTTCTGATGTTTGCCATCACCCACATCCTCTACTCATCTGCCTTTGGGATGAAGCCCGTTAACGTGTCTGCTGGCCTGGCGATCACTGCCGTGTCGTCTGTGAGCTACATGATGCTGTACCCCTACCTGTCCGGTCCCTTCACCTACCTGGTGGCCGTGTACATCGCTCTGATCGGCTTCATGGGCTGGAGGGCCATCGCAGGCCTGCAGCTGACCAACGACCTGTGGACCTGGACCAAGCTGTCCGCCTGCCTGGGCGCCGTGCTCTTCATGGTCTCCGACCTCACCATCGCCGTCAACAAGTTCTGCTTCCCCGTGCCCCATTCGCGCGCCATCATCATGGCCACCTACTACGCTGCCCAGATGCTGATAGCGCTGTCGGCCGTTGAGTGCCAGGACGCGGAGGTCGCCAGGAAGAGAACGTGAGGTGCTGTGATGCCCGCAGTGAATGGCCGCGAGGTTGGGAAGGTGGCAGCCGTCCCGCCTCCGGTCCTGAGTGATCATGGACACATCTCACTGCCAGATCCCCGACCCTCAATCCTCATCTCTGTGTGGCGCTCCCACACCATTGTTACCATGATGACTGTTTCACTACAGTCTTCACGTGGCTATCACCCTACTACCCCACTAGTATGGTAGTCTCACACCTGTCTTCTTACCACAGAGACATGGTAGTATTATCCTCAGCCTCTCCCGACAACAGTCCTACCTGCCTCCTCCGATCCTAGAACGGCTGTCTCCCAACCTAGTTACCATGGAGACAAGCGTAGTAATATTAACCTGCTATATACAGAGAGTATTACTTTACTTTTAACCTTTATGTTTTGATTTAAGGGGAGCCTGTCACTGGGGACCTTCAAGGAGTGTGTGTGGGAGAGCGACTGTGTGTGTGCGCATTTCTGTGTGATTAACACTCTTACCTCGCTTTCCACACAGTCCTCTCACACACAGTCACCACACTGACTCCCACCACACACACCTACTCTATGTGGTCCAATAACACAATTCTTATTTTTGTCTTTTAGTTGCCTAAGTTAAAAAGGGATGTTTTTTTCTGGTCGCTTTTCTGTGTGTTCTCCTGAATTAAGGGTGCTATTCTTAAAATCGGGAGCGAATCCACACCTGCTCTATTATCTGCAGTCCCTTTTCATTTCATTTACAACCACCACACAGCCTTTGTTCACTCCCCTTTTTAACATCCTCAACAAATCCACAACCAGTCTCTCCGGATTAATGACATAGGATGTCCTTGAATGACTGCATGTAGAGGGAAAGAATGGCATGAGACAAGACAAGAAAATAAGGCAATGAAGTTGTAACGCAAGCAGGGAAAAGTTGCGTGACTGGAACAACTGCTGTGTGTTGTTATTGTAGTGATCGGAAAGTAGTTGTTTGTGGAAGCTTTATTCTTCCTGCTGACATTTTATTGACACTGTCCTGTTGTCACAAAGAGAACACAGTAAACATTTTAATCCCAGCGGACCACTGTACACACTCACGTTGTTAAGTGCACCTGCTTCTCCTCTTTGTGTAAAGTCTGCTGGGTATTTTGCCTGGCAGTTTTTCAGAAACCTAGGTGCAAATGTTGTCACGCTCACACACCTGACACCTACGACCCCCGCTGCTTTAGTTATTAGGAAAAGTCTGCGGGATTCTTATTACTGGACTAGATCAGCCGACCCATGCTGTCATTGGCCTGGGACCATGTTATGTTAAGACTGAAAAGAAAGGGCTCTGTTACTAGCTGGAATCTTTCTGTTTACCAGTTCCCTCTCTTTATCTCTGTATCTGGGCCTCAGAAGGCATTCACTCACTCATAACGACACACACACAAACATGCACAGAAACATACACATTGCTCTGCGGCAGCCTGACTGAAAAAGAAAAAAAGAAAAAAGGGAGATGAGGGAACTGGCTTGTCATGTGAGGGAACAGTTATCCCATTATTCCCAATAATTCCCTCTCACAGGACATTTCATCAGCTTTAATCCTGCAAAATCCACCACGGCTAATCCCCGACAGGTCGGCTGATATTTTGTCTTTCATCTATCACACATTTCCCCCTCTCACCTTTCATTTGTGTCGCCCTCTGCTAAAGGAGTGTCTTACTGAATATTGAAGGAGTATACTGTAACCTTTTCCTCAGATGTTCTCAGATATGCACGTTTTGAGTGTGTGTGTGTGTGTGTGTGTGTGTATGTGTGAGTGTATGGCCTTTGTCTTAGCTGTTGACTGAATGAGTGTGTACCTGTGACAAGACGGAACCAACTCAAGGCCAGAAAAGCTGTGAACCATCATAGTTTATGTGGAGTAGATACACTACTGGATATCTTTAATGTATTCTGACATTTTTCCCTTCACCTGTTTGTGACCTCTGTATGTTTTATCTAGCACCCCCTGAACTTGTTGTAAGTTAAGGATGACTTTAAGGTAGTATTTGGTTGGGTACAGTATTCAACCTGGGCTATAAGTATTCTTTATGTTTAATATGACCTTTATAGTATAGTTTCTATTGGAGGACGAGCCTCCTCTTGATTATGCCCTTAAGTTTTACCTAGTATACAGGACTGGCATTATTATTCATACCACTAACAGTTTATGTACTTGAAAGAAAATCAGTTTTATCATAAATGTACTCAGTTAAAAAGTATTGATAAGTAACAAAAAATAGTAAATCGCCAAATTGTTTTATTTGATACCCTTTTTCCACCAAATTAGCCCTGATTCCTGAACCTGTTGCCGTCAGGATTCTTGGAACCTTGGTGCTTCCTAGGGACCAGCCCAAGTTTTGAGCGGAATAATTATGAATGCGTCATCGACAGAGGGTTTTGCACAAAACACTACATAAGTAATGATTAGTTGCAAGATCATGTTAGCATGGCCCAAATATTAATGTTGAGAAGTCATATTTTGTCCTCTCTTTCCTCTCTTACATCTCGTACGTCGCCACAGGTTGAAATGCTCCAAATAGTTCAAAGTAAGAGGGGTAAACCAGAATTGAACTTGTTCCATGTTGGTGGAAAAGGGGTATGATGGTTCAGCCATCATGCACCTTAACATGATATATTGTGTTGTATATTAAACAAACGGGCATGGAAAAGAAACAGACCCATGTTATGGGTTCTTTCTGCTGGGTCATTGACCCCTGGAGCTGTCAGTAACACACCCACATATGCACAAAAACCACACACACATCAAAACATGTTTATGCATCACATCAGCCACCATGACAGATCTGCAGGCAGACCATGGTGTTGACACTCATCAAGGTTTCTTAAACATCAACAGCAGCACACAGTCTTAGTTTGACCGTGACAGACTCTCAGCCCAGGCATCTGTTCCTGCCCGCCGCTTCGCCCGATAGTTCCTCAATCCTCCTTTCGGTCTGTCAGCACTCTTGTCAGCATGATATTTCTGCTTTGTCAGTCACAAGTGTTTCACCAGTCCAGTCTGTGTGACCACTCGTCTTCCCGTTCTGTTTTAATTTATCCTCCCAGCATTGCTAATCTGCAGCACTCTCCCTCTCCTCGTCTCATCCACTTCACCGGCAGAACATGTTCTGTCAACAGTTAATATAAGCCTCTGTGTGGAAAGACACCCACAGAGGTTTGCTAGCAGACATGCATTCGTCTGCTTTATGCTGTCTTAAATCAGGGTTTAGTGGAGTACAAGCAGCGATGCTGGTTTACATGATTGACTATCTAGTATGCAGCCTAAAGTAAGACCATGAGGGAATGATGAGATCGAGTCAAAGCGTCTTACTCATCGTTATTAGGTGGGCAATTTATGTAACAACTACTCCCTTTGTCTTCTACCACATAAAGCCTCCTGACTTGTGTTCCTAATGGCTGCATGCCAGAAGACAGGCTTTATATTGAAGTATTTCTGAGATTATTTTTGTCGGCCAGCCCACACTTTGGAAACTTTCCACTACTTTGGAAAGTGAAGTTGGTTTTCTGATAGATGAGTGTAAAGCAGGAACTCAAAATACCATATTAAGGCATTACGTTTCCAGTAATTATGCCTATCTGGAGGAGTTCCAAATACTCTCCAGTGTTTTCTATTTATATTTGACTTGGGCAAAGATAACCAAAAGCAAAATAGAAATGAGAACTTGTTCCATTGAGTGGAACTGTGTTAATGTTGCAGCCCTCTCATGTATCAAACACCCTTTTGTTTTGCAGAAGGCAGATGTCCCCCTTGTCGGTGCAGGGGTGCAGGTTATTGTTGAGCGATACTGTATCTGTAAATTAGACAAGGAGGTGAAATATGACACACAAGGGAAGACTCCCATTCCATCCGGTGTGTAAGCTGCCATCCTGTCCCCCCACAGATGGCAGGCCAGCAGGCGCATCACTTTACCTCAGCCTGTCAACAGCCCTGTTGTTCTGAGCTTTGTGCGCCCAGACAAAAGGGACCTGAGAGAGCTGTGGGAGGCCAGTAGGTTCGGCCTGCGCTGTGAGTAACGAGCTGAAACCAGTAGCCGTGGTAGTAGAGAAGGCCAGTGTTTTCACTCGGCCATCTGAATAAGTTGGCACTTTTCTTTGTTTGAAAGTTTTCTCCTGCTGTTGTTTCTTTTCATGTTTGATTTGATGCTGTTCACATCGTCACACTGCGAGTGACATTCAAAACGTAGAGCTGTAAAGTTCGTGTGTCTTTACTCACGCATGACGAGTAGGTTGAGATGAATCCTCCATGTCAACACTCATGTACAGTGATGGAAAAGCTCACACTACACACCCAGGTGTTTTTATGACTGACAGTCATCCAACATCAGTAGCTATAGTGTTTCAAACAAAACGATTGTTGTGTACTGTATCCCTTAAAGTATATACTTTTCTCTCCTTTAACTCTTTGCATTTCTGTCTTGAAGAGAGACGATAGATGTGACTGTTTTGATGGTTTAAGCACAAGGCGCATCGACGTGTGAGAGAATCAGAATTTTCTTTTAAAGGCATTATTGCTCTTGAAGTGTTACAAACCTTTATGTATAATCTCTTCTTTTTACAAAAAGTGTTATCCTTTTACTCGCAAAATGCGGCCCCAAATGTTATTTGCCACTGTGAAAAGAGCTGGGTTTGTTTTCCACAAATAACTTTTGATCTTTGATTTTCTTGAAGGCCCATTACAATGCATCACTGACTTAATTTTATGAACAAATGTTTTTTCTTCTCTTAATTTTATTCTATGATATACTTTACCTTGTCGTCCTTGATTTTCACTTTGTGATTTCATTCTTTCATGACTGTAGAGATGAAATAGTTTCTTTGCTGTAGTGAAACTGCTATGAATGTGAATATCTATTGGAAAAATAAATGCAAGTACAATGCAACTTCAACATTACATCCTTTGGTCCCATCTGTTTGTTTCCTAGCATCGATTCAAAATGTCACCTGATATTTATAACTGTTCAGTGTTTTGTGTTTCTACAGAAGCTGTTGGCCCTCAGCAGCTAAAGTGCCATTAAGGCAGAAAGGACTGGAGGACAACAGAGAGCTCTGTTCTAGTAACTACTGCTCTCTTTTGTCTGGTCGAGGTGGAAAATGTGCTTTCAACAGGCTTTAACTCTGTGGAAACTCATCCAGACCGCCACCAATACTTCCTCTTGCCTTCTCTCGATCTGTCTGCTGCTTTTTTCTCTTTTTATGCACACACACGTCACATCTTTTAGTTTATTCTTACAGGAACCGTGCCAGTTCTCTCCTAATGCGTCTCATTCATTCGCAGCCAAGGGTCTCACCATCAAAGAACTCCAGTCTTCTATGAAACTGAAGCAAAGCTTTAATGGCCTTTATAAAAACAGGTGATGAAATTACGCTCAATCTCCAATTAAATGTGAAACTGCAATTATCTTACTGCTGCACAATATTGCCTCATGTGAGTTAGGTTTTGGAAAAGCCCTTAATAGGTTTTCATCATGTATCCATTAGGTTTAGTCGTATAAATGCGGCGTGATAAAATGTCGATCTGAGATGCATTCAGTTCCCTTTGGGTTCAGCAGCCTTTAGTTCCTGTCAGATACCTAGACCGACTATTCAGGCTTTCACCTCAAACTACTTCCACCTCATTGTGCCGTAGCTGAGCAGTGAGGAGGCGGAAGGTGCCAGTGACGTAGGTTTAGTGCCCGTTGGTGCTTAATTGATTTGAACCTGGCAACCAGACATTGCCAGTCCCCTGGTGGCTGTATAGAAATGAAGTTTGTGTGAGCCAGCACTGTGACGTCAGGATGGAGAGGGGTTGTGACCTCTCTCTGTCTGTTTGGCAGCTCCTTACCGGACCACACTGAGTCTCTCAAGGAGCAGCAGACCACTCAGAGGCATTCCCTATACAGGGGCTGTCAGGGCTCTTCAACCTGAAGCCACCAAACACTGCAGTGTGAAAGACAGATGAACAGTGTGGGAGTTACAGGCCTTTTTCTTCATGTATAGCCCCCTAATGTTTGGATAAATCAGCATGATAGTGATCATAAACATATAAACAAGGCAACTCATGATGGTTTAAGGAATTACACTTGATGTAACAAGTTGATCACCTGGCCTCAATCCCAAAAAGTTTTTTCATTTGCTGAGGATCAGACTGAATGCTGAGCCCCCACAAACAAGCTAGAATATGTCGATTCACAGACCTCAAAGGATTTACAACAAAAGACTCAATAAATACAGAGTATATCACCTCCAATTGGCAGAATGTTGCTACACAGCGCATCTTGTGTGGACGATAACTCAAAAAATGTGAAACTGTATGGCAGCCCTGTATGCACAGTGGTAAGTTGTGGGAGGTGAAATATTGTTTTAGCTATATTTATAGCAATGTGTGTGTATGTGTTGTTTTTTCAATCACCCATAGTGGAGTGCACCAGACAAAACTCAAATAGTGAGGAGAGGATGATGTCTGATAGACTGAATTTCCGACTCAGGGCTTTGCATGCTCTGCAGATTAACAACATAGCTACCAGGGAAGCAGGATTTTGGCTAGTTGCATAATTGGCAGTGTGCATGCCACTGTCCTCAAACCAACCTCAGACTCCTGAACTTTGGTTTCAATGTGTCTGTGTGGATACGAGGCACTGTGCACTGTTACAGCAGACAATTTTTATGCACACGCTGCACAAACACACACACACACTGTATGTTGACATGGCATGTGGCCTGCTACAGGAACCCTTGTGAGACAAGTGTATTTGAACAAAGAGTGGAAACCCCGGAGAAAAGATGAAAGTCAAATTCCTTTATAGAGGAGAAGCATTTGTGAATTGCAGAGAAAGGACAATCTCTCTGGCTGAGCGAGCTGGCTAATGAGTAAAAATCCCTCCAACACACAGAACATTAATCTGCTCCTGAGGCACAATGGCTTCACAGAGGTGGGAGCAAGCCTGACATCTAGTGGTCATTTATTGCAATAACACATCTGAGGAACTTTTGTATAGGCAAGTTGGAAGATAAAAAAAAACAAATTTTGCCCAAGACAAATCCATAAAACTTAGGATTTTGAGTAAATCTAAAATCTGTTTTATACATTTCCAATGTCCTAAAACTCTAATCACAGCTAAAATCATTGGAAGTCAATCAAAGTGCATGTTGATGGAGACGTTTGAAGCCGAATTCTTACAGAATCAGCTTCTCTTTGTTTGCCTGCTTGGTCAGGCTGTCCAACAGACTCTTGTCGTCTTTATCTGAAAGACATCACATACAGAAAGATAAAGAATCAAGCAAGGCCAGATTTGTTATGACCATCATTAAAAAATGGTAACTTTATAATTAATTAAACTTCAGGCTTACTGTTCCCAAACAATAAAATGGCAATTGATAATGTTTACATGCTATAACTGGTTATTTTGTATCTGTGCACTTGTTATGACTGGGGTCATTAATGGTGTCCTAGCCCCCCTAGACTGGGGCATAACAGCACTCATTAAAACATTACATGCTATGTTAATTGTTTGTTAATTATAACCAATTAATTTGTAAACCTTCCAGAAATTGCTTGTAAAACATCTCTAAACATGATTTTATATGCTTATAATATTTAGTAAATTATTATTAAGTGTTTTAAAGCATCAAGTTACATGAATTTGGCCACATTAAATATTTTATTACTGATCTATAAAATGATGATTAATTATGTATCAATAATATATTTGTAATGTTTATAGGTGCTTTGTACAGTATTTATTAACCATCTAATAAGTTAATATAATAATTAGTTGCAACTTTATAATAGCCATGCAAATATTTTTTATAGGTTTACAAAAATTGTTAGTAATAATTAACAAATACTCAAGTATGTAAAATGCTTGCAGCATTTGAAAACATTAGTAGACATGATTAATTATCATTTCATTGTTTTTTAACAGTAAAATAACTATAGTTATATATAAGTTAAATTAACTATCAATTTTGCATTTAAATATTTTTTAAACAATCATTCCACTCCTCTCCTTGCCTCTCTCTCTCTCTCTCTCTCTCTCTCTCTCTCTCTCACAACTTACCAAATATGACCAGGGTGCAGGAGCACCTGGCTGTCCCCAGAGGGTTCTCCAGCACCAGTGTGTATTCTCCTCCATCTCTGTCTCCACAGGTGGGGATGACCAGGGTGCACACTCCGTTAGCTGTGCTGTGCCAAAACCGAGGGGAGTCAGAGATCCTCGTTTCCCCTTTATACCAGCAGGCCTGTGCAGGTAAATCAAAATCATGGGGGATGACATCAACAGAAAAAAATACACATACATGTTTCATTAATGCACAGATGTTAAAAGTAGATGCATTACAGTCATACCTGTGGTGTTGGCATGCCTTGATAGGCGCAGCTCATGGTGCAGTCGTGGCCTCTGCGGACAGCGTGGTCCTTCAGCGGCAGCAGGAACGTTGGTTTCACCTGACGTGGTTTTGAGACATATTCCTTCAATCGAAGAATGCTGATGCACTCTTAGATGCACAAACACACAGAAACAAATACAAGCACATGAGTGTTAACTGAACATCTCGATCCTGAACGCTGAAATTAAACATCTCCTTTCTCACCTTTCTCCCTGGCGATGATGAGGGGCTCCTTCGAGTCCAGAGGATCGCTGTCTCCGATAGAGTTCTGCGCAATGACTCGGAAGAAGTACTTCCTCCCAGGAAGCAGGCCGGTGACGGTGTACTTGCTGCTGAAGACGCGCTCGGCCACAGTGAACCAGGAGGTAGTGCTGGTGTCACGTTTGAGGATGATGTAATGTGCTCCCTCATCGTTGTCAGACAGGTCTGGGGTGTGATCCCACTGCAGGGTCACCGTGCCCGGAACCTCCTCTTCCAGGCGGAGGTTCTTCGGGGGTCGAGGAAAGTCTACGGAGCAGAGGTGAGAAATATATGATTAATTGAAGCAGATTTGGAGGAAAAAAGAGCATACAAATAAAGACAAGATGCATATACAAACAGGCCTCCCTCACTTACCTGTAACCCTGACATTGACATCATAGTGAGCCTCTCCATTGTCGTTCTGCAGGTGTACACGGTAGACGCCAGAGTCCGATCGCTGAGAGGTGGAAATAAGAAACTGCGAGTGATCCTTGCTCTTGGTGATGACTTCCCGTCCTGTAGTAATGATGCCATCCTTAAACCAGGTTACCACCGGAGGAGGTGAAGCCTGTGAGGGTGAAAACAGGAAGTACTGATGGGTAAGCATTCATTTAATAAGTGGAGCAGGTGAAATGTCACTAAAGGTCACTAAAGTCAGAGTAGACCATCAGGTTCTTACAGTGAAGCTGAGCTGAAGGCAAAGTGCCGCTCCGGCTCGGACCACCATCTGGCTCTTCAGCTTCCCCTCGAGGTCAAACCTGGGTGCCACTGTATGTAGAAAACAACTATCATAAGAAAAAAAAAACTAAGTCAATAAAAAAGAGACTACATGAGTACAGTCACATTACCAGGTGGAGGCATGGCCAGTACACCCTCAGACAGCTCAACGGGCTCCCCCACCCCTCCTTCATTGACAGCCCGGATACGGAAGTGGTACTTCTTCCCCTCTTGAAGTCCTCCAGCATTGAAGGCTGTGCCAGCGATGGGGATCTTGGTGACCTTCGTCCACTCTTTGGCATCTTCAGGGCGAACCTCGAGGATGTAACCGGAAGGCTCGTCTCCCTGCTCTGGAGGAGTCCACCTCAGAGAAATGGAGGAGTTTGTGGAATCTGACACAGACAGGTTCCTCACCAGGCCAGGAGCTCCTATAAGAGAAAGTCATTAAAAAAACAAATATATAATATATATATATATATATATATAATTTAATAAATAAATACAATTAAAAGAAAAGCCAGTATTTTTTTTTATGTCAGATAGTCCAGATAATATGGATACAGATAGGGAAGGTAGGAAAGAAAAAACAAAGGAGGCAGTGAAGGACTCACTTATTGGGTCTTTGGCCAGGACAGCATTAGAGACGGTGCTGGGACTTCCTGCTCCAGCTCTGTTTACACTGACGACTCTGAACTCATACTCCACACCATCCACCAGCCCTTCTGCCATGAATTTTGTATCTGGAAAAAATACAGATATATTAAAATGCAACCAGAAATACACAAGTATGTGCTGTCAATACAGGAATTAAAAAAACAAACAGGTTCACTGTATAGAACAACATGTTTACCACTGTTTCCTTATTCAGGGATGTCTCTACCAGAAAAGTGAAAGGTGGAAATGTCAAATCTATAGCAACTAGATACGACTACGAAACATGCTCGCTTGATGACCTGTGAGCGGCTCCTTGTTGACCTGTAGCCACATGTTACTCCCCTTCTTCCTCCTCTCCAGGTTGTAGCCCAGGACTGGTGCTCCCCCGTCATGTGCTGGAGGCGTCCAGCTCACTGTCATGGAGT
Organism: Serranus cabrilla; assembly: GCA_903364295.1. NCBI lineage: Eukaryota > Metazoa > Chordata > Actinopteri > Perciformes > Serranidae > Serranus > Serranus cabrilla. Next base: position 277,067 of record CAFUXE010000447.1, read on the forward strand.
CCTTGGTTATGTTAGACACCTGGGGCTGGGATGCTGTGCCTGGAGGCTCTGGGTGGGTGGATTTAAACATGAGAAATATTCTCAAATGCAAGATATGAAGAAAATGGAGCTGGTAAAGAACATGAGTTGAGCCTCTTTGTTGTCCTTTGCCTCGCTATGTAGTGTTTTGTTTTGTTTCTCTTCCTGGTTGGTATGTGAAACTATGTGTATGCCAACAACTTTTGGCCCCTGGTTCTGCCATTCAATAATCTATCCATGGTTAAAGGGTTGAGTGTAATGATGAAATGATAATGTTAATGGTTGAGATGATATTGATGAAGAATTTAATGTTTACATATCATTAGCACTCACCTACAGGTTCTCCAGCACGCACTTCTTCTGTCTCCAGAGGATCGCTCATTCCCTCCACGTTGACAGCCCTGATGCGATACTGGTACGCCTGGCCTTCCTCCACTTTGTCGTCACTGAAGACTGTGGTACTGCTGTCGACCTCACCAACCCTGGTCCAGGACTTCTTACCTGCCACGCGTCGTTCAATCACAAAGCTGGTCACTTGCTTACCCCCATTGTCCCGCGGAGCCTTCCACTTCATCTTAATACACTTTCCTGATAGCTCGAGGAACTCTACTTTCCCATGAGGTGGCTTAGGATGGTCTGGGGAATGTGGCAAAAATATGCAATCAGTATTTAAAATCTGCGCTAAAGAAAACTGCTTTAACCTGCTTTGTCACTCACCGATCACATTGAGGTGCAGGTTGGCAACTGCAGTGCCACAGTCACTCTTCAGACGGAGCATGACTGCTCCACTGTCTTCTCGCACACATCTTGTAAACAGGCACAGTGAGAAAAAATGTTTTTATTTGTGTTTGACCTTTTTAAGAAAGATCAAAAAATATCACTGCTCACCCACCTGCTGAGCACCAGCGAGGTGCCGTCAGCTGACCTCTCCACCTTGGTCCTCTCATCCTCCATGACCTCCATGCCATCCTTGTACCAGGTGACCTTGGGAGGCGGTTTGCCTTTGAAGGGGATCTTAATTGTGGCTGTCTGGCCTGCCTTCACAGTCACAGGTCGGGCGCCCAACAAATCCAGCACAGAGGAATCAATTTCTGGAGGGTCTGGGAAATAGGGTTAATATAGTTGAGGATGCTGGTCTCTTCGATTCCATTGGGTTTAAATTAGTTTTCAGTATAATTTGAATAGCATTAGTGTGTATAATTTAAAAAATGTCTTGGCAAAAAAGCACACTGTCTGAATTTGAATATGAACACAGTGTTTGTTTCCATCACAATGGCAGGAAACTTCTTCCCGTAAGTATCTTCTCCAACTGTGGACAAATACTCAAATATTAAACACCAACACACACCTGCAATAGTGAGCACCGCCTCGCTCTCAGCCCCCTTGGCTCTGAAGGTGTACTTGCCCTCATGAGCATCAGTCACACTGCTGAAGATCAGTTTGTGGACGGCTCCCTGTTTGACCACCTGAACCCCCCTCAGCTCCGAAACCTGCCAATGTATATTGTGTCATTATTGTGTTAATGAAAAATATATGATCCAAAAAAGAAGTGTGTTGTGTGTGTAAACTTATAGAAATAATCTCTATATAAATATTTTAATTTAAATAAATTAGAATTTTATATATAAGGCCCTTGGCCTTTACCATGCAGAACATTTGACATTTATTAATAATCAAGCTATGAATGAAATGAGCTGGTTGCCGTCAGTCAATTTACGTCACATGACCTGCAGCTGTGACGGAGGACGCTGCAGACACACAGCGACAACGTTCGCGTGGTGAGTTTGTTTGATTAATTATTACGCTAATAATATCCGTGTTACGCAGCGTGTTTTTGCAACATAATACTCCTGACTGTTGGTTCTTCTGATAAATATGTCGGACAAACAGTGACGCTCACCTGTATTTAACCCCTCGCTGTGCAGGAGTTGATGCAATGGAGGTCCCATTAAGGTTTACCTGTACGCTAAAGCTGTTGTGCTGCTGCTGATGTTACAGTGAGCAGGAAGCATTTTATGTGTGTTCAGTCACCTGTTGGTCTGTGTGAGCTGAATGAGTCTGTGCAGGTCTGCTGGTAGCTTTGAGGACTTTGTTCTGGATTGAAGTGAAGTTGTGCTGTGTTATGAGTCATTAGCTGTAATAACACCATGTGTTTGATACATCTAATGAAACATTGGACGGAACTTTAAATCTGCTTCTTTTTGTGTCCAATCTCTGAAGAATTCACTGATCTGTACCTCTGAGCTTTGTAGTACTGCATATATTTTTACATGCTCATGAGTAAGTCATGTGTCTATGATATGTGCATTGTATTATACACCATCACATAACATTTTCCAGTTTTCCATACTGTTGTAAAACTTTATTTTCATATTTCATTTGTTTAATATATATTCGACTAAATAGAATGCAGTCTACTGTATCTGAGATTATGATTTTAGGTTGAGGATGTAATTTAAATCAGTATTATGACTTTTAACCAGTGTCTCTTTTACCAAGTTGCGTTTAGAGTCTTAGTGTAGAGTACTAATATTTCACCTTGCTCTTTAACTCACTTGTGTGTGAAGCAGTGTACTTTAACAGTATCTGCTAGCATTTCGTAATAGTTACAGAACATACAAAAAAAAACACTCCAAAAAAAGTCTGATCCAAAAACACAACCATAGGTGTCACCAAAGACAACGAAACAGGTCTTAGGGGTTGTAACTTTAACTGGTAAAACTTTGAAACATTTTTTTTTTTTTACAAGTGATTAATATGTTGATATGTTTACAAAACAAATGTCAGCCACACGGAAGAGCTAAAGGAAAAGTCAGGGGGTCACCAAAGTTATTAGGAATCATCATCTGGCACCATGAATGTCTGCACAGGATTTAATGCTATCCATCCAAAAGCAATTGAGGTAATTCAGTGAGACTAAAGTGGGGGACTGACAGAAGGACATTGCCATAACTAAAGCTCCACTACTGCCAAGTGTTTGCATGACCTTTATATATGAGCGTGAAAGAAACAAAGATTTTCCACACTTACTGACAGGGTGCATTTGAGGACCAACAGGATAACACGTCTTACCTCCACTCCGTCTTTCAGCCACATCCCATCCACCTTTTCATCATCAAGGACAACACACAGCTCTGCAGGGGATCCTGTAGGACACTTAGCATCGGACATGCCCCTCTTCACTGAGGCAAAACGCTCTGGCAACATAAAAAGGAACATCTGCTTATCCAGGGTTTTATTTATTACTCAGGGATGTTTCAATGTTAGACATTAAACGCCGATACAGATGGACAGAAGTCATTACCATCCACGGTGAGATTGGCAGAACTGACATATTCGTGAGCGTCGTTGTCCTGGGTGCAGATGACCGAGTACTTCCCCTCGTCTGCCAGCTCACAGTCCTCAATTATCACCTCTGCCCTCTTTCCCTCGTGCATGAAGATGTAGCGACGGCTCGCCGTGATATCACACCCGTCCTTCAGCCAGCGAATGTGCACGTCCTTGGAGCTCATCTCACACTCCAGGCGGGCCTGACCTCTCTCCTGCGCATGGACGTTTTTTAAGTGGCTGGTGAATTTAATGGGAATCCCTGAATAAAAATAAAATAGACCATAAATAAATCAATCAAATTTAACTTTTTATTTTTTTAGAATTTCAGTCCTATAAACACATGCTAAATGAAGTTAATCATATTCCGAAATGGAAAAACAGGATTATGGAGTGAAAATAATTGAATTTTCACCCACTTATTATATTTGTTCTTTGTATTCAGTCCCAACACATACAGCAGACATTCGCTATAAACTTACAGTTAAAGCATGAGAAACATAGTTGCTCATGAATAACTGTAATTAACACAACCTCAATTACTATGCTTCTGTTCCTGCAACCCCAGAGGACAGCCACATGTCCTTGTGAAGATATTTACATGCCCCAGCTTGCACCTTGGGCAAGTAAGCATCTTGTTAGACACAGGCGTAATAAATGAGCTTGTTGTGAGGAGGGATTTGGTTGGATTACTTTCAACTCAGCACTAGGAGGGAGGATTTATTATGCTACCCATACGTCTTCATTTGGAAGATAGAGGGAAGATGATGTTGTTTAGCATAGCTATGAAGGAATGAAGCCTCTAATCTCAGGGGAGGGGAAAAAAACAGTTACTGCTCATCTCCACAGAGTCTGAAGGGGGAAGTTTGTTTCCTTAGAAATGCGAGCTCCAGTAAAACAGGAAGACACAGCCCTTTTGGGAAAAACAAAACATCACAAAGTATAATAAAAAAGTTTTTTATGAGGGTGAAGCCTATAAAATAGTGTTATCCGTACGCTCGATGAAGAGTGGCACGGTGGCGGTGAGGTCTCCGATGCTGATGGTGTAGTCTCCAGTGTCACTGACTTTCACATCCTTTATCTTCAGTGTGTAGGTCAGACCGTCCTCAGACAGGGACACGTCAAACTTTTCATCTCTTTTTACCTCCTTATCTTTTACCTGAAAAATACACAAACACTTTTGGGAAAACAATTTCCATATTCCATTTTCAATCATGTATTTCCCTAGTGCTCACATTTGCCTAGAAAGTTGTCAGACATACGTTTGTGTGTTCTTTTCATAAGTTACCTAGATGCTGAAAACTCCAAGAAATGTTCCAAGAGAGAAAACTCTTAAACCACATAGATGGTGTATTATTTGCTTATGTAAAAATATGTTTTTTGAGTCACATTCAAACCTTCCAGACGAGCGGAGCATCGGTCTTCTTGGAGAGACGGATCTCAAAAGTGGCAGTCTCGCGCTCTGGCACTTTCTTTGGTTTGAAGTCAGACATGAATTTCAGAGGTTCATCTGAAAGAGAGACAAATGCATTCTGGTCATGGAATCTAATGTATATAGACTAAATCATATAAACACCTCAGTGGAAAGGATTCAATGCCAACAACAGGATTTGTAAGCAACAAAACACGTCTGGAGCTTTGATATGTGGGTGTTAGGAGAAATATGAGACGAGTAAAAAAGCCCCGAAGAGAGAAAAACATCTCCGACTGATAAACAAAAAACTTTAAAAATTATTCATTTTCATCTTTTTCTCTGTATTTTGTTATTTATTAGGGCAAAAACAATAATGAATAATGGAGTACAAAAACAACAACCTAAAGACAGACTGAGAGGATAATGATAATGCATATATATATAAACAAACAAGCTGAGAAACTTAAAAAACAAACACAACAAACTATAAAATAATAAATAAAAAAAGGGATGAAAGATATAATAATAACACTAAGAAGTTACAGTGACTTAAAATAGGGTAATCAATCAATTAATAGTGTTTAAAGCACATGTTTGTGTGTAAAACTGTGTTTGATGAGAATGTATTAAATTAAAAACAAGAATGATATTATTAATAACAATATTAATAATAATATTTTTGAAAGAAAATAAACATAAATAAATAAATAACATATTTAATGAGTGTGTATGACAGAAAATGAGGGGAAAATTAAAAAAAATACTAATAACTCATTCATACACACGTTTTTGAGTATGAGTGTGTCTGTAAGAGGAATAAATATAATAATAAAAAACAATATTATTTATATAATAAAATGAAAAATAAATAAAACTTACATTTAATTTGTGTTAAGAAGAAAACTGCAGAAAACTGACGAAAAAATAAATATAATAAACAAACAAAAATGACTTATATCTCATTCATACATGTGTGAGGTGAAAAATGTAATAAGCAAATAATATATTTTAAAAAAGGTGGCAGTAATAGGGGGGAAATAACAAAAAAGAAAAAAAAATAAGCAGCGGATTAGTTTGTATGCAGTGTCCTGAGAGGATTATATTCATTTTATCTTCCCATGTCCTGCCAGAGGAATGAGAGATGGGAGAGCGACGTGCACACACTCAGGTCATTATGCCGACATAAAACTTGTCCCGAACTGTCAAACAATATAAAACAAGTGAATAAATGTGACACTAAGAGTAGGTAATGCCGTCAATGATGACATTGTCTCTCTGAGTTATGAGCAGTGGGAAGGACTTGAGTCCCATTCCCTGCACTTGCCTATGACGTTCAGCCTGGCTGACAGTCTCTTGTCGCCAACCTGCAGAGTGTAGGTGCCCGTGTCACTGAGGCTCACGCTAGAAATGCACAGCATGTGCTTGGTTCCCTTCTGTTTCACTTCGTATTTCCCGTGAGAGTACTGGATCCGCAGCAGCTCTGCTCCCTAAACAAGACACCAAGGAGAGGAAGGAAGTTGCGAGTGTTTTATGTAACAGAAACTACCATATATATATATTTCTATATATCAGATTTACCAGAAACCACATCATCCTGATGTTTGGATCCTTTAGTTCCAGGATGGTGTCAAAGACGACACTGGTGTCGGCTGTGGCAGTGATGTCCTCCAGGGGCTTCAGCACACGTACCATCTGGGAAAATACCAAACACTTATTTATAGATTTTAAACACAAGACAAAAATGTCATTCCTTTCCCCATCGTCACATAGTTGACTGGAGTGTTGCTATGCGACATACTTTTGTTGCCATGGCTGTGCTGCGTGACATTAAAGTTTTTCCCCCCCTTTACCATTCTGCTCTATTTTAAGCTGCATTTCACATCACATCCCATAGCTTTTCTTCCTCATGTGATCCTGTGATACTTGAACAAGCGTTCCGTATGACAGGCCCACCTCCACCTCCTCTTTCTTCTTCATCTCCTTCAGCTTCTTGAGGATGCCTCTGAAGTCGGTGAAGCCGTGCTCGGCGCAGATCCTCTCGTAGTCCTTCTTGTCAGCTCCAGCCAGGATCTTTAGCATCTCCTCCTCCGTAGGTGGCCTCTTCTCCTCCTTCTTTTCCACGCTTCTGCACAAGGAGGAAACAAGTGTGCATGAGCGTTTACATGCATGTACAAGAAGTTTATGTCAGACTGGTGTGTGTGTGTGTGTGAATGTATCTGACAATATGTCTAACAGTATGCATATGTGCTATGACTGCTCAAAAGCATCTTCCTCTGCCCCTGAGGCAACACTGGTACGCATTGCAGCTCCTTAGATCTCGTCCTGTAGATATTTCTGGATGCATGCATAAAAAAAAAAACTGTGGGTGGATCAAAGAAAGCTCACACCATGACAGGTTTGGGGAGTGTCAGGGCTAGTATTAGACAACAGGCTTGTGTTCCTACCTACCGTTTCTTCAGCATCTTTTTTAAGTCCAACGCTGGATCTGGAACAAAGACAGAGCATCTGTAAAAACAGCACATAAACTAAGCTGATAGTGCTTAGACTATCAGGACCAGAAAAGGTCTGATAATGTTTGATTTAAACTCACTTTCTCTAACAATGAGAGATACAGAGTAGATGGCTTCTCCATGCATGTTAGAGGCGACGCACTTGTAGACATCAGCATCCTCCAGGTTCAGGTTTTTTATCTAAAGTGGAGAAAATCATTATAAAAGAATGAAAATGGCGTTCCTGTTGCTTACTGTAGGATCTAAAAGTGTCACACTGTCATTACATCGTCCAGTCACTCTAAATCCCTCTGCAGTACTTATGTGGAGCAGAAGGAGGCAGTGCCACGCTGGGAATAACCAGTAAACATTTAGCGCCTCAACTTAACAGTCATCCCTCACCAGAGAAACAGATGGCAAGGGGAGATGCATATGTCAGCACCCACAAGTTAATTGCTTTATAATAGCTATTTAAGCTTCACTTAAGCTCCCCGGCTGGTACAGAGAAAGCGCTAAATCCACTCCAGAGTGGTTATAGATAAAAGGATCAGAGAGAGTTTTTTTTTTCTTCTTTCTATCTACTTTTCCTCATGATGCATGGTGTGCCGACTAAGTTGACAGAACCAAGATGGCAGAGCCCCTCGGCTTAATGATAGGCCGCACAGAGCCGCCGCACTCTGGAGCGGCCCGTTATGGTCACATTCACCTTTTAAAGCTATTTGACTACTTACTGTATCACAGTTAATGTAGAGTCATTCAAAAGAACACTGAAGATACTGGTACTCCAATCTCATTTCAGAAAAAAAATAATGGCATCTTTGTATAAATGTGATAATCTTGTTTTAGAAATTAAGTATTTTTAAGCCATTAGCCGATAATGAAGCAATCACAAAAAAATCAATTTCTACATGAAAACCTACTGACTGAAATAATGCACTCAACACTCAATTTCCAATGTATTAGTTTGATATTACTCATTGTGCAGTTACAACAAACAACAAAATGAAAGGAAACATAAACTTAATTTATCAGGGCTACTGTTGTCTTTAACCACAGTGTTGGGTTTGTTTTTAAAATAGTTGGTGAGATCCTTTAAAGGGGACATGTTGTGCTTGTTTCAAGTGGATGCTTGAAATTTGGGTTTCTACTAGAGCATGTTTACATGCTTTAATGTTCAAAAACACACTATTTGTTCTGAAACAGTCGGTGAACATATACCTGTATTCAAAATCAGTCTGAAATGCTCAGTTTTAGTGCCTGTCTTTTTAAGACCCCCTCCTGAAACAACCCAGTCTTCACTGATCAGTGTTTCTGGGTCTTTTATTTCCCATTGTCTTTGCACCATCATTGCAGCCAGGGAATGACTGTAACAACACTGCAGCTGCACTTTTTACCTACAAATCATAGAGTCATTTTGATATTTCCACAGTATTTATAGAGCACCTAAATCCGCTTTATGACATGAAAACCTCTCTGTTTAAAGTATGGGACCTTCAGTAAAGAAGGAACACTGTAAGCAGTGTAGTTATAGTGACAAACCTTGAGGATATGCTGATTGTTTATGTTGTCATAGAAAGATGTAGTGGCATCAGACAAAGGGCTCCCGCTCGCTCGTTCCCACTTCACACTGGGCTGAGGTTTCCCCACCACCTTGGCCTTGAACACAGCATTGTCACCTACGAATGACAGACCATGATGATGTACTTCATGTATGTTTTCTGCTGGAGAAAAGTGAGCTGCAGATTAACAACTGCTGCCTCTCTCTTTTCTGTATACAAACATGACATTTAATCCAATTGGAGTGATGAGAATGAATGTTTAATATACATCAGTTCAACTGCCCCGATCTCGCCTTTTCCTGTTTTCCTTTTCAGACCAGTGAGTTTAAGGTCAACCCATGAATGCTAATGCGGGCTACTCTGCAGCGCTCTGCATATTGTGACTATTGAGGTCTCTTAATCTTTAATTCACAGGTAGAGCCTGGGTGACGAAGGCTCAAACACCTCCACTTTATGCAGAACAGGCACTAGTATTCAGCTGCAGCAGCAGCAAAGTTGAGGTTGCGAGCATTACCCAAACTATCACAGTATCTTTCAGCTTTGTGGGGTTTTTGCCAGGACTTTGATCAGAGTGGATTTACAGTATCTTCACCCAGGGACTCAAACGGTTGTCTAAAGTTTACGCATATCAGCAAACTTTAACTTCCCAGTGTAGTTTAGCTTGTGTCATCCAGAGTTTCCAGGCAAAGTATGGGTAAGGATCTAAAATTAGCTTACACGTACAGTAGCTCTCTCATAGTCTCAAGGGTCCCCATGTTTATTATGCAATGTGAAGAGAGATATTAGGGAAAGCAAAGGACGTTTCTTGAAATTTCAAGGTGCTGTGGGATGAAAGGAGCAGTTCACCTCACCCTCTTGGGCAGTGACGGGGCGCAGCTTCTCCTCGAAATCTGGGACAGACTCTCCCTCGGGGATCTGTGGGGATTTCTGCACCTGGCTGAAGGACTCCACCACAGCGGAGTTCTTCCGCTGAACCCCCGAGTGCTCTGAGGGGGCATAAAGCACATCTACATCATAATCATGAACAAACAGGCAAACTATGCTGGAGCTGCCTCACATGCAAATGTGATATTAGCATTATGACTTTCATTTCTTTTCTTTTCTTTTCTTTTTTTTGCACTGTAGTACAGATATAATGTAGTTAATTAGCTTTGTTGTTCGTCTGCATTTGGCTCGGAGCTAAAAATGTCAGCCTGACAGGACTTAGTCCCCAATGTGCTCGGAGGTTTTAAAAGGATGTGTTTTGCTCATTTTCAGGTTAATACTTGTATTCTGCTAGACCATGCTTCAATGTTTAAAAACATTATTTCTCTCATACAAATATATAATATAACAAAAAACAGTGTCACTTAAAGCTACTATTTTAATTGAATCATTCATCAATTAAGACACTTGATCACTGTAATCATCACTCTCACAGTGTCCCTCGTGTCATGTCTCATAATTAACCATATTGGAAACAAGATCATCTTGGTGGATAAAATCCTACCTTCCATAGTCCTTGACAAGCCCTGAGAGACTTTCCGAAGCTTGGTGGAGGTAAAGGTGGAAGAGGTGGAAGAGGTGGATGAGGAGGACATTTGCATATCTGACATCTGCCTCACCTGACCCATATGCTGCTCCATCTGCTCCATTCTGCCCCTAGTGGCCTGGATGAGCTCTGCTGCCATGATGATAAGGTGGTGCCTGGCTGTGACAGACACAATTAGGGATGTTAAATTATAGTTTTAGCAGAAAATACTAATTTGAGACCTAATTCCACTGGGTCTTGCTGTGTGTAAGAGGTTTCTTGATATATTGCCTCCAGCAGATAAGAAGGACCAGAGAGACAGAGGAGACTCCTAACCATCCTCTCTAAACTCACACTCTGATACAGCTAATATCCTATGGTGTGCTCAGACTTTGTGTCTGTGTACTTGCAGCGTCTGCTTGAGTGTTTGTGTGTGTGTGCGCATGTGTTGAACACCCGTCTCCACTCTATCTTGGTGGTAATTAGGTGTCTCCAAAAGCACGCACCAAAAATGATTGAAACTCGCCTCCCTCCCTCTGCTCGCCCCGTGCCCTTTCCCTGCTCTATCATACGCCTTTCAACAGAAACTACAAAAGTCCTTTGCCTTTTTCCACACTCGTACAAAGATCCAATTAAAAGGTAATCCACACACCTGCTGTGTGAGATAAAGCATTGTGTTTGTACCACCGATGAACTGTGCTCTTCCTCCCCTACTTTGTATTTGGATTCCTTTCTCGTGCCCAGTCCCCATTTCTTCCTTTCTCTCAGCCTGTGTGTAAGCTGTGTACTGGTGTGTGTGCATCTTAATGTATCCACTTCAGTGTCTGTAGGAAGAAGATAACACACATCACAGCTGTTCAAAGCCAAGTGTTAAGCTCTATCTGTTCCTCTAATTAAAAATGTATCACACACTGTGCCCACTTATGGCATTTCAATACTCAAAACATAGAAAGAAAAACTCAGTGTGCAGGGTCATGTCTATATTTGTGAGCTAATATCTAAATATAGAAGTGTTTTTACACTTTCTACGATTAATAATAGTTGTAATGCCTTGTTCTGCATGACCATACAACTACTAGGTCATAAGAGTTTTCCCTCAATAACCTCCCAATTAGTTCCTACTGATAGAAAGGAAGGAATGCATTACAGCACACAGGGATGGAAGCACCTGTTATCGTGCACAGGTTATCTTCCCATTCAGTGGTAAATGACCAAAGTCAGCACAAGAAAAAATGTCTCCTTAATTAATAGATCACTTCAGAGATTTTCAAACAAACTACTAGTGAATTAACAAGACCTAACTTCAGAAGGAGGTACGTATTCTGAGTCATAATGGCTTAATTTAAGGTTATTTGGACTCTATTAACTCTTGTAGGTTTGTCTTTTGTTACATAATAATAGATTTTATTAAGTGTAATTTAATGAAAATTACTAATCAATAATACAACAACAACTACTACCGCCACAACTACTACTACTACTACTACTACTGTTTCAGGACATAGAATCCAGCTCAAAGTGCAAAAACAGAACAATAACACCGATATTGAAAAAAGGAAGAAATAAAAATAAAACACGAAAGTCCTAAAATTAGATAAAATAAAGTAAAATAAAATAAATGTCACAAAGACAGGTTGATTTTGTTTAAAAAACGATTTATGTATATTAAAAAAAATTAAACAAGTATACAAGATATAAAGAAATATGAAGTCATTTCATTGAAAAAAACAGTTAATAGAAAAATTCTAAAAATAAGTTGTGGGCTGTTTCTTACTCATTACCACCTTAAGGGCCAATTTTAAACGAAGCATAAAATGTTTTTGCATCATGTACAACACCTTCTTAACTGTCTATCAATAAGCAGTAACTAGAAGGTTATGATGGGAAAACCCTTCATTAACAGCCAAGTAGTTGTATGGTCATGCAGAACAAGTACTTTATAATGACTAATACAGAGACTACTTCTGTGCATGCCAGTAAGACGCCTGTTTTTAACACTTAAATGTGACTTTACAGGCAAAAGGAACAATTACCCACAAGTTTAGCCTCGGAATGGAAAATGTAAATTTTTCCTCCTGCAGCAAATACAATGCATGTTGAGCTTAGTGAACTAATTAGATTCGTAAGCTTTGATACCTACCAAAGGAAGTTGTTTTTACGCAACCACAGCAAACTCTTTGATGGTATAACAGTACAGTCTAAAGGAGAAGCAAGTGACTGGGAGCTACAGAGTGCTGAACAGGTTGCTGTCTCACTGTAAGTGGAACACAAGAACATCTCTTTTTCCTTCCTACCTCTCCGCCTCTTTGTTCAGTGGCCTTGATCTCTCTCTCTCTTTCTTTCTCACAGCATACAGCATGGCAAATTGCAAAAAAAGAGATTTTTTTTCACTCCCCCCTTGGCTCTATTATTTCAGAAAAACCAAGACACAGAGCCAACCAAACTTACTTGTTACAGCAAAGCCTTTACTTTCTCACAGATTTAGTCTGAGCCGCAGGTTTCTCGTTCAACTGCTTCCAGTCCAAATGTCTCCTCTTGTGATGTTCTTAATCCACACCCTGCTCCTCTCTCTGTGGGTTCCTGACAGCTCCGTCTCCCCACTGCTTTCTTGGTCCCTTTTCGGCGGATGAGCCAAAGCTGGAGCACTCAGCTTAAACACCTGTTGCGTCCTGTATGGACTAATAAGGCTCTGATTTGTCCCGGGTTCTCCGGGCCGGCCTGTCCCGGTCTGGGCCAATGCATCATGCTAATATTTCCCACAGGTCAGTTAGTTTGAGTGTCCACTGTGGGCCGTTTCAGGCTAGTATTTTAGAACATTAACGTTCTCCAAACAGCATGTGCTGATGGAGAGTTTCTAGCAGGTTCTGCCCTTGGCATACATCTTCTGCACCCGTGTTAGACGGCTTAGTGTTTATAAAAAATGCAAAAGTTTAAAACCATAACACATAAATTACATGGTAGTATTATTATTCTCCACTGGTCTGTGACCTTCCTGCCTCCTCAGTAGCCTTCAGGATGCTTGAGGCATATATCATCCGTTGTGGTCTAGACTGTGCTTGTTAAGAAAGAGTAAATAATGAAAGAGCAATATTATAATCAGACACACAATATTCAGTGTTACATAGCTAAATAAATAATACTTCTACTAAAAATCACATGCATAAATACAGCCAGAATATGTCAAATAACCACAAAAGTGTGATATGGGACAATATTTTCTTTACATTTCAGCAGGAAAATGTATTTAATTCACCTTCCTTTCAGCTTTATGTGAGTCATTAAATTCTTGTCAGTTTTGATTCACAAATTTAAAAAAAGTCTGTTTTCATTTACAACACCATTCTCCCCAATAACTCATCTTTGTCATTAGCTGTCTGCACATCAGAAACATCTCAAGTAATAAGCTGAATTTAAAATTACATTGAACAATTTAATGGTTCTGTATTTTTCTGTATTATTCAATTACTTATTTTGATCATTATGTCATGAAATATGCATAACAACTTTCATTTAAAAATATAGACTTATGTCTGGACCCAGTATATTAGCATGTTGTGTTAAAAAAATTAATTGGATGATAAAAATTAAAAGACTTTCTGTCAGCAAATATGGTGCCAAATCATGTGGTGATGGGATTAAAAGTCTAATATCTAGTGGTTTAATTTCTGTATAGCTCCAATATAATATATTAATATTTCTATTGAAAATTATCTTTGATAGATGTGTTAGTTCTTAAGGGATAAAAGCTCAAGGATGATCTGGCAGACTATTGTTATTTTGAATTCTTAGCTGGAAAGAAAAAAAAAAACATGAGACCAGTCATTGTGGCCGAGAATGAATAAGGCTAGCCCCAGAAGACAGTGCCTTATGAAAAATGATAAAAGCAAGAAAAATATTTTCTCCTTGCTCCCAAACGTCCAGGAGCATCCAGGAGTGTGATAGGACTGCAAAACAGCAGACAGCTCTGACAAGCTGCAGGAAGGTGATATTTATTCTACATTTGAAGTATTTCACAACAATATGTTCGACTTTTACAAGAAGAAATGCTTCACAAATGAGTTTGACTAGTGTATATTGTATTGAACTGCATAAAACTCAAACCTACATCACTGCCATTGATGAGCTGGAAGATAAGTCTGGTTCCCAGGCAGGGGAGCAGCTATAGTGGCCAGTTGAGTGGCATAAATTAAAGTAAGAAAATCAATCTATTGATATGGTGGCTCACTGAGCTATGATAATATTTTTTCTATTTGAATTCTGCACTGATTTTTGTAACAATATGACTCTGCAAAAGGCTTCTTTCCTAATCAAATAACTTTACTAAATAATATTTAACATTATCATACTGTACATGTCATGGACCAAACAGTAGGCACACACACACACACACACACACACAACACAGGTTCAAGTTAGAAAAGCTGAATTTATTATCCAGAAACCAAATAACTGAAAGCAACTGAATAAATGGGGTCCTTAAAATAGGTCAACAAAACATAACTCTGCTGAAAAATAAGGCTTAAAACAACAAGATGTTAAGTCACCTAACAGATGTGACACAGTGAGCTATGAGGGAAACGCCTATACTGGCTGACCAAACCAATAAAGACACATAGGGGAGGACAGCATGAACTCAACTACAACAGAAAAGCTTATTCTTTATAGAGATGGTAAAATACATTTATTTTCTAGTCAAATGTGACATTAGATGGAAAAATACAGGTGCCATTTACTATTCAAGCCGATGCCTGACTGTCAGGAAAGAAAACTGAATGTAGTTTCACAGACGGTGTACCTACTGTTTTTATGTATTCAGATGCTTTTTAAAACACTGTTGAGAATCATTTTTGTTTGTTTTTTACTTTACTAAAAAAATCACTAAATGATAATTGAATTCCTTGTATTATCCTTGTATTGTTTTTTTCTGCAGCATCCACACCCACTTCACAGTAAATCCTTGGTTAATGGAGATACAAACATCTTTGTGAGTGCAATATCACTTGTTCAACGAAGATGCAATATGGTTTATGTTTATTTTTTGGTTTGGTAACATTATTGAATGTCTTTTTTAACAGCAAATCCATTAGAAGTTCTTTTATAACATGAACTGGATGTAGAATTTACAAGAAATTATGTATTTTAATGTCAAACACAAAAACATTCACATGCAATTGTCATTAATAGCAAATAGGTGGTAGCTAGATAACTGATAAAGTAATATAGTATACTGTGACTTGCTGTAGCTCCATAACTGCTATAATTCAGCACTATTACTAGATACAAATGACTGCTGTTCATATGTGTAGTTTAGATGAATTCAGTGTTCTTTAGGAGGAGCAGACACTTGAAGCACCTATATGCAGAACCTGTTGAGTGTGCTGGCTCTGGCTTTTATGCTCTCACGTAATGTCAGAATTGAAACTGAGGGAAATATTCCTTGTTTAATGGGCTTGAAACCAGCTCATCACTGGAGCTGGGTAATGCATGAATGTTTTATTACAAGTCTGGACTACTTGTCATGGATATGCTCTTTGAGGTGACAGCAGGGAGCACTTAAGTGTGATTGTTTGGTTTGAGAGAGAGATAGATATAGAGAAAGAAGGGCGGGAGGGGGGCTCGACATAGAGAGCCCCATTGGCATTACTTCCCTCTAATCCTCTTTGCGCTACACCTGGCTGGCATACTAATGATGAAGAAACGACCTAGATTTTTCTCTTAGCACATTCATACTCCCAGCACAAAACATAATGAATGAGCTGGTTGAATTTTATTTTGTGCGACTGCAGCTTTTTTCTGTCGGCGTTTAAAGAAAGAGGCCAAGCGTGGATATTCACTGTGGATGAAAGACAGACTCGAACGCTACAACAGTCACTTTGGTCTCTTCTTCAGTAGCTTCATGATGAATACAATCTGTGCTTTGAGAAAAGAGGCCTGACGATTGTCAACAAAAATCATACGTGTGATGTCTTTTGATACTGCGCATTTCTTTGTGACAGCATCCTCAGAACAAACACTGTGTAATAAGAAAACTGAAGAGACACAATTTGGCATGGTTACAGCTGATATAGCACTGGCAGCGGAGCTATTTTTACCGTTGCTGTTTGGTTTCTTGTTGACACTTCACCTGTTCAGATGGGAATGTAGCTCACTGTGTAATTCACCACGGCAACGTACAACAAGACCACTGACAAGATCTTTGAGGAGATTCCAGGAGCGGCAGATCTGCAGGGCAAAGGTTAAAGTGGACTCTAGTGAGCGTGTGTAGGATTGTTACTCCATCTTTTTTGTAAACCCAGTCATAGAGAAACACTGCAGAATGCTGTGCAATGTGGCAGCAGCTGTAACTATGTGAAGTTAAACGCTACATCTGAACTGCACATCTCTGGAGAGATCTAATTTTCAGATCTGTCTAACCGTGTTGGGAGGAAACAGCTGCAGAACAGTGTCTGTCTTTGGTATGTGTGTGTGGAGGATGCTGGGCCGGGCTGAAAGTAGAAATGATTAAAGCCAACGTCTCAGACTTTTAACGAAAGAAACAATAACTTTTAACACATTTTTACTGTTGAATGTGTATATGTAGGAATAAAGAGTATGGATTTCTGTACAAAGAATTAGAGCCTGACCAATAAGATCACCGATTATCAATATGCCGACTAACAAAGATAATAATAGACTTAGATAATAATATAATACAATATAATAACTTCAATATGGATTTTGCAACAATTTAGCACCAATATGACTCAGCAGAAGGCTGCTTTCTTTAACAAATACCTTTTTGCATTTAACATTAGTGCATCAGTAATAGCTGCACTCCCACAGTCCAAAAACATGCAGCTTAGGTTTAATTAGTGACTTTAAATTGTCCGTAAGTGTGAATGAGAGCGTGAATGGTTGTCTGTCTCTGTGTGTTTGTCCTGTGATAGTCTGGCAACCTGTCCTGGGTTAACCACACCTCTCCCAATGAGTTCAGATAAGCTGTTAAAGATAATGGATGGATGGATACTGTACATGTCATGGAACAGGAATTATATGGCTCTTATAATAGGTCAACAAAACATGACTGTACTGAAAAATAGAAGATTGGGGGTGCTGTCAGAGCTCTTGGTTTGGTCTTTGACTTGGTTCTCTGCATAAAACTAGCTGTTACTATCTTTTGCTCAACCAGAAAGAAAGTCATCAGCCAAATAACCCAGCTCAAAGACAGAAGAAAAATTAATTAGTATCAAATTAAAGCAACTAGCAATGACCTGCAATGTATATAAAATGAGTTTGCTTCCTCTGAAAAACATTTTCTCAAAACTTTCTAATAAAGCAGTTCTAAAATTGTTTAATGTAATTTGAAGTGACTGCAAATGAAAGTAACTAAATGCTGAAGTGTTTGCACTGACATTACATCAGCTGTGTGGCACCGCGAGCAGTCATCACAATACATTATACATTATACATACAATGTATTACATTATCATCCAATTATAGAAATGAAAAATGTATGCTTCTGCAAACCAGCCAGGCTGCAGTTTACATCGTTACAGCCATTATGGTACAAAATGCTCCAAATATGGATGATGCTGCAAAGGAGCTTGATATTCTACACGTGGAAGCTTCACACACATCTTCAACCCGACAGCACAGGAGAGCTACACAACCACCACAGAGACTGTCACCAAGTCCTGAGTAATGGCATTAATTAATGGCAAGAAAAGTGTTTTTGCAGAATGATATAATGTCAGTGTCATGTTAAAATGTCATCGCTTCATTATTTTATCCTATTAGACGTTTGTGTGAGATTTTTACACAATTAGTGTAGGAATGAGTTTTGAGTTTTGGCTTAAAATGTATTTTGTGAGGTCACAGTGACCTTTGACTTTCAAAATCTAATCAGTTGAACTTTTAGTGTAAATGGGGGCTTGTTGAAGTAAATTCCCTCAAGGTGTTTCTGAGCTGGCATTATGAAATAAATATCATCCGTACTCAGTGTTCAGTATCGGAGAATTGTTAACCATTTAAATAAAGAATAAATGAAGTAGAATAAATTACTAAGTGAACACCAGTATTGTATGTTATTTATCACCTCAAGCATCAGGTTTTCATATTGGAGCAAATCAGAAAACATCATAAGCCAATATCTGCTGATAAAATCGCCTACTGATATATTAGTTGGGCTCTACTAGGAATATTCCCATTAACCAAAATTAGAAAACACATCCCTCTCCCCTCAAGTATCATCGCCTCTCCTCTGATCCGCGCTCCCCTCAATTTATCTTGCTTCATCTCCACTCGTCTCTTCACCTCATTCCTCCTCACTTTACCTCTCCCAATCCCCTGTTTGCCTCCTTACTCATCAGTAAACATGGAGGAATGATATTTCCCCAGAAGGAAATTCAATAGGGCACAGCGGAGCAGAAAGAAATGCCTCTCCTGCACCTGTTCGGGGAGGAGGAAGCTCGGGCACAGAGGGCAGGCAGAACTGATCCGGCCGGGATGCAGGAGGCAAAACCCCTTAATCCCTGTGACATTTTAGCTCAGACCTCTGGTCAAAGCCTGTGAGCTGCTGTGCTGCCCGGGAAAGAGGAGGCTGAGGAGGGATGCTGGTGAAAGACTGAAGGAGGGGAAGGTTGAGGGATGGATGGACAGGCAGAGATAGACAAAGACAAGCAGATGTTGGACGAGTAAAAGGAGAGACTTTTGGAGTCTGGAATCAGATGACTTGCTTATGTGGCAACCTCTATTTGAGGCCAATTTCTCCTCTCATGCTTGTCTGCATCATCGTCCCTGTTCAAAATGCAAACACCATCACACTCTGTGATGATGCTCTCTGCATACTGAGTCCCCAGTGATGCCTCCCCCTCGGCTGTGCTCGCTGCTATCATAACTTCAGTGCCACACTTTGACACCTGTCACAGCCAGCTGGGCATTCACTCCTCCCTGTGGGCTTGGTCTCTGTAACACCGCAGGAGACCGCAGCTCCCCTACCTTTATCAGTCCCTACCTTGAACACCCTCTCCGTCCATATCATTCCACTGCACACCGCCTCCTCCTGGATCCATCCAAGCATGGACGTCCCCTGGAGGGTGGTGCTCACGTAGGTGCCAAATGCTCCTGCAGGCATGAAAGAGAGGAGGCAGGGAGAGAAAACAGCACAGGTTAAATTTTAAACTGAAAAAGACACCTGTGTGTGAAAATGTTTCAGATAATACAAAACCTTTCTTTTGGCCAATTTCTTTCTCCCCGTGCTGCTCACCAATAAATGGAGCCATATGCAGCGTGTGAAACTCTCTGTCTAGCTTTAATGTGAGTTAAAATTGTGCAGGTCCCTCGCTGTGCATTGGATGCCTGCCTGCCCTCGGATGAAACAGAAATAACAGAGGAGCAGACAGAGAGAATTTCAGGTACACTGACTGAGAAGAAAATAGACTTGTTTTTGTCTTCAGTCTGACAAAAACAAGTCAGATGATCAAACATAAAGAAAAACAGAATCAGGACCTCAAAAGGCCCATGATAATGTCCTGGAGCCCAGAGAGAGAGAGAGAAAACATGAAACTGTTTGATTACACACTTTGGATGACTTTCAAACCTGGTGTGAGTGATGAAATACCTTCAGTTTTCTGTGCAACAGCTCAAGCAAGGTGAAAGTTTTTGTTTCAGCGTAAATGATGTTTGGCTGAGGTCAGTCACTAAGTACTCATTTCAATACGGCCCAGATGAATACCTAAGCATTTCATTTACGCTCAGTGTTTGCTCTGAAGATTACATTATTAATCCACGGAGACAGAGGATTATGGTTTGTGGTCCGACTGATTCAGAAGGCACAGCTGGGACAAACTAAATTGAGGTCATATTCTTATATGCCAAGGTTTGCACCCT
Source organism: Serranus cabrilla (assembly GCA_903364295.1). Classification (NCBI taxonomy): domain Eukaryota; kingdom Metazoa; phylum Chordata; class Actinopteri; order Perciformes; family Serranidae; genus Serranus; species Serranus cabrilla. Next base: position 297,251 of record CAFUXE010000447.1, read on the forward strand.
TTTATCCTTTATCTAGATTCACAATGGCATCAATAGCTTATCAAAGCTGCAGCTGGATGATTGGACTTGTATTAAACTGGGGATAAACCACATGTTTGATGCATGTCTATATGTTATATCACAAGTGTTTGTTTTTCTTCTTTCTTGCATTGTATATTAAAGCCCCTACACACACACACATGGTTCACCCCCACAGGTATTTTCACTAAATCTGCCCGATGAGACATCTTCTGTGTGGGTGTGTACAGACTCTGCATGACTGACATCTTCCTCAATCTCTTGTTAAATTTCATGTCACCTGTCACAGTGGGATCATTTTTATCCTTAATATTCTCAATGTCCCAATTCTCCATACCACAAACTAACTGTATACGGTATGTAATGTACACTCATCTCTATAGTGTAATGAGTTTTTTTATACCCCTGTGCTGGCAACATCCATGACTGGAGGCAATATGTTTTCATTAGAGTTGTCCATCCGTCTGCCTGTCCCATTCCTGTGAGCGTGATATCTCAAACCTTGAGGGAATTCCTTCAATTTCAACACAAATGTCCACTTGGACTCAAGGATGAACTCATTCGAATTTTGTGGTAAAAGAACTAAGGTCACCGTGACCTCACATAACACGTTCTGGCCGTTCCTGTCTGTCCGTCCTGGATGAGGGATCCCTCCTCCCCATTTAAAAACATTTTATTTTGTGAGGTTTTTTTTTAAATTTGTGATACTGGGTTTGAATTGCTTTTTTTTGTTCTTGTGTGTTGAATACCTTGTTAGTAAAATGTCAAATTAAAATGTGTAAAACTTATTAAAAGGGTTTATGTGTTGTTCCATAACAAAGTAAGAAAATTTAAAAAAGAAACAAACAAACTCCAGGACAAACATAACCTCCTTGGCGGAGGTTCATTCAACGTTCATTTAAATGTCTAATACGATAAAAAAAATTAAGTGATGACATTTTATATGCTAAGGTCAAAGGTCAGCTTCACCATGACATCTTAAAAACACTTCGGCCCTAACTCAGGAACAGAAGGGATGATTTGGCCCATATTTCATATTTGCTCATATTTGGTGACACTAATCTTGAGTGTTGACCTTTAACTTTGGTGATTGTATAGATATTCCGAACTTCCAGTTTAAACATGTGTGTGAAGTATCTACATTTTAGAATATGTTACTTCTTTGCAGCATCATTTGTATTTGAAGTATGTCTGCTGTCACGGCTCCATGTGAATCTGGACAGACATGGATGTGAACTTAACTGGTCCATAAGTCCAGGCAGTCATTATAGTTTCAAATAGTCAACATACTTCACCATTTTTACTAACAACCAATTATACAATATTTACACTGTCAGACATTTATTATATTAAAACTGTGACTCTAGAATGCCAATTAAACTTTACAAAGTTTGTCAGAGTGAAATTGTGGCAGCACCATCAATAATTAATTTAGATTTTTCCAGCAGTGTGCAGCTGTGTCATTTCTTTTGTGCATTACATTATGAGAGAATGATGTGAAATTTGTGAAACAACTATCAATCTCTAAGCACATTGAGCTCCGCCCACCATCAAACTCAGCAGAGGTTTAAAATATCTGATTCTGTTGAACTTTTAATATTTAGTCCTCCCAAAGGGCATGATCTTTTTATAGCAGACACTATGACTTATCACTGCAGTAAAGCAGCTGGTTCAGTTAGGTGTGTCAGTATCAGGGTCGGATGGTTCAGATGACCTGGTCCAAGGCCCAGGTTGTCGCCCATGTAAAGGGAATGGCTAACCCTTAAATGGGAAGTGCAACAATCTACTTACTGACCTGTAGCACTGAAAACACAAATGCTATGCACTTGTATGATAAATAAATGTATTGTTATCATTAAAACTCATTGCATTGGAAGGCATTTATCTCCCTATTTAGTTTTAAGGTAAAAGGAAGAATTTAACTGTCACAACCTAATTAACCCTATAATGCCAAATGCCTCAAATTTGATACAAGCATTTCTGAGACCTATTGCATCACCTTTGCATAAAAACTCCACTCAAAACCCTCTTGTATCCAATCTGATACTTTTCTTCTACCCCCTGGTGGATACCTGTATCACTACAACAATTCAGACATAGTACATGGGACAATCCAAGATGGCCATTTTGGAAAGTTCCCAACTCACTGGATCAAGGTGAAGAAAATTGCGATTTTTACAATTTTCCAGGGACATTTTCCAAGAAGTTTTAAGTAATATTCTAACATGAGAACCTAATCTGTTGAAGCAAATTATAATTACTTACTTTTTAGCATTTTATTATATAGCAAAATCGTGTATAAAATTTGTGTTCAAATTTGATACTACAGGTAAAAAGTGGAATTTGGTAGTAAATCCCTCAATTGTCCTTATCATATTTTTCTTGGTGCAATATGCATTATATTTATCATTCTGTATCATACAAATATTTTGATCAAGTAATTACACAAAATACAGATTGAAATGTGATATTTACAACAAATAATTTCACTTGGTAATGAATAAACCTATATTTTTGTACTTCATGGCTAAACGGTACAGTGTTGAAGATTTCCTATGCTTCCTTGATGCCAATTAGAGTGAGATAGAGTAGTTGATGTCTGCAGATGATGAAGTGTTGGATAAAAATTGGACCACTAATGCAGACAATGATGAAGAGAACTCTAGTACTGGTAGTAGCAATGAGGAAGAAAAAATTTTTGATGATAGGCTTGAAGAGGAAGAGGAGGGTCTAACAATGTCACAGGCAACAAAACAGTGTGGTAGAAGCAAAGTGAAAAGAAAAGAGAAGAAGAGAAAGGCCCATACAGCTGCTGAGTATGATAAAAG
>CAFUXE010000447.1:300180-319905 GCA_903364295.1 Serranus cabrilla
CTGTGCTTTATAATTATACTGAGTATGCAAAACAGAGCATGGATATTTGGAAATGGTTGTTAGAGACGGCTAATGGCCAAGAGCTTATTTAAAATTGCCTGTGTAGGTATTAGAACTAATGGTGGCTGATGGTAGTGGTGGTTGTGGTGGTGCTGGAGTGGATCTGGATGAGGGGCCTACTTTGGAAAGTGTTGTCTCCCTGTCCACACTGCATAATGGCTGAGCTGTTCATTCTTGATTTACTGTGACTCTCAAATGGTGCAAGTCAATTGTTAAAGACTTAGCTGTGCATTTCCTGGTATGAGAAAAGAAATTAATAATGATTACACTGGAAAATAACGTCATATAACCTTTTTTTTTATTGATATTTCTGCACTTGCATTTTATATTCGATGGAAATACAACCAACTTTGCTTCAAACATAAGGTTAGTGAAGTTAGTGTCACTGCTCTTTCATCTTTGACCAGAGGGCGGCAGTCAAGCGCGTATACTGAGTGCGTCTGTAGGGTGTCACCACTCACACAATACACAGGCTATATGATGTTGGATTCCGTTGCAACAAGCTGTTAAAGGTAATGCAAAACCAGTGCAAAATGTTATTTAAGCTCAAATGAAATGATAAATATACACAATTTGTACACACAATGCCTGACCTGAGTTTGTTTTTTTCGAATGCTATTTTGACCTTTCCTTACCTTTCCAACCAGATGTGTATCTTTTTAAGGTTTTGTCAAATAAAGTTAATTAAAAAATAATAAAATAAATGCATTAGGCAGCATTAGGGAGGCACTCCAGATGATACATTTAACTATTTGACGTAAGGAGAAATAAACTATGGACTGGTCAGATGTGCGAGCTCCATATTGACACAAAATTCATTTTTGTGCACAAATGCTATTTCGATCAATTACCCATATTACCTTAATTGAATTTCTTGTTGTTTCTCCGTTACCTGAGAACAACTAATAATCACTGGTTGTCAAATTAGCATGGGGCCTTGAATTCAGGGAAAAGGGTGCACAATGGGAAAGCTTAACAAGTTTCACGCTCTGCGTTCAGCCTATTGGAAGATGGATCACACTAGTACCAAGCGACGGTGAGGCCAAGCGTGATCATCCCGCCTCCTCTGAACCTTTTCCAGGCTTCTAATTGGATGCTGGACTTGCCATTCCCCATCCGCCCAGGTTAGGTTGCTCTGCACCGTTAAGATGCTCAATTGATGGGCGTACTGAGCTGTGTGCAGTGAAAGGAGATACCCTTACGTGTTTCATTGTAGCAAAACAAAACCATGTTCTATCCTGGTTGCATCACTGCTTGTTGCTGGTTTCTCCGCGACACCTTTCCAGGAGCTCAGCTGTTTTTTCTCCCTGCGCGCGGCGACAAGCGGGTTGGACGATGCTATTGCGGCGTTTTAAAGGGAAAAAAGCTCATGACAGAATAACAACACAAGGCAGTGCGTCGCCGCTAGCGCCACATATCACTGTTTATTAGTTTAATCCGGATGAGGTTATCTGCGCGTGATCTCTCTCGCACGCACGGTGGACTCGGACATCGCAGGTACTTTGGGAGAATTGGGTGAAACGCACCTGCCGTGAGATAAAGCGGACCAACCGGAGCACATGGACATCTGTTCCCAGGACCTCAAACCGGACATTCACATCTGAGTATTTTCACAAACCCTCGCTCTTGTTTCGCCGCCATGGAGCGTTCACATTTTTTAATCTACATCGGTTTCATATTTACTCGTCGCGGGGCTTCAAACCAGCCCGAGTATGGGGATGACAGCTGATCGCCCCTCCTCTCCCGGGACTTAAATAAAAACGCGCTCCATCTGAATCCGCTGCCCTCGATCGGTCTCAGTTTCAGCTGTGTTTAACAATAGATGGAGCGCGCAGGGCTGTGACATTTGGTTGATTGCCACCTTAACCTTTCCCTGATCAGGTTTCCTTCACACTGACTATTCCTTCAGAGGTGTCACTGGCATTAGCCTGTCATATTTCACTGAAGGTCTTTTTAATTAGATTTCTAGTCAGATTTATTAGCAGGTAAGGAGTTGTTGCAGCTCCGTGGAGATGCTCTGTCCGACCACCTCTCCACATGGAAACTACATTTCTCCTCTTGATACTTTGGCGCTAAACCCACGCCTGGGGATGATCCTTGAGTAGCCGATAAAATAATCAGCGTCGCGGTGTCAGCAAAGGCTTGAGCTACAGGGGATTTGTGTAGATTATCGCCAGACTGCTATTTTGCTCCCTCGGTCACACTCTTAACTGAACTTAGCGGCTTTTGATCTGCAGCCTTTTCCCTGCTGCTGCTGCCCCAGCCGCCGCCTGGAAACTCCAGCAGGGCAGCCTGTTTACAAGCCACGCTATTCATAGGGAAAGGCTTGCATTCATAAGCAATGACTGCCACAGAGGTGTTTGGACCCAGATCTGAGGATACGACAAGTTTGGCGCTGCTGTCACCCCGTGGATCCGGGGGAATGAGACGCGCTTTAAGGCTGTAGTTAACACTCCCTGTTTACTCGCAGGCTGCCTGGGAATGCCGTCGCTGTGACGGGGGAGAGGTAGACAGACAGGCAGTCAGTCTTAGCCAGGAACAAAAACACAGCAGCGAACACTTTCCGGACCCGTTTTGACTATCTACCGGGCGGCTACCGGAGGATGTTTGAGCCAGGATGCTGCGCTTCCCCGTGAAGAAGATCCGGAAGCAGTTCAAGCTCCTGCTGCTGCTTGTACTACTCACCTCCGCTGTGTGGTTCACCTACCTGCACATCAACCAGGGCAAGACCATAAAACTCCACTTCAACTACGGAAAAGGTAGGCTTTCCTCAGAGAGACCTGTATTTATCCCTCCTGCACTCTTTCTAAAAGGACTCTTTTACCCTGATGGATATGAACTTACAGCCCCTAAAGACATTTAAAGGAACATTAAACAGCCCCTTTATGAATACAAAAGTGATACTTGAGGAGGTAATACCATAAACTAGTGTAACATCACTATAAAGTCACTACGGTGAGCACTTGCAGAAATATTATTGGAATATTAAGGTGACAACTTGAAGATGAGAAAGCTTTACAGCCACCACAACTCCCCACATAGTAACAGATAGAAGGGAAATGTCATAGGCGTCAGATAGCAAAACTCGTGAAGTCAGTATACAGGCGCATAAAGTCCCTTTATAATTATTGTTGGCTGCAGAGATTTATGGCAAATGTGTCCTTGAAACCACTGCCCCACTGACTCCCACACAGCGATCGTTCTCCCCTGGGTAGTGTGATGGGAAGGACCAGAGAAGAGGTAACACAGAGAGGCAGCATGTCTCATAAATTAACAACAGTTTCCTTCTCCGGGCTAAGTAAAGAGCACCACGGTGTCGGGGCCAGGTCGAAAGCCAGACCCCCGCCTTCAACATTAATAATCAAAGGGCTGTTCATAGAGGTGGCTTCAGAGGTCGCAGGCATGCCAGTCAGACTTTGGGGGAAAAATATTAGAGGTTGGGGCGGTTCAAGGGAGGCAGATCTCCACCTGCTGCTGTGATGTGTCTTATTACCAGTGCTTGATTGTGTTGAGCCACAGACTGTGCACAGCAGGGTCGGCTGGTCATATGAGTGGATGATGCAGAGTATTGTACCAGAATAACAACTATTGAAATGAAAGAAGAAGTGATGAAAGGTCCTGGGTGATGTAACGTACCTACTACACATTCAACATGGGATGGTGGTGTACTCTATCTCCTGCAGCTGTCTGTGTAAAGTGAAACCCAATGATTATGATGTCCTTGAAGAGTGTACGCCGCACACACGCACACGCACACACACATGCACACACACACACACACACACACACACGCGATGCACTGACACACAGGGATCATTTCATTGTCTCTGATCTCAGCCGTGGGGTTTTCCCAGCGACAGACTAGATTTAGTTTTCTGATGATGAGAGTCTTGAATGATACTGATGGCTGAAGGCTGCCACTCTGGCTTGTTGGTAACTGCAGCTAAACAAGATCAGAGTTTGTGTCTGGATTTTGGCTAATAATGCAAACTGACACTGTACAGCCCGACCGATAAGGGATTTTTGACACCTATACCGATCAATCCACAGATTACCGATATTGCAGCAGAAATAGTACAATTTGGTATGTGGCTTGTGCACCAATACGTCTATGGAGAGAGACTCAGAGGGCTGCTTTTATTAAACAAATAATTTAATTTCCCTTCTGCTGTCTGATGATCAAATTTGACCATGTTCCAAATAATTTTCTGTCAGGCATTTGGATATCTTTCATCTAATTACCACAAAATAACATGGATAAATTCCCGAAATAAGTGTTAAGCTTGTGGTAATGAGTTCAGGACTCTGCAACACAGTTTTCCTGCAATTAAATCCACATTTATGAGGTGCATGTTATTTTGCTCTGGATCTACACGGCAGACCTTAAGAAAAGTGAAAAAGAAAAATACATTATAAGCCTCATATAGGCCATATTTTTTGCAGGGGTATTGTGTTGCACTGCACCATATCATACAGATGCTCATGATATTGTATCTCGCACCTACAGACACTTAAGGTGGTGTAATGAATGGTCACTCTCGGTCCTCCTACACAAGCACATTTATCGGATTTTGCATTGTTTAGCCTTTGTGATTTTGCTGTCGCTGCACTGTTGCTGCTGATTTTGTGTTGTCTGGCTCAAGAGCATGAAAATCTCCTTCATTCCCTGAAATCACATAACCTGTAACACACAGATATCTTTCAGTATCACTGTGTTCCTCATTTTAAGGATTCCACTTATAGTGTGCCTTTGTGACTCGTCTGCTGCGGCCGTCTGGTGAGGGAGGAAGCTGTTATGCTGTACTTTGCTTGGTCTGTGTGTCTAATTGACTGTCTTCCATTTAGCAGGCATCTGAGCAGGTCAACTCACTTAACCTCTTATGAATAACATGTCCCCTCTCGCACCAAGGGTTTCTAAGTGAGATGTAGCCATTACTGAAAACGGAGCTTCATGAAGTGTGTAAATATTCATATCAGGCTGGCAGGATTCTCTCTACACAATAATCCTCATTGATTCTTAGCACTGAGGTGGGGCAGGTAGAAATAATATAATTTCATTTTTGGCCTGAGTCCTCCCTTATTTTAATATGAAATGACAATTTGTCAAATTTCCACTCCGCTTGTCCCCATTTTGGAGGAAATTAGATTTATCTCAGCCAAATCCTCTCCTCCAGCAGGCACACGTATAAGACAGATTGCTGCATGCACTTCATCCATTAGATAATGTCTTATTGGCATATGACCAGCAGACTTATGAGAAATATAAACATCTTGGCATAAAGTGCCCCATTGAGGCTGCGTCTATCTAATTGTGAATAATGATTTGAGAAGTGTGTCGGAGACAGTTTACAGCAGATGATTTTATACACAGTCTGTCGAGTGTTTCAAACTTCAGTGTACTCACCTCAGTGTGCTCATGTGTTGGTTGACTGGGTCAACATAATGAGGGAGCGAAGGCCGGAGACTTTGAGAAGAGGCCTTTTTAATGGTACCCTGCAGAGTCTTCATGGCAAACAAACAGGGTTTTGTAATACATTCAGCGTTTCTCACTGAAACACATTGTGTGTATCCTTAAGACCTAACAAATGTGTTGAATATATTTTCTACTTCATGAAACATTTGCAATGGCTTGTGTGGAATTCTTTGAAACTCACTTTGTTTACACAGGGTGGCTGCCTTTAGTCTTTTCCTCTTATTGGGCCATTGCTACCGTTTTGGTGCATTACATCCACCAGCTGCAACTGCTGTCTGCAATTGGCAGTAATGTGTACGAGCCCCCTTGTGTGACCGCTAATCCAGTCATGGAACGGTAAGGGAAGGTCTCTAGTTGTGGACTGGCTTACGAGAATCTGGGTGGGGCAGCGGAGGGAAAGCACTCCCAGCAGGTGCTGTTTACCTTGACCAAGCTTCAAATGGGAATTTTCTTTCTATTTTACCTGCGTAGTGACATGTGTGAAGGGGTTTGCTGGGTCTAAATGAGCACTGACATAACCACCTGCAGATATCTCTGGCCAAGAATTCCTATTCCACCTGTAGGTTTTTGTTTAGAGTTTGATTAACAACTTAAGACAAACAATGAAGTTGGAGCGAGCAGCAACTTTCAGGCCTGAATAGGAAAGCCGAGGTGGAGCGCCTCCAATCTGCATACTTTCCAATGGCCAGCAGGGGGCAATACCATGAGTAGGACTCAGGTGGTGGCTACCTTGTGATTGACAGGTTGCAATTACGGCACATTATGTGTTTTTGTTCTAAGCAGTTTGTCACTTTTACCGCATGTTTTTAGTTTTAATTAGAGCATTTTGGTTGCTTGTGCGGGGTTTGGTTGGACTAAAACACACTAAGTTGTTAGCTGTTTATTTTGGAAAAATGGATGCTCCTTTATGACGAAGCTGGCTAACTAGCGCTTAAATTTGCTGTTACCATCGTGTGCTTCCAGCTCCTGATACATTGATGCAAAAAAACGGATAACAACAGCAAAAAACAAAGATTGTGATGGTCAAAACACCATTATGTTTATTAATATAAAAATATACATTCTATGAGACAACTTATGCAACTGGTTGTTTCACAAGCAGCCAGCTAAGCTATGTAAGCACAGCTAATAAAAAGTTAAATTGTCGTCAGATGATAGCCGTTTGGTTTCATGATTGCATTTATGACATTACTAACCCAACCTGTGTATAACCTCGCCTACATAATGGAAACCTTATGATTAAGCCCAGTATATATACTTATTTGAATAGGTTGACAGACACATCATTACTCAGAGGCCATGTGTGGTCATTAATATCACACTGTGGTTGGAGGGTAAAGAAATCAATTACCCAGAGGTGTCATCAGGTCATTTTGATTCAAAATTGTCAGAGCACCAAGCCAGCCACACACATATTGAAATGGACCATCATTTTCTGTCGCTAAATTATTCAGTACAGGATGGAACTGGGTGAGAGACTGGTGATTGAATGGTGATAGGCAGCGCGCTCACCTTTTTGTGATTTTAAATAAAGTGGGTAGAGAGAGAGTGAGGGAGAGAGAGAGGAGAAAAGGATCCAATATCAGGCAGATAATAGCACAAAAAAACTTTAAAAGTTACTCCCTACCCGTGAAACTGCAGGTTCTGGCATGTACGAACAACAAAACAATCCTGATTTGCTTTGAATGTATCATTTACATATGCCTTCCTTGTTCATGAATAGGTTAGTCAAATAAATATAATAACAGCTCAATGAGCAATGCCAACAGGACTCTTGTGAACATGTGGGCGTTTCTTGGGACATTCGTTTATCTTTTCTTAAAAGCCAAGCTAGCTGTTGTAACTATGATGGGGAAAGCCAAAAAGGTATAATTAAATAGTTTTCAGATTGCACACTGGCCAGACTAGCCTTATTTAATCAGAATTTCAATGAGGAAGTGTGTTGGCAGGCAGCGCCGCGGTGCATATTAGATGAGTGCCACATTTATGCGGCCACCCAGTTGTACAACAGCCCCCCTGTTTTCCAGCATCAACAGGTCCACTGAGGAGAGGAGGAGGAGGAGGCTGGCTGCTGCATACAGGCCTCTATTGATTAACTATGATTACACATGTGGGGGCACGCACACATATGTGCATACACTCAAACACCCCCACACAAACACACAAATACGTTGCTTATATATTGGTAAAATGGCACATAACACACAAACACGTCATCAGCGCTCAAGCAGGAAGTGGGAAGGGGAAGTCTCAGGGGCCTCAACAGATTGGTTGCTTGGATGCCCATGGAGACAGCATATGGGAGAGGAACGTGCCGGACTGGTAGGATGTTTCAGAGCTTATTTTATCAAGGCCGATGTATTCACAGGTTTTGAGGAAGCATGAATCAATAAAACATCCAAAGAGACACTAAAATTAAAGCACTTACAAGTTCAGTGTCATTGTATTGTATTTATATCTCTGGAGAGAGAAGTGACTCAAAGAACACACACACATTCAAACACTCGGATATAGTTGCAGTTCAGTATCAAGTTGGTTTGGCTTGTTGTTGTATCTGAGCAGCAACACCCTCAGGCTGGCTCGCTGTCATGGTAACCATGCCCTCCGATGTCACTTTCCCTAATTTTAGCTCTTGTGGTTCTCACGGTCGGTCAGCTTTACCTCAGCCAAAACCACTACCGCCGTCTTGGTGTGCGCGTAAGCGCTTTAACAGCACCTTTTCATGTTATTATTTATTCATGCAGCAATGAATATCATCAATTACCTTCTCAGATTTGTGAATAATGCAGCTGCTCTGCGCCCACTTGCACCTTTGATGAAACAGAACATTTGCTAATGGAAGAACAGATGAAAAAGACATAAACAACATACATGCTTAGTAAAAGGCAATTTCAGAGGCATGTTGTACATCTTAGGTGTTGAATTTAACAGCTTTTATAGGAACACTGAGCCCAGCGTGGGTGAGTCTGCAAGTCTGCACCAACAAAGTGGTTTAGGCATGTTGAACCGGGGGACACATGTGAACCCAGCTGGGCGGTGCAGCTTTTTAAAGATTGCTTCCATTTGCAGGAATGCTGTGCCTTTATATTACTGTGGAAGAGCTCTGTTAATCAGATGAAAATGGGGAGAAAAAGCTTTTCATCAGGAGACATTCTGAAAGGGGTGAATTATGAAATTGTAGCTGTACTAATGTGGTGATTTATATTCTTTAGAGCTATACAGTTTGGCTGGCTTAACAGAAATATTTCTGACACTGTGCAAGCACATAATTCGATTTTCAGATGGAAGTTATTGCTGCAGAAACCTGGATATTTTCAGTTCTGTGATTATAAAACTGGAAACTGGATAATCTTCAATCTTTGCTTTCCTTTAGGAATTATTACATATAGAAACACTGGTGTAGAGAAAATGCATTATATTTGAAACAGTCATTTCATGTGAAGCGACTGTACCTTTGATGTCTTATTTCATTTAAAGGCCGTGCCATAAAAGCAGTCAGCCCATTGTTAGCTTGTGTCTGGGGAGAAGGGATGGGGACTGTCAGAAGCTCAACCATGAATCTGCCCCACAGCTTATCTGACCAACCCAGTAAATCTTTCTCTGGGTAATTCCACAGCGAGGCTGAACGATGTCACCATAACAACTCAGATTGCATCCTCAGTGTGTCTAGATGCTGCAGGACCTGTCTGCTGGAGGAGGAGACAGCGGGAGGATAAAGAGGGGGAAATAATACTTCATGCTCTCATGCCCATGTACATCGGCTAAGATTACAACATACAGTGGCGAGAAAAAGTATTTGAATCCTATGAAATGACCTAATACCACAAAACAATTATAGTATTTCACGTCTTCATTGGACACATCCATGAAACATTCAAAGTGCTGGTGGGAAAAAATAAGTGAACCCTTCGGCTAATGACTCCATCAAGATCTATAGTAGCTATAGCTACTAGAACTATAGAACTATAGTCAGGCGAGTCCAATCAGTGAAGCGAGATTTGAGTGAGCTGTATATCTACTTTGACCTTCAAAAAACAATCAAACTTTTTTAAGTTTAAGACATCTCAGAAAACCTGAGATCAAGATTGCCATGATTATCTTACCACTAATTATTGTGATTCTTGATATTATTCGCTCATTAGCAAAATTTGCTTAAAACTCTTGAAATAACCTTATTTTTTGTTAGGAAAGAAAATATTTTTATTGCATCAGATAGGACGAATCTTTTTTTTTTTTTTTTAAGTGAACACTCTTTTTAGTTAAAAAAACAAACCAACAATCAAACCATTTTCAAAAAAGTGAGCATAAATCATAATGTCTGTCTTTGTAAATACAGGAAACAAAAATGTATTCTGTTCTTCCATAATAATTTTGTCAATTAGGCTATTTTTTCTCTTTCCTACCCATTGTTAAATAGTACAACAAAAGTGACAACAACCAATTATTGTGATTGCTGATCTCGCTGTGCGTCCATGTTAGTGCCTGCAGGTCCCTGTCTGTGTCCCACTCGCTGACACTCTGCACTGCTGTCATATCACTGCTGCAAACACTTTCCTGAAGCACGACATTTCCACGGAAGTGCACGACTTCGCTCTGTCCCCACTTTTTGCAGGACTGTTAGGGGTGGTGTTAGCACTGTTAGCTGCTAGTCACTAACTTATCCACCGCCATGTTGAGAGCACATGACATCGATTTGAATGTCAGCATGTTCACTTTTTCCGGTTTAATTTGTGCTTTTTCACGAATATCCTGATACTAAAAAGTTTTTTATAAACATCCGTGATAAAATCATGGATGATCTCAACCCTACTGTATACGTGCTTTTCTGTAGTCTCTCACTGAGTAACACTCTTGTCCTCCCTTTAGAGATTTATTATTTTCTTGCTAATGCTAAATATACATCGCCACTGGACAGAATTTATAACGGGTGCTAATATAATTCACACTCAGGATTTGTCACATACCCCCTGTGCATTTTACAACCCTCAAGTGTTGCATGTAAGATGAACAAAACGTGGATGTAGGACTGAGATAGGAAGCGAGGCTAGGTTGGAAGGTGGGCATAAGCATTGGAAAAACACAAGTCCTGAGTGTGTTAACCTCGGGGTTAATGAAATTTGTGTTGGCCTGCCTAACAAGCCACCATCAAGGTACCAGCTCTGCCTCATGCAGATGAGAGTTCTGGCCCACTGCCACGGCTTTGCCGCAGGAGATTTGGCTGCGTGTGTATGTGTGAGTGAAACAGAGAGATTTAGTTTAAGAGAGAGAGATGTGTATGTGTGATGTAGCTTGTTTTGTCCCCGAGTGTGTTTTTGCATGTGTGTGTGAGTGCGCACCTCCCCGATCTCGCTGCCGTATGCACTTTAGCCCCGGTGTTTAGTCGAGCAGAAGAGGAAGCAGCTGAATGATGGCACTGTCTGCCCGCTGGCACGCTTGCTGCGATTCGGGGGGGACGAGCATTTGGGGGGGAGGAACAGGGCAGAAGAAGGACACCCTTCTCACGCAACAGGTGGGACATGCAGCAGGATGCACCAGGAGAGGATGTGGCTGTGACTCATAATAAACCCAGCCCTTCATGCATGATGTACAGTCTGTTTGTACCTGGAACTGTGCTTCTTAGTTGGATGTGTACATATCAGATGAGTTTCACCCTGGAAAGCTACTCAGGTGTATCCACCTTTTACAGCAGGGGTGTCCAATAATGCTGCAATCACACTGTTAAACAATGCCATCAAGATTTAATTAAGACCAATTCTCCTCAGCGGAGACATAAAAACCCACACAATTTGGACAATTTACTAGGACACTGCTGGGAGACACAGAGGAGGAGAGTGTGAATCAGGAAGCGAGTCGTGAGTTTTAAGAAATGAGAAACCATCAGAGAGCGAGAAAGAAAAGAGGGAGCGCCGCGGAGACAGATGTCAGGTGGGAGTATCGACTGTAGACGATCATGATCCCTGTCATGATGGGGATTTGTTAGTTTCCCCGAGCTCGGGGCTCGGTTCCGCTCTTTACTCCCCACCTCTGCAGGAGGATTTTCTTTCATAGGGGTTTCTATGCAGCGCCGGGCTGTATCAGCTCTGGTGTTGCCTTACTGTAAGTGATCCGGACCTTGCAGGATTTCAATCAATCATCAAAGAGTGTGTGTCTGCGCGCTCCCTGCTGCTCAGAATGAGCTTTCTGTAGAGGTGGTTAATGGAAAAGGTCACCTCTCCTCGAGGCTGTGCTGGCTCGCAACAAAGACGGAGAAAGGATCAGAGGAGAGGGACAGATAAACCTCAGAGACAGAGGAGACAGGGATGGGTGGTTGCATTGGAAGCAGCTTTGTGGAATTCTCTTTCGCAGCTCTGTTTTACAAGTCATAAAATGAATACACTCGTTATAAGAGAGTAAATTGACCGTAGCATGCCTGTCCCACTGTGCAACTCTCTGCACAGTTTCCACGCATATTCCCCTTTCACCCTTGCTTTCGTTTGAATTCACCATCATGCACATTCTGACTTTTCACTACTCACTTATGAATATTTACACATTTGTCGAACCAGATCTGGAGTTGGTATCGGAATTCATCTCCATTTATAAGAGCTTGCCGGGTAAAGTTGAGCAGTGAGTGGAGATGTTTTCTTCACTTTGACATTTAAGGGCTTTCACTAGCACGTCTGGCTGCCATTTAAATAAAACTTTATATCTGGCTATATATATATATATTCAAAAGGATATGAAAACACCTAGGATGTGATCGTGGTATGATAAGGCTCCCTACTGCTCCACAGCGGGTCTGACGGGCCTCCCCTGCTGACAGCAACCCAATGTGAAACTCAAGTAGCATTTTTGCATTCTGCTTAGTTGTGCTGGATGGTATATATTCCTTTCTTGACTTATTTTCTTTCATCTTCCAGCATTTTTTTTTATTTATCTCATCTTACATTCTATTCCCTCCCGTTCCATCTCACCTATCATCCGAGTTATCTTTTTACATCTGTCTCCATCTTTATCTTATTTCTCTGCATAAAGCGTGGGAGTACCGGAGGAGGCGGGAGAAGAGAAAGAGAGAGGACAAAGGGCTGCACTTTGTCATCCTTTTGTTTTGCGTCTCAAAGGCTTGCTCGCCGGCTTGATTACCATGTGAGCTGCTTTGTGAAGCAGCGCCACGCAGCTCTCTGAGCGCCGTCAAACACTGTTCCCTTTTTTTCCCATTGTGGCCAGTCATGAGGAAAGATATTCAAGAGAAGAGGAAAGTTTCCAGTTTACTCTGGAGCCATGTTTGTGTTTGTACAACTGTGCATACTTGCTTTGAGAGGAGCCGCACCAGTGTGCTCTGAATTTCAACATCCCTTCATTAATTGAACCTCTCTCTAATTCACTGTAATCAAACACCCTGCTATCGTATTCACCGTATCATGCTCAAGTTGTTCTTTATCTGTCTTGTTCTGGTCTCAATCACACTGATTCTGCTGATAGAAAAACGGTTGTTGATGTTTTGATCAGTGAAAGTGGTTGTTGAGTTTTGTAGCGCAAGATAATTTCTCAAAGCTTGTTTTTTTTTCTGCTTCTTTTTATTTTTAAGAGCTTATTTTTTTATGTTTGGCAATTACTGTGTGGAAAGTTGCTGGAAAAAAAGAGGGTTAGAGAGAAAGCTTCCACAGAAAGTTCAGTCAAAGGCTGTTTTTCAAGTAAACAACACGAGTAGCTGATGGTTAAAGGATTATAGCCAATGTTTTTTAATATTCATCTTCTTTGGCATACCAGGGCCTTTGAATGTTTTTCTTTCTTGTTCACTCAACTCCTGCATGATAGAAGTGAATTTAAGTAGATTGAAATATGAATCAATCACAGTGAACATCAGCATCGGCTACTTCTGGTGAAGGTTACATTATTGTTTTGTGCTAATGCAGTGCACCGTTTACAGCTGCATCACCAAGTCACCTCAGTAATAAAAGCATGTTGTTCACTGTAATGGATTATTGATTGTAACAAATTTCACATCACTGAAAGTTAATGTTCATAACTGAGTAGGAACCAATAGATTCTAAACATGCAGAAAACACTGGCCCTCATATGCCTACTGCTCTTTCACAAGTCAACCTAATGCCAGAGAGACCAGATCCAGAATCCAAAGTTATTGTTTCAAAAAACTTTTTATGTAAAAAAAACCCAAACATGTTAAACAAACTATTATTCATAGCAGAATATTTTCAGACTGTCTAGACTTTCTGCTGTTGCTTGAAGTTACATTACAGAGCAGCACTGGTGTGTTTTCCAAGTGAAACGAAGCCACGATTTGGACCGTTTCTTCTTTTCCGCCATGACTCCTTCTTGTTCCAAGTTTGACGCATGAGTTTGACATTGTTTTGCAACATTGTTTTGCAATACGCAACTGTCAGAAAAACATACCGGCATCTCTAAAAGGAACCGCTGCGCTCTGAGGCATATGATTCCGATGGATTGGACCATTCGAAACAGGTTCTCAGCTCCCAATCCCTGCTGCTCGCACTAATATTTTATCCACCTTGGCAGGACGTCCTGGAAAAAGCCACTTCTCTCACCTTCAGATTTAACCTCTACCAAATAACCCGGCTGGGTTTGAGCCAGCTCATATCTTTTCCATCAGATCACCAATGAGAAAATCACTTATCACTCAGCACTCCATCTCTCTGACTGTGTTGGCTTTGTCTCATGTACAGTGTATCAGGCTGTATTTCCTATCCGACATGTTGATGGCTGCTGCCAAGCGCGCGCTGCTATATAACTTCCTCCCTCCTGGACAAAAAGTGATGCTGAGCTCCACAGGTCCAACTTTTCATCCCTACTAGTTGTGTTTTTATTTGCCCTAACAACATTATGCCAAACTACCTCTGCACAACATCCTTACTTTATATGTCTCCACACTTCCCATTCCTGTTTCTGACTCTCTACACAGCAGAAAGCTCTCTCTGTTGTGGCAGAGCTGCTGGGTGTCAGACTGTCTGGCTGGTTTATAGGCTGGTTGGTTGACTTGCTGTATTACTAAATCTGAAGCTCTTGGTGTGCCACAGCAGCAGCAGCACTTACCACTGCAATAAAAAGCAGCAAACAGGAACACTAGTATAAACTAAAATAGAAGGATGCCTCCATTGAGCAGCGCAAGGGAGAAAAAGTTGGGTTGAGATGAGAATTATAGGGAAGTAGCTGTACATGTTATCCGAATGCAGCAGGGCAAGAAAACATATATGGTCCACTTGTAGCTGTTGAGTTTTCAGATTCACATCAAATCTCTTCCGGGCTTCATTTACATGATGGCACAGAGAGAACATTCTTAAAAGCTTGTCTGACAGAGGGGGCATTGTGCACCTAATGTCACCGCACTTTCCTCCACCCTCTTATCTTCCATTTCCCTCCTGCTTGGTTGCTCCTCTTTGTTTTATTCTTGTTCCTCAGCCTCCTCCGAAAAATGACACATCCATCCAACCCCCTGTATTTTATTTTCCAATTTTTACATCTACAAATGAGATGTGGTACAAATGTGAGCTTTTCATCTGGCTGCATTTGACATGGAGATTCACCTTCCTCAGCAAAGCAAGACGATTCAACTCCATTATCTCTCTGTCAAACATGCTGCCGCCGCTGCCCGCCCTGCTGGTGGAAATGAGGTGTTTTTACATTGCTGGGGAGGATAGGAGGACTAGCAATGAGCCGTTGGGCATAATTGTTGTAGCACTTTTTGTGACCATGTGATAGTGTCTCAGAGCATAGAGAATAGAGAGAAAACGGCCAAGGACTTGTATATATTGAGCGCCAGAGGATAGAGCAAGGTTTTTAATGTGCTGCATTTAAAGTGGGTTGAGCAAGTAGATAGATGGAGCCGGTTGTGTCTACATATATACACTTGTGCATGTATACACAAAGGAAGATTGTGGAGTTCCAGTTGTATTTTAGATTTATTTGGTTGTGATTTTGTTTGTGGGATGAGTTGGCACGCTGCTCGCACTGACCCAAGAGTTCATGTTTTATTGTGTCGTGCATGAAAAATAATGCAGTCGGCTCGGTGCAATAAAAGCCTTGTTCCTGGCTCTCTCCTCTTCCAAAATGGAAATAGACATTCCAAAAATTAAGTGCTGCATGCATCAAATGTGCATTAAAACACGATAAAAATTACTGAATAAGAAACACATTATAGGGAAATAAAAGTACAATAAAATCAGCGGCAAGCAAATCCCCAGCATAAGGACATTAGAAAATACTGACAATGCAAATCAACACAAAAGCTATGATACTGTAGACACAGCCCAAAAAATAAGGAGTATTTCAAAGAGGTCTGTATTACGCTGAACAAACACTTTGCTAAAAGGCAGCAGGTCACAACAGGCCCCAAACAGTCGGCAAACTGAGGGGGGTGAGGCGGGATGCCACCTCTCTTTTTAGCATAATGACCAAAATACATCCCCCTTATTAGCATTCCATCCCCCTCTCCATCCGCTGGTAGCAGAGAGAGTGCAGGGCAGAGGGGTTGTTTAGTTGAATGTACTAGTCTAGTCTGCCTGACTTATTGATCCTTTATCTGATCTGAGGTTTATGCAAGTTACAATCCATGCCCCCGACCATGGCTCTGAAATATCAGTAGCCTAACTGTGCTGTGTATTGATAAATCCATGGAGCTGTCCGTGGTGCTGAAATGGCAGACAGATTTGCAAGTGCAACTTTATTTTATTATGTAGACTACGTAGCTGGTCTGGGCCCTATTAAAAAATACAACAAAAACTGAGTTATTCGGGGCAGGTCATTAGTTGAGGATTAACTTAATGAGCCCTTTGCCCTTTTGACAAATTGTATGCTGGCTATGCAGCTAAAAACCATCTCTTATGCTATTCTAATTGAAAAATAAAATCACTTGAAGGCAGCAGGGATAAGGAGTCGAGCTCGATGCTGTTGTATGTGTGTTAACATGTTGGATGTGTGTCTGTTGTTGAAGTCAAGTAACTTCACCGAGTTGGTTGATGTGAGAGAGTCAAACAGAGTTGTTGAATATCATTAATCACGCGTCTTATTTATTAAAAGCAAAGATCTTTGGAGATCCCACCACAGAGCATAGGTCTGTTACAGCCAAAAGCAAAGTGAGATCTGAAGTTCATTTGACAAGTGCATGATTATAGAATCATTGGAAGCCTACCTAATTAAATAAAACACTCCTTTTTCTGGGTCTTTGCTTGCCTCAGTACAGTTTGCCCCACACGCTTCAGCCAGAACATCCTGCTCGGAAATTCACCCAATTATCCTTATCAAGGAATTGTTTTCTTTCACTTATGTCATGATGACTTTTTAGTTTTTCAGCATGGATAACATACCAAACATTATAATGTAAGACTATCCTGTTCCACACTGTTCATACAACAGTGGAGCCAACACATCATCCCTGCTCTGTTTGTGAGGTCTCCACAGGTGGGCCTTCCAGCTCCATGTTTGCCATAGTATGACGCTTATCAGCTTCTTTACTGGTATGACATTTCCGAGCTGAACTTTCACCTGTGAATGTTTTCATCATGTACATGAATCTACATCCTGTGGGATCTGCGTGTGGCTCCATGCAGTGGACCGTGACCTCTGTACCGTGATTGTTGGACTCTCATGATGGCTCACCATCCAAAGCCTGCACAATGAACAGCAGGATGCCCAGCAGAGAAGATCTATAAATCGAAGCTGGTGCTTAATTCCTCTACACTGACCTCATTGCCTCCTCTAATGTAGGGATGGAGAAGGACGTAGAGATTGTCTTGCTTGTCCATGTGGTCATAGAAACCCCGGCCTTACTACAGAAAAAGACAGTGTGTGTGATATGGAAATATGAAATCCTCCACACTGTGATTGTGTGCTTGTCTTTTCCAGTGTTCATAAGTTACTACTTCTGTCTCCCTCAGACCACACTGTGGACTGCAGCATTTCACATTAGCTGTCACTTTTTAAAAGAAATAAACCACTTTGCAGCCACATTTGCGATAACAGGTCTGCACTGCTGCTATCTCAAACCACCCTGTTGTTTTCAATTAGATAGAATCAAGCCTAATCACTGAGACGACAAAGCGTGCCCGTGTAACTCACTTATTTTTCATGATTTAAAGTGCCAGATTAATTAGCCATTACATCAACTGTTAATTCTGCTTGCCAAGTTAATGTTCATTGTTACAGCAGCTTGTCACAAATGCAAAAATGTCCTCATCTGGAATTTTTCTTTGTTAGAAGTTCTGCTTACTGTATGCTGTGGGCTGAGATAGCGTCAAGTTTCAGTCAGTGACAGCGACATTAAAAGCGTCTTTTAAAAATGATTTCCCAGCATACAATGGAGATTCTATCATGTTTAAAATGTTGAGCAGCTCCATAGACTTGTACACATATATGTGTGTGTGTGAGTGTGTGTGCCTGAGGGTAAATGAAGGAGGAAAAAGATTACTTTTTGTTTACAACGGTGTTTCCTACCCAGTCACTTAAAAAGCTGAAGAAGTTAGTGATGGAGAAAGTGATAGTGTGGTTTGGCCCTTCTGGAAACAAGGTCAGTGCAGCGTGATAACGTGAGTAGACCTTGTCTTCTCCTC
This sequence comes from Serranus cabrilla, assembly GCA_903364295.1. Classification (NCBI taxonomy): domain Eukaryota; kingdom Metazoa; phylum Chordata; class Actinopteri; order Perciformes; family Serranidae; genus Serranus; species Serranus cabrilla. Next base: position 318,277 of record CAFUXE010000447.1, read on the forward strand.
CCTATCTCACTCTCATTTTTTTTTTTGCTTAGATTCTTAGGAAAGCTTATTATATTGCCAATTCCTACTAATCTGCTTTCAGCCCACACATTTGTAGGACGAAATGCACACTCTCACACACACACATACAGGGTGCGGACGCATGGAGGAGTAATTTGTTTTTCTTTGAGTGCCCTTAATGCTTACTGGTGCTCTGAATAGAAAAATCATCCAATCAACCAAGAAGTCCTCGCTGCTAAGCCTGAGTTCTGCCTGTAAGAATGGAGTCGTCAGAGGCTGAAGTGGATTCTGGGTATTACCCCGATCAGATTGAGACGCTCATTCAGTGTGCAGGTGAAGGCCTCACTCAGCTGGGTTAAGATAATGGAACCTTAAATAGAAGTGTTTACCAGAGCTGTGTAGCACAGTGTGGACTGTCTGTGTCACGTGTCATGTCTCCACACTTCTAAAGGCAGGGAAATGCTATTTAGTGTATATGTGCAGGTGTGTGAAGGGAGTTTGACGTATTATGATTGAATGCAATGAGCAGAAGGAACAAGTGTGATCAAATGTAAATCCTGTTATCTTTATGACCCCTATACCGAACTGCACTGATGCTGGATTACATTATTCAAACCTCTCTAAGCTCAGAGGATCTTTGTTATGACCAAACCTGATGATTGCTGCAAGTTAGAATCTGAATGGAAAGATTCATTTGTGAAACATATTCTAGGTAAAAATCATATTGGAGCCCGATCGATATAGGATTTTTGAGACCGATACCGGTACTGATTTGAGTGGTGGGCGATTTTGAGCTGGAATAAAAATAGCCCTTTGTTATGTGGATTGTGCACTGATTTTGCTATGCAAATGTGCCGAGAGAGCTGCTTTCTCAAACTTTATCAAATGTATTAAATAATATTTAACATTGTAAAACAAACAATGTATTGCATTGTCTTCTAAAGTTTAAATAGGAATAAAATGTAGGTAAATAAACAAAATTATTGTTTAATTTCATTCAATTGCTGACTATAAAAAAAAATAAAAATAAAAAATAACAACACCATTTCTAAATCACATTTTCTGCATTATATATTGTATAAAATCGTATGTGGCAGCATAAACATGATACCAATGCCTTTGATAGGCCAATATCAGCTGATAATATCTGTCAAATGATATATCTGACCACCCCTTACCTTTAGTAGTCTTCTGTGACTAATATGATCCTAAATATAGGAAAGTCATTTGCTTTCATGCAGGATTTTGAGGGCTTTTATGGCACCAGAACTCCTTTAGTATGTGCTGTTTTCTTTTCTGCAAGACTAATCATCAGTATGTGGCAATATGCCGCTTTTCTCTAATTTTTGCTTTAGCAACACAATCAATACTAGTTAAGGTAATTTGACGATGCTGTGCAATGAAAGTGATGATTGCTAGATTTAATGTTATTACAATGGGATATTAGGATTTGTTTTCTTTCCTGAGTCTTTATCTCTTGAGCTTAGCAAACACTGTGCGTCTCTTTCTGTTTACCACGGTGTGTAATTCCCACTGCTTGTTCCAAGTCGGAGTGCGGTTTGGCCTTTCTGCAGGTGCTGTCCTTCCATCATTTCAATATGCCGAGACAGGCAGCTTTCTTTCTGTCAC
>CAFUXE010000447.1:338367-380614 GCA_903364295.1 Serranus cabrilla
AAGTTCTGAACATTAAACTCACATTACTGATCAGCTGTCTCCTCTAAAATAAAATATTAATTTGTTTCTTGACAGCATGGAACATGGTCAATACCAGCTGACATTAACAAATATAAATCTTGGAAGTGAAAAAAATTCCCTTTTCTCCATTGTTTGGAGTGTGTCACTAACTTCATTCGCTCCAAACTATTTTGTGTGGATTGCAACATTTCCAAAGTTTGTCCAAAATTATGAATATTTAAAAAGTTCAGCTGTAGACAGTCCATTGCCTCCAACAAGGCCATGCCCTATCTCACAATGTTGGTTAAAGTGAAAAAATGATTCTGGTCTGCTCCAAAATGTAATGCATTCTTACTCCGCCCATGCTTAACCTTTCACCAAGAAAATATGGATACCACATTGCAATATTGTGTTTTGTGATACTGTATTGATTCTCATTAACACTTGATTTTTAATTAGTAGTTTATGTGCAAAGATTTATAGCAGACATTCTGCACAGATAATATAATGATATATAAATATAATGAAATATGATGTTGGCTGTTACAGTGACTGTGATAAATACAAATGCGTATCCCACTGTGCTGATTGCATGAAATCAGTAAACCTTTAAAAAAAAAAAAAAAAACTTCTATGCAGATGTTGGTGTGTTCTTCCCCCTAGGAGTTAACTAAAAACAATGCTATACAGTATCACAATTTCTTGAAATATATTGAGTCATATGCATTGAATCATGATGCTTATTGTATCACCAGATTCTTGCCAGTACACAGCGCTGTATGTCAGTCGTTACCCACTATAAACTACAAACAACAAACCATACCTTAAACATCCTTGTTGTGCATAGATAGGAAACAAACAAAGACTTTGTCTCTCTGTCCACTGATTTTTTTTTTTTTGTTTTCTCTGAGGCTCAGCAGGACTTCGCCCACCTTTCCTTCATGTGCCGTTTATGTGCCTCATCTTTGAACCTGCTCTCCCACCTTCCTTTTCATTTCCAAACCCTCATCAGAGTTGTCGATCAGCGGGGTTTTGTTGCTGCCTTCATATTTGCAGCGTGACCATCCTCTGCTGTCGCTGGAGGATACGAAAAGGAACACCCATGAATAATTTACAGCGAGCAGGAATATGTAAACGGGTAAACAGACACAAGAAACAAAATGCAAACAATTGCAGCAGCTTGCATGAATTAATTGCTCGGTCGACTCCTGTGTTCTGCTTTTCGGAGCTCTGTGTCCTTCATGACTGATTCAGGGTCAGCGGACCGTGGGGATTTTTGTGAGTGAACTGATGGTGGGCTGGCAAATGTGGGAGCAGAACTGCATTACAATTACATGCATTTGTTTGCTCAGGGGTTTATGTAATTCTGTTTACTTAGCTGAATAGAAACACATACGGTTATTCCACCACAGCAGCGATATTGAATTAGCATCTTGCACCTCAAAAAGGCAGTAATTGCTAAGTATTGCTGTAATTGGACTGTTCATTAGAGAGACGCTGACGAGGCAGTTCCCTCCTCAGCACCAGGAAGTGTAATGAGGTTTCACTGTGGTATTATTTTATTAAAGCACTGTGAAACATCCATGTGGTAAAGAATCCTGTAATTGAATTAATCCATTGAATTACTACAACGGTTCAAAGTGAATTGTGTCGGCCGCAGTCACATGTGCAGAGTCGACAGCGTGGTGAAGTGAAAAAAACCTTCTTATCACCAGCAACCAGCAGATGATGTGCTGAAGTAACTGTCAGAGTGGAGGGCAAGATGGGGTGTGACAGAGTGGCCCCATTTGAGGTTGTCACCGGGTCCCGGGAGTGACGACACCAGCCCAAGACGAATCGAGGCCCAGCTGGCTCCCCGGTCGGCTCATATAAGTTGCCTGATCATAAATAGCCGGGGCCCCGGTGCAGGGTGGAGGTGGTTTGTCATCAGGCCTGGCCCCAGCCGGGGCACTGACTCCCCGACGAGAAGGGAATTTATCACTGTACAGTGATAAGACAAGGCTATTATTGTTTCTGTCCTCCTCCTTCTCCTCGCCCACCTCCCTTTCCTCCCCCCTCCCCGCTTGTATGGAACACATAACCTCTTCCTTTTCTTCCAAGTTTTCCCCCGCTCCCTTGTTCCCTCTTCCTCTGTCCTCCTTTCCCTTCTCCTGTCTTCTTTCATCTTTTATTCTCATGCTGTAACCCCTCACCACCACTGCCGCTGCATTTCTTTCCCCCCTTTTTTTTCAGCTCCCTCCTTCACCGCCCTTCTTATCCTCTCTCTCTTTCTCTCAGCAACACAGGCGATATTATCAGGAAAGTAATGACTCCTTTGGACGATGATAATCAGATACTCGGTGGAGGATAATGACCACACCGGGGTTCTACACGGAAGCAATATTCAGGTATTAATCGCTGCCAACGCTTCAGATGGCTGCAGAGAGTGATTGAGAGGGAAGAAAAGATAAAAGGTGTGTAGGAAGAGGGAGTTCAAGCGAGACAGCAAAGAATGAGGTGGTGAGAGAAGAAAGGAAAATGGAGGAGGGTGTTTGTGAGACAAAAAGGGAGAGTGAGATGGTAAACAGAGGAAGGTTATTTAGGGGTCAGTGTTGTCTCAAGTGCTTTGCGGTTTCTGAAATACAATTTGTTTCCGTCTTTTAGTGAGGCGATGCTAAACTCTCCATTCCCCCGTCTTCTTTCCTTTCTGTCTCCGACACCTCAGTGTCTCCTCCTCCTCTTGCTCCCACAAGAAAAAGTTGCTTTGCTCTGTCATTTTTTATTTTATTCCTGGCTCACATAGCTGGGTGCAGCTAGACTCGAAAGTCTGGGTCTCCACTCTCAAGTTTATCTAGTGTAAGTTTTTTGGGATGCAGGCCTGGTGCAGCCTCCTCTCTCATTGTGTCCCTGCACTGCGGCTCAGCTGTCAGGAGCGCACAAGATGGATGAATTATCCCAGAAAGGTCTCCTCCAGCGCTCTCACCTCATTTAGATGCTCTGTTCGGCTCCGGCTCTTGCTAACATGGTGACAGCGCGTTAGCCTAGCACCAAGGCCCCTTTGTTTCTTTGTTTACAAATGTATGCTAATGAGCGTGGGAGCTCAAGAAGTGTGCGACCCCTGCATGCTCACTCTGATTCTCTCCACAGTGACACATCAGCTGTGACAGTTGTGGCTCTGCAGTGGCTCCGTGTAGCCTCCTTATCTCCTCCACTTTGATTGGAGCAGCTGCCTCTGGGTGTCACCGGCAACTGTGGGGATTGCTTAGCAGTGTGTGTTTGTGTGTGTGTGTGTGTGTGTGTGTGCATACAGTAGGCATCTCTGTACACTTGCTCATCGGGGCATAATTAACACCCAGGAGACGGAGAACTCTGGACACTTGTAGCCTTTCTGTGAGAATACGCACTGATGCACATACAAGAAATCTAGTGGGAGTTTATGTTATTTTCTTTGGTGTAAACCACATACAGCTGATCTATTTGTGTGTGTCTCTGTGTGTGTGTGTGTGTGTGTGAGGTTTGGTGCATTAAGTCCATCAACCTTGGTCCCTGTTGTTCATCCCTAGACAATATACAGAGCAGCTGCTACTGTATATCTTCCTCTCTGGCTCTTCTGTGACTCTGTTTTTATATCTTGTGCCACGGACCATGATGGAAATGTTTTCCTATTGCACTCTCATCTCCATGGAAACCCAGAGAAGGGCCGAAGCACACCTCTAGACAGGCAGTGGAGTTCACGGAGGCCTCGGGCACTAAGCAGCAGGAAGAGATGGGGAGAGGCAGACAGCCATTTAGAGGTGAGCGGGGCGAGTGGGCTGGCAGGTTGCAGAGGGATCAGACTGTTTTGCTCCGCAGCCTATGGCCAAATACCAACTAGATGGGAGATTGACAGAAATATATCAGCTTTCTTTCCCCCTGGTTGCCAATATGACCTGCCAGCTCACTATCTCCTAGAAAGATCAATCCCAACTTCAGTCAAGATTAAAAAAGCAAGATTTGTTCTAGATAAAGAATACACAGTATGCTTCATAAAGCAATACTGCATACGAAGGCTACATCCACGCTCATGTTTGAAAAGAAATTTTTTTTGCCATCTTTTCATCTGTATTAGAGATAGAAGGGGGGTACAGAGGGGAAGACATGCAGCAATAGTGCTTTGCACTCTACCACTCAGTGCCCCAGTATGTTTTTGTTTTAAAAAGTCCTTAATAGCATTTTAACACAGCATTATATATAATTTCTTTCCTTACTTACATGCCTGAAAATGTATATCACAAGGCCATTTGGATGCACTGTGTATGCATGTGCAGGTGTGCGCCACCAGGCACAGGAATTGATGCAAATGGGTCGTATAATAGCTTGTTTATGTAGGCAGATAGCTTTATAAAGTGCAGAGTTTAACCTCACAGCAGCTGCAACCATAGACAACAAGATCTGCAACGCTCGTAATTCTTTATCGATGTTGAATTCTTGTAACCAGTGGTAGCCAAGACTGATGCCATTTGTTTTCCTTTAGAAAAGAGTCATGTGATAGAGGTGTGAATGATAAGACCCAATCAGGAAGCTTGCTTTGGTTTGCGCCTCATCATTTTTAAAAGTATCTGTTTCAGTCTCAGACTAAAACACAATCGTGGAGTTTTCAAACTAAAGCAGGGTATTCATTTTCAGAACCAAGGTGTTCCATGATGGTGCACCATCTGTTCAGTCTTTCAGTAAGTTCAGACCTGATTTTATTGTTTTAACACATTGATATGAAGCCATTTGACCACGTGACTTCTCTTTTTAACCTCCTTGATGGACGCTACGTACACATTTAGCCTTGTGTTACAACCCTGATTCCAAAATAACAGTAAATAATACTGAATTTGCTGTAGTCACTGTATATCCAGTTGAAAACTAAACACAGACTGTAAATACAAATGCTTTAATTCACCATTTACACAGCATCCCAATCTTGTTGGACTTAAGGTTGTAAAACAAAAACGTCTTAGTGTTAATGTAGCTCACATCTGTTGATTCTCTTTAGAAATGCCATGCACATTGCTTGCCATATTTTAGACTAACACTACTCTTGGCTTTTACCTCCTTGGCTTTATTCAGCTGCCAATAGTGCGATGAGTGTAAAAATCTCAAGAGCAGATAATATGTGTGTTTAAGTTTCAAGTAGAGAGCAAGTGGGATATAACCCTCATTGGAGGCCAGATGGTCTCGAGATAAGCAGTAGGCACTTCCTGGCTTTCACAGTCTTTTCGATGGTGGATGTAATCTATTGACTACTTAATGGTGCCCTTCACATTTCCACACTGTGGTAAGTGGGGATAAATATGCATGAATGGAAGGCCAAAGATTTTCTTTCATATTTGTACACAAACTTCATGGATTTTAGAACTTGAACACAGTCTTTCGTTCTGAATTCACCTCACTTTGATCCCAAGTGTTGAACATTTTCAAACTGCTGTGCAGTACAAATGTTTAATAGATTTATTCATTAGATGTGGTTGATAACAATACTCTCTTAAGTATCAGTGTGTGTGTGTATGTGTCTTTTGCATGTGAGCGATCATAGCCTAACACTGCAGTAAGGTCATTCCATTTTCTCTCGGGCTGTCTATTAATCTTTGAGTGCGCTGGGCCTCGGGGCTCTGATTTTATGTTTCTCTCCATCCAGAGCGTTTTGTTTTTTTGTTATTTGAATTTTCCTAAGTGGCGGCTTTAGTGAGCTATTAGTGGAGTGCAAAACATTACCGGAGCTTAGAGGAGAGGCTGGAAGAGAGGAAGAGAGTGGGACCTCTTTGCCCCTGACCCATATTACAGCACATTAAGCATCTCTGCAATCTCTCTTTCTCTCTGCCCTACACACCCACAGGCCTACAAGCACACTTTCGCTCTCACTACACGCTCTTTCCGCTCTGCTTTCTCTCCTTTCTCCCACAACGTTCCCTCTATCTCTCCTTTGTCTTGCCTTGTTCCTTTCTGTCACAGTCCCTTTGTCTTTATTTATCTCATCTCCGAAGCCTTGTTATGACTCTCGTCTTAATGCACTCTCGCTTTCCTCAGAAGGCTGTGTTGTTAGCTGAACTAAAGGCCAGGGAGTGTGGTACTCTGAGCCGGGCCTATTCATCAGTTTCACAGCAGCCCTCCACTCTGCTTCATTACTGACTGGCTAATGGCACAGATCAGTGCAGTTTATTTGCTATAATTAGCTAGCTCCATTTGGCCAGCGCAGTCCCAGCGAAGCCTGCTACACTCGTGCTGCCCCCCTGCCACGACACCCTGCGTACGCACAAATGCTTGGCTGTTGCGCCGAAAAGTGTCATTAAGAAACTATACAGGCCCATCACTTTGACATCCTCCATTGCCCTGTGTCAACCGTGTCTTATAATGTCATGCCTGACAGCAGAGCCAAACCCAATGAGCCTTGTAAAACTTTATTAGCTCTGCGCTTGTAAAAAAAAAAAAAAAGTAGTAGCGAAAATGCATTGCGGAGCGGTTGGGATGGAGAGGGAATAAGCCAATCAGTTAATGGCTGACTGAGTAATGAGTGATTGAATGAGTGAACATGAGTGAAATAGAAGCTCTCGCCCCGTGGTTGTGGTTACACCCTCTTCTTTACTTTCCCTCTCACAGACTCTTGTCCTTGCATCCCACTCGACTTCCTCTTACAGTATCCACCAGTGTTCCAGTCGCCCCCTTGACTTCCAGTTTAATCTCCTCCCCCGTACCCTCTTGCATTCTAAACCCCTGCACCCTGTCCCCCCTCTTGCGTAATCTCCCCGTCTCTCTCCCACTCCTGTGTTCTGAAAAGCCTCTTGTTTCGTCGTCCCATGCAATTTTAATCTTGTTCCCCGATGGAGCGAAAGCAGGCGACGGGCATATTTAACGTCCTCTCCCGTTGCTGGTGCTAGCTCGAAAGGAGCACAGCCTACGTCACTGAGATTGAGTCACAGTGTACTCAGTGAGTAGAGGGATCAACCCCGTCAATAATTTACACCGAGCATGCTGTTGCTGCGCACTTGTCCACTCTCCCTGCAATTCTCCTCCAAAACCTTCTTTCCTGCATCTATGTTTGATTCGTCTTCATCATTTCTCACAATTTTCAGTTCCTATCCATCATTTCTAATTACAAACTAACTTGTTCAGTGATGCAAACAGCCAGCTCCTTCAAACGAAATAATCAGTATGACGCCACAAGGTCAATAGGATCATTTTGCTGTTAAACTGCACATTAGAACGGACATGGTGCATAAGCTAAGCAACTTTGATTGAAGTGTGGTTGCTGCAGTGCAAGAGGTTTGTTGCTCCAGCGTCACAGCTGGCCTTCTGGGATTTTAGTGTGATAAAGAAAGAGGAAAACGTGCAGTCGGGCTGCACTTAAGCATGCCAAAACACGTTGGCAGTGAGGAAGGTCAGGGTCGCATGGCTAAAAAAAGCTGCAGCAGTCACACGATCAAACATTGGACAAACTTACTGTACATCTAGTCCAATGAATCTTTATTTATGTTGCAACATGGTGGCAGCTGGGTGAGAATTTGAAGTAAACAGCATGAAGTCATCCATCGGCCTCGTGTCAAAGAAACAGGCTAAAGTTAGCTGTGTGGGAGTCTTTTCTTGCACAAATTAGGCCCCATGATACCAGATGTTCATTTGAATGCCAGAGCCTGCTAAAGCATTGTTCCTGACCAGTAATCTTTTTCACATGGCTGCATCCAACAAGGATAGTGTCACAACTGCCCTCTTTATAAATTCCAAATGCTTACAGAAATGACAGTGACCTCGGAGCACTCCACTAGCCTGCACAGTCTCTGGGATTATATTTAATAAAACATATTAGTGATGAGAGTGAATGTAAGGTTAGTATGACACTATCCTAAAAAAAAAATCTGTTGCAACTGCAAGATGCTATTGAGTCAGCACGGATTAAAATAGATATGGAAAGTTTCCAGTATCTCTTAAATATATTACTTCTACTTTAGCTGCATGATTTTTGTTTAACTTGGCAATTTGATTATAGCACAAATAACTTGTTTCCTTGATAAATCCTCATTCATAAATTAAAGGGGTTTTGACTTTTTTTGTTGATTTGCATGAGGCTCGAGCCCTTCAGGTGCTGGGAACTTGTTTTTTTTAATGTATTATACACATTTTACAGTGAAATCAATCAAGAAATTCATTAAAAACATAATTGATAATGAAATAACATAGTAGCTGCAGTCCAAGCTGTGATTTGTAACCATAACAACAAAAGGACTTTTTACCTTCTTTTGAACATTTGAATGTGTATCTGCCCATGAAGCATATTTTTCCCTGCTGTGTTCTGTTTCTAGTGCTCCATTAACGGTGAGTATTAAGTGTGCTCGACTGCACCTTTTCAAAGGAGACCCTGTAGGAACCACTCTTGAGATAACACTGGCAAATGAATTGTGATAATGACCGTTGGCGTTGTTCTGTAACTGCTGCGAGCTGCTGTGTTTGACTTTGTGCTATTATTTCCCCTGTTTACCAGAGGGCTGTTACATGGAACACAACCTGAGGGCTTCAAAAGAAATGATTATTATGTAATTTGTTATGACTGGTCTTTGTCACAAAGGTTCAAACTAAACTTGTACTTAACCACATCAGTTTTATTTATTTATTCTCTAATATTCAGTGTTGCACTTCTTCTGATTAGCATTCTGCTGTATCACCATTCTGTCCATCACTACATGCAGTGAAACCCAGTGCTTATTGTCAGTATTGCTCAGAGACAAAACAAGTCACGGAGATGCAACACACACACACACACATGCGTCTATTGTATGCATATACGCACGAATGCACTGAAACACGCACATACATATAAATTGGCACTCGTACAGCGGAGACGAGAGCTCTGACAGCTGCAGTTGGCTGAAAGCTATAGAGTTTAGAATATCATTAGTTTTAAAAGGGCAGCCAGACAAGGTGAAGTTATTACTTAAAGTAGAGGAAGCTGGAAAAAGTTCCCCTCAAATCCTTGTCTCTATCTACAGATTACACCCACGTCAACCTTGGATAAGACTCCTGTTTATTGTGCTTTTTAATACACTCCGTCACAGCGTTAACACTCAAAAAAACAGTCTCTATCTCTGTCCTCTGGAGGCTATAGAAGTTGCTCTCCACCATCTTATCTGCACAGTAAATAGTGCTGTAGTTTTAGGAGCGGGTGGGGGACATGGACAGATTAGGCAGAACATAAGAGAGGAGGCTCCTAAATGATTAGTATTCTGCCTGCTCCCCCACGGGCGGCGGAGCTCGTAGTCGATTGGCTTCCATTAACCTGCCAGTCTGCTCTTCATTACTTCATTAGAGCCATGGAGGCTTGAGGAAGTCCCGTCACAGTCCAGGCACCGGGACTGACTTTTGACTCGCCGCCGCTCGCCACAGGAGTCCGCTGCAAACTGCATATTAGTCTATGTGCGTGCGTGTTAATGCCTGCAGTGAATCCTGATCACTGCTTACTCAGGCTGGAGATATACTTGCTTTGTAACCATGCATTTGCAACAGAACTGTCCACATACTTGCACATGTATAGCCTGTATTACTGGAGGACTCCACTAGAGGGCACACTGTCAAACACACCTATATAAATTCTGAGATCACAGCGTCCTTGGTCAGGTTTCGGCACTAAAACCACTTGGTTAGGTTTAGGAAAAGAACATGGATTGTCTTAAAATAACCAAGTTTGTATGCAGCTAAAACTCTGTATGAACATGTTTGACATGGTTAAATACATGACATTGGATGTTACAAAGTTATGCACATGGCGTAGTTACTTAAAGTCAAGTTAAAAGTCATTGTTAACATGGTTTCACATGGGACACAAGCTGTTGTCTCGTGGGTCAAGTTCCTGTGTTGTCCTGCCACATCCACCCACATCCTTCCTCCACCAACTCTGTGGCTCTTTATACTAAATCATCACTTCTTCCTTTGCTCCCGTTATAATTACAACAGCTACTAGAGATTGTGGCCAAACAAGAAATGTAAATATTGGTCATAATAAGCTGCTTGTACAAACAACCTAGGATTTTGGGGAGGACAGTCTCACTTAAACTTATCTTTCAAAAGTATTTAGGCCTGCTGCAGAATATGTTGGCAAAGAATGTTTGAACATTTGTCCACACACGCACACACACACTCACACACACACACACACTACAAGTGCTTTGCAGTTCTCATTATCTTCTCCTTTTGGGATTGTTTAAGAATTTATTAGAAGAATATATTAGGAGTGAATGTTCTTTCCTCCCAAACATTTATAAAGGGACTCAGCGACTGGCACACTAATGATTTAAATGTAACTATAATGATATAAATAACAAGTTATTTCCACGTTACACTTCACTTGATAAGGCCGCTTTCCTGCAGCTCTGCATAGGGTGCAGAGAGGCGTTTTGTACTCTGAGTGCTTAAGAAGTCTTATTTTCTTAGGAAAGAAGTTCAGTCAAACATTTTCCTCCTCAGACTTCAAAAGACAATGCTTGAGGGACTTGAAAAAGAGGGGGAAATGATTTGAAAGTGAATTCTTTGTTGAAGTTTGCCTCCTAATGTTGGTCGACTGCTTTGTGTCATCCGGCTGATGTTTCCACAGGTGATTTTCTTTCTGTCAAACTCTAATGCTGTTAATCTTTTTTCTATTTATTGAGGGTATTAAAGAAAGCTCAGAAGGATTTGGTCGTCAGTTTGACCATCTATCCTGCTTGAATATTTCTCTTGCGTACAAAAATACAATGCATTCCCACCAGCATTGTACAGTAAGGGTGGAAGTCTTTGTACACCGAAGCCCTTATTATTCCTGAAGTATGATCTATTTTATCCAAGTTATTTTCAGCAGACTAACCGTTTTCTACCTCTATTTTTGAATATTAGAAGCTGTCAATCATTCCATCTCCAAGTAGGACTTATATGAGCTTTTTATGTCCTGCGTGCTCATTCATATTTAAGGGGATCACTTACATAAATGAGGCGAGGCAAAGGGGAGTCTCACCTGGCTCCCTGGAGCATTGCCTGCTCATAAAAGCCTCAGATAAACAGTTAAGGGTAGATATGCTGCCAGTTGACTCATGCAGTGACTCATGCAGTGTTTACTCAGCGGATGAACAAAAATAAACAGCAAAATGGAGCGAAAGATAAATCACAGTGCATAAAGGACTGGTCCTGCTAAATACTTTGTTTTAGTCTAATTACAGTATCATATACCTTGTTTAATGTATGTGTTGTATTTTGTCATGTAGGTGGATGATTTAAATACAAGTCGTCCAAAACTTTTGGTTTTCTGGTAAATGAGTTGAAAATGTCAAAGGAAAGTTAAGATTCAAGGTATTTTGGCATGTTTTGGTTAAAATTATGCCAACTTAAATACTCACTCTCTTCTGCAAGGAACTCCTCTATCATGTACATGTACAAATTATTTTCCAGCATCCCATTATTGGCTGTAAATTACTCTGCATGCACATTCTTTCCTCACGTGCAGCCCACACTGCCTGAGCCAAACGACTACATGCTTTCATGTAAAATTTGATTATATAAGTCTAGTAAATATACATAATGTTTGGAAATATTCCCGGTATTCAGCAGACAGTAGCCTAAAGCAAACTTTTCCATGTTCCAGTGATTATCGTGGATGCACTGTTTTTGATGACAGTTTAGTTTTACCAGATAGTTGCGAGGTGTTGTACAACGTGCTGGAGGCGCTGTGGTTTTTGATACGTTCTGTGACTTTCCCTGTGTTCCAGAACCTCCTGATTTACTAATGAAGTACTCAAAAAACAACATGAAACTCGCACAGTAATTTAAAAATCATTCCGCAGTCTAAAACATTTTATTTTTAATATGCTTTTTAATTTCTTTTCCTCCTCAGCCATCTGGCAACCTCCGGAGATGAGTGAACTAGTTGTTCCCTTCAAACCGTAACATTTCAACACAGCTCACATTGTTGGTTTAAATGTTCATAGTACCTTACCACATTAGATAATGAATGGATTTATTTGGCAAATTAATGGAATAAGTCTGTTTATGGTATGATAAAGGGTTACTTTCTGTCTGTAAATATAGCCCTAACAACCCCTTTATCTACAGTTAATTCCTAGAACGTCTCATTAATTTTCATGGAAAAGTTTCCACCTTGAATACTCCAAAAGTTTTGCAACCCTATCCCGACACATTTCTCCTCAGAAACATATGCCCCAGCTGAAACCTACATCCACAAAAGAGGTTTTAGTTACATTTTAAGATCAAAACTTGGAAGTTGAAGTGTCCTGCTATTTTTGGCTCAACAATAGCAGGAAAGTGAGGCTTGAAGTGAGACGAAGTTGAGCACGGCTACTCTTTGGTGTTTGCTCTTTGATCTGGTGGAGCTTTGATCGACCCCGGAGGACGTACTTAGACCGTCCATGTCGAGTTGGGCTGCGGACTGGCGGGTTTCACAGCGTGGATCCTGTGGCTCAAGTGGCCTGGTTTGACAAGGAAATGGCAGTCGCTGAAAGCTTCCTCTATGTTTTTTGTTCTTTTTTTATTTTTATTTTGAGTTGGGGTGACCTCTCCGGTGGACTTTGTCAGAGAAAATACAAGGCAGTATACCCTCAGAGAGCAAGAGACAGTTTAGAAGGAAGTATTGAGGAGATGGTAATTTTGTCCTCCGTTTCATTTATCCAGCAAAAGGAGATGATTTTTCAGATCAAAGCAGGTTTTTATTACAGTTGTTCTGGAATCAGTGGAATTGCAAATTGAATGTAGGGAGACAGGCGAGACGATACCCAAACAAATGAGGAAAACAAATCAACATCACAGATTATATTTGCTCCTGACTTTCATGGGATGCAAAACAAGATGTGGAGGAAAACTTTCACTCTTGCTACATTTTAATTTACATTTTGTGTGTTTTTAACTCATTGTCTTTCTCCTGCCTCATTTCTGCAACTTTATGTGAAAGAATTAGTGAGCGTGCACCTATCCATTTTTCCTCCGCTCCTTGACCGCATCAGTCTCCCCGCAGCCCAGTCCTGCCACACACAGACACACACACCCCAGCCCCCACCCCCAATCTAATTCAGCCCACTCAGACTCATTGTTAAGGGGACATATTGGAAAACCATTAGCTCTCATTATGCTTTATAGCCACCCGTTCTCCCTATTCTGTCTTTTAATCACAATCTGTCCCCTTGTGTGTGTGCGGGTGTGTGTGTGCATGTGACTGCATGCATGTGCGTACACTCCAGCCACCCCCTGCTCAGCAGACAGTAATGAACCACTTTCACTGTAATGCATTTGGGACACCACCAAGCCCCCCTCCCACCTCCTTCTTGCCTTTTATGGGGGAGTCAATGGCACAGGCGCCACCTTTTATGGCAGCCCATCCGAGCTGCAGCAATGTTGTGCATTCGTGAACCATGTCAGCCAAATGGGATTGAATGCTGTGCAATAGAAATAAAAAGAGATTGGAGTGAATAGGGTATGGATTCTCTTTTTATATGAACTCCTCGTAGAGGTAGGAACCCTTATAGGAAACGTTATGAGTATCCATTCGCTCCTTGTAACTCCAAATAACCAGACTCTCATAAAGTGCTGAATATCCTGTTACTGCTCTGTATTGAATTGTGCTCCGGTTTGATCACCCATGGCAGCGTGTGTGTCTATGTATGCGCGTGTGTTTTTCTGGCAGCATGGAGAGATGGCAGGTTTGGCCATATGCTCTGTGACAGACACACACACACACACACCATAACTTACATGCACACATACACACACACGCACACACATGCACGTAATGAGTGGATTTAAATTCCGGTTGTTCTCTCCCGGCCAAGGCAACTGTCATCATTGTGCAGCAAAACTCCCATAATCCATCTGTGGCATGACAGCATCCTAACAGCTCCACTTCGCAGCAAGAAAAGCTATTCTTTATGTCTCTCCATTTCTCGATCTCTTCCTTTTTTTTACCCATTTTCACTCCCCCCTCTTCACATTTCCCCTCCGGACTGGTTTTATTCTTCTCTCTTGTCTCTTTTCGCTTTTCCAATTACATTTTTTTCCCACTTAATCTCCTTTTTCTCTGGAAACTTTTATCTGGGTTTGATTACACTAGAGAGGCTCAGCAGGAAGAAAAAATTGAGTGATAGCTCTAAATTATTGTTGACCACGATGATGATGGTAATGAAGATATTCATAATTATAATTATGCTATAGAGATGATAGAGATGAGAATGACAATGATGCTATTAATGATGATGATTAAAATGGAGATGAGGATGATGACAATGATGGTGACGATGATGACGGCGACAATGGCGATGATTATGCCGCTTGCTGGCTTTCTGAGCGCTGTCCCATGTTTTCACCTTGGCCCAGATGGAGAGAGACAGACGGAGGGGACGGACGCCAGCCGTAAGAGGGACACTCGCTCCTCGGCCGGCCACCACAAGAGTGAGGACACCAGCGACAGCAGGGAGGACGAGGCTGCAGTGAGTTGCTGTCTTTCTTTTTTCTGTCTCACAACTGTGGACCGAATATTAACATGATGTCACAGCCTAAACACACACACACCCTACACACCCACATCCTTCCGACTAAGCAACAGTGAGGTTTATTGCCCATGTGTGTGCAGAGAAGCTCATCAGGGCTCCAACATTCTGGATCTTAATTATAATCAAAAACACACGGGGCTCTGTTTTCTGTGCACCCGCTGCTCAGTGCTCCTTTCTAATGGTGCCCAAACAAACCAGTCCCCTCTCTCCATGATGGGAAGTTAAGAGCGATGCAATCTGTAATCAGATTTCATTGTTGTGAAACTTTTCTTTTTGCTCATTAAAACCCATCTACAGTTTGGCCTCGTGACCCCACCCACTACACTGAATCTGAATAATGTTTCCAGCTCTGGGAGGCCGCAGCACAAAATACATTGTGAGTACGTCATGCAATCTAACCTCCTCCTCAAGCATTTATTTCTGTGATAGCTTTCATGCTGAGAGATGTGAAATTAGACAGAGTGATATCCAACAGCAGAACATGAGACAGAGTTTGGACCACCGCCAGGGATCATTAGCACTTGGTAAATGCAGCAGTAAACCACTGAGACAATGTGACACTTAAACTCTTATTTCCCCTGACAGTGGGTGGATTTAAGGGTTAAGTACAGCAATTTTGGACACACAGATAAGTCCCAAATAGTGCAGGACCCGCAGAGCACATTAGCCCCAACTGAGTGTTGAAATGGCGAGCCCCTGCTGCTTCCAACAAGCAGTCCAAATGATGATGATTTTCAAAATTCCTCCAAAAAACTTTGATAACCCAGTGCCAATGTTTACAGTCTGATCTGATCTGAATGTCTGCTAAAGTGCACTAAACAGAGAACTATCTAATTTTAAGGTTAAGGGTCTTCTACAGTCAGTTGTTTTTAGATGCAACTTGACCACAAAGCAAACACAAATACACCATAAAGAGACTCACAACTAAAAGCGGCAAAACAGCTACAGACAAAAAATTATAAAGGGACACAAAACAACCCAGCTAACAACCACAAATACCCCTTTTTCAACCAAGGCCGTTCCTGGGCCAGTTCAGAGCCGGAACAGGTTCTCAGCCAGGAAAGCTGGTTCCAGAGTGGCACCAACTCTTTGCTGATCTTGGACCACGAAGCACTTACGTCAGGGGCTGGGGGCGGGATTATCGTGACCAACAAGACCAAATAAAATGTGAATCAATCATTTTTTTAAATTTGTTTAACTGCAATGTTAGCGGGCTAGCCGTAGCTTTCAACAAAGTCTAACATTAACATCTTATGTTCAGTGTTAATATAAAGGTAATAATCGCCCATGGCATTCAAGACGAGCAGTACATGTGTTTTACCAGTCATGTTACAGTGACGTAATACACACAGGTTCTGACACAGCTGAACAAACTGGGAATCAGCCCAGCAAAAGAACTGGGTTCATGTAGGTCGAAAGAGGTAAAAGAGTCTCAGAATGGCTACAAAGAGACATAAAACAGCAACAGAAAGAGGCTAAACAGCCACATTCTGTGTCTTGCTCCTTGGAGCTGGTGTGGCTTTTGCATGTCCGTGCCCAGGCGCCCCTGGGTGAGTCCAAATTACACGGAGCAGTCAAAACCATTCTGTTCTCCTGTCCTGTAATCCTTTATCTCTCTATTCCCCCTTTAATTCGTTCTAGCTGTTTTCTGTCTTCTTTAGTAACGTAAAAAGACTCTCATAATACCCTCAAGATTCATCACTCATTTTGGCCTTGAGGCAGGCAATTTATTATTAGTCCCTCCTTCCTCAACCTAAGTCGACCAGGTTTCCAGGCCAGCACTTGTCACTCATGTTGACAGGCTGTCTACCTTGAAATGGTAACTTGCCTGAGGCTCAGCTATCTGTAAAAACTACCTGAGGTGCTGAAGAATCGGGCCGTGAAGGCAGAAAATCTGCAGTAATTAAATGTTCACCACATACAGTAAGTGGCTTTACTGAATGTTTGATATAAAAGAGGCCAAAATCATTGCAGACATTCAGATTAAAGAGATGTATCAGATTTAGTTGTTGGTGGTTTTTTTTTATAATAAAAGGCTTTTACTTCTCTGCCCACTGGAGAGGATCATTCACTGGGCTATAAAGACAGTCCCTGAGAAGCTGCTGTATGTGGAATGAATTCAAATGAATTAGACGCTTACCAACCAGTATCAGTGCAGTTTATTTTAAAAAGTTAGGAGTCTTTCTTCTACTCGTTCCTTTGCTTCTATCGTTATATAACACAAAGTTAAAAAGTGATTCTAACCCTCTGAGATCTTGGGGACGGCTGGCGAGCCCAGACAACATTACTGTCTTCAAGGCTGTAGCAGACTCAGTCTTAATGCTACAGAGATTTGGCATCATATGAAACTACATGGCCTCATTGGTACCATCTCATGCCATGTCATCTTGGGAGCTAAATGTTGCACCAAAGTTCGGTTAGATTCTGGCACAAGAAAAACCAACATGGTCATTTTCACAGGGGTCCTTTGACCTCTGACCTCAAGATATCTGATTGAAAATGGGTTCTTCAGGTACCCACAAATCCTCCCTTTTCAGAAAAACCACAATATTCAAGGGTGAAGTTGCATTAAAATCTCCCTACACAGAAATTAGCTATTTTTGTGAGTAGGTTACTACAACTATTGTTTTGGGAAAATCTGCTTTTATGTGATTGATTAACATTTTATAGACATATGTTAGATGTATTGAGGAGAATCAGGTGGTAGCTTGTAGTCTGCTAGACATTTCAACTTTTTTCTTTAAGTGCATAAATAATTTTTTCCTCCTGGCCCTAATTCTCTTCTGGAGATAATGAAACCTCATGAAACCTTGCAATCATGATCTAGAGACCTGTAACTCATTCAGAGGATCTATGGCTTTCTGGGCAGTTTCCACAACACAAGTTGTCGCTATCCAGTCACTGAAAAATTAGTTTTAAAAGTTTTTTAAAACACATCATAGACTGTTTTTTTATATGGTGTTCCTCAAGGTATTAAATATCTTGCTGTTGTTGATATTCAGCAATATTGTGTCTTTCTCTGTCAGGCATCATATCAAAGAGGTCACACTGACTTCTGACCTGCATGTGTGGCGTAACGACACTCCAACGCACCATACCAAACATACAGTATGTACTTGGCCACACACAAGCTGTGCCTGCGGGAGTTTAAGACCCAAACGCAGTTCGAGTTTAAACTCAAATTGTTAAGATATCGCTGTATTTCTGTTGACTAGCTGAGGGCACCATCTGAGAGAAAGAGCCGATATATCTTATTCCATAAAATGCAGTCGTCTTCAAAATCGATTTAAGTGAAGGCTTTAGGAAATGTGCTTGAAGAGATAAGAGTCATGAAGGGGAGCCGGCAGGGGTTTTTACTGAACGGCCCTCCTCTAAACTCTAAACCTGCCTGATAGCGTTAGGGCTCCTCTTCTGTAACAGTCAAATGAAAAGCGCCTCTCAGGATGAGTCAGTCTCGTGCACTGAAGCTCAAATATTCGGCTGCACTGTAAGCATTCTGCTGAAGTCACTAAAATGTGTCAGAAAGTTTATGGCATGCCCTTTATGAATTTTAATAGCATCGCTTTGTCATTTGTTCCCTAAACGGCGGGTGATAGATTTGGTTTACTTCAAATAATGATCACTTAGATGAACTGTGTTCATACACGGCCGGTAAACACACTCTAAATCATCACAATTACAATGTAGGAGATAGAATTGGGCCTTTGCAGGAGGTGCTTAGTTGGATTTATGATCTGTAGAGTATAACACTGTGACTTATACTTAGACTCCGTTTATGGTTTTCTGTATCACTGCTGTATTTGTAGCAAGCACTGTGTTTTATCTTTGCAAATGTGTGTGTGCATTTCAACAACACTCATCCTTAAGACTTCTCTGTTCAGCTCTATAACCATATCTCTCTTCATCCATAATTTACATGCCTATTTACCAGCTCTTTGTTCTAACGATGCCTGACCTCTAAATGTTTGTGCTTCTGTACGGGTGTGTAGCATACCACGCTACACATCTCTCACTTCGCTGCTCATTCAGCACCAACATCTCGAGGAAATCCAAAGAAGCATAATTGACACCTTGAGTCGATGTGGCGCTGCTCTAGCGAGAGCGCTCCTTCACTTAGAAAATGTCAGTGCCAAAGGCCAAAGCTGTAGTTCCGTGTTTCCGGGCCTCGTAGCCAAAGTTAGTTCAACACCAGACGTGTGTGGGTGTCTACGAGAGAGCAAGGCAGGGGAAGAAAAAAGGATGATTTAGTGCGTTTAATGTGCTGTAATATGGGTCAGGGGGACAGAGGCCCTTCTCCCTTGTTTGCCTTCTCTGTTAAGCTCCTCTAATGTTTTGTGCTGCACTAATAGCCCTCTAAAGCTGCCATTTCAGACATTTCGGACAATGAAACCAAAATTGCATGGACGAAAACAAACAGAAAAGCCCCTAGAGCTGTGTGCACTCAAGATTAATAGACAGCCTAAAAGCAAATGGAATGACCTTATTGCAAGTGGGCAGCACAGACACTTACAGCAGGAAGATACAGGGACTGTCACACACACAGATGGAGGAAACTAATAGTGCATTGCCTACTGCTTAAATAAATTTAATGAGGACTTTTTATGAGACTTGCATATTAAGTCTTTAAATGACACATTTCTTGTTAATTTCTCGCACTTTCTGGCTCCTGCTCTCTCCCTTAAAAAGTGCACACAAAAGTGATAGACAGAGCTAAGTGGCTTCCTTGGTGTGAGCAAAGGTAAATAGGTGGAAACGGGTGTCTGATAAAAGCCTTGTAAATGTGTCCTGCGCCTCTTTTGTTTGTTGGCAGACGAATGCAGAAAGCAGTGGCTGCAGAGAGAAAACACAGGCAGGGTTGAGCACATTAGAGGGAAGCAGAGAAAACAGGAGAGGGTAAAGGCGAGGACGGACAAAAGGGAGGACATGAGGTGATGGAAGGAAACAAGAGAAAATCAGAAGTAAAGAGAGGTGAGAAGATGAGCAGCAGGATCGTTTTTGGAGGAAGTAATTGCGTGCCTCTCTTCTTTGTGTGAAAGGCTGCGACTGAGCAGCAAATGTTTGCCTCGGCACCTTCCTCTCTTTCCCTGCAAATCGCTAAAATTGCTTCTTAAATAGTTGACAGAGTGTGTCAGGGTTGGCAATTACAGGAGCCGACTCAGGGTGTTCTTGTTTTATTTATTTATTTTTTTAAAAGACATGGAATATCTCTCTGGCCACCTGCTTTTCAAGATGAAACCTGCAGTCACAAAGTGTGTGTATGTGTGTGGGTGCCACCTCCAGAAGAGCCTCCAGGTGGTTACCATCACAGTCTTTCTTAGGTTATGTGCTTCTGTCCTCGTTCCATTCTGTTCGTACATATGACCATGTACACGGGCGCATGTGTGTGTGTGTGTGATTGTAGTTAATATGGATGAGGTGTGGATTCTGTGCTCTTCCTGTCAGTGGCAGATTGCTTTCGGGGCTCCGCCCTTCATCTCTCGTTCCTGATGAGCGGAAAGAATGATGAAGGCAAAAGAGAAGGGCTGGGGCTTCACAGTAGGAAAAAAGGCCAGAGGACAAAAAGAGACAGAGGAGAGAGCAGATCTGATGAAAGTGTGAATCATTAATATTGATTGAAATATAAATGAAGGCATGCAAGTGTCAAGAGGTATTTTGCTTGTCTGTCACGGATGTTAAATAGATTGTTATTCAGACGGATGCACCAAGAAAATTGGGGAAGAAAAAGATTGACAGCCACATGCATCCCATGTAGGGGTAGGCCATATGGCCTTTATATAATATCACAATATTGCAATGTTTTTTTACAACATACTAGGTATCTAATATCACACTATGTACAGTATGTACATTCTGTAGACTAATAGAACATTTTTTTTGATGATCAAAGAGGTTTTAAAGCATTAAACTTTGGAAGTATCCTAAACCTGCATTATTTTGAATGGCCAGCAGGGGGCGACTGCTTGCAAAAAGAAGTCATTATTTAGAAGTCTATGAGGAAATTAGCCTACTTTTAGCTCAATTTATTACCTCAGCAAACAAGTTCCTTCTCACTTTGTGGTGTCAATCACTAGTTTCAAGTCTTTTTAAATACAACATGATGTTTATTTAGTAAATTATTGTCCTGTTTAGAGGGAAATAGACCATAAAACAGGGCGTGGCTGCCTCATGATTGACGAGTCGGTACCACAGTGTGGACTGTTCCTGCTGTTGTCTGTATTTCTGTCTTAGAACTTTGACCCTTTCACATTGTATTTTCAGTTCATGAAAGTTAATTGTAGCATTTTGGTCTCCCAAAAATGTCTAAGCAGTCAGCTGTTCATAACCAAGCTAGCTAACTCATGCTAGCACTAGCTGATAACTTTGGTCCACCATTTGATCCAAATATGGCCACTTCAAATAACCAAGATGGCCAAAATGCAAAACTCAACACTTCGAAACAGCAGTCCACAAATAAGTAAGTGACAGTTTTCTTTTTATCTGCAATAGACAAGTTAGCCACGATTAAGGCCTGTAAACGAGGTCAGGGGGAGGAGATGAGAGGAGAGAAAGGCAGACTGATTGTGAAGAGATAATTCACAGGAGGCATGAGAGAAAGGGCTGCACCATTGTCTTTCACCTGACGGAGATTTTAATCATAGTGGCAATTTTACAGCAGCTCATAAACTGCAGCAGCCAGGCCTCATTGTTAACCTCCAATTGCTTTCAGGGCTGTAAATATGGTCGCCTTACACCGCTCTGGCCTTGCCGATTAGTTTATGGGAGATGGGAAGGAGATGGTTCTGGCACTGGAAGACTTGCCTGAGAATGATGAGGAGCAGAGAGCACGGACTGACTTGTAAATAAACACATGGCTGATCAGCGAGACTCGGCACACTCAACTGCACCGCACAGATTTGGCCGTGATGATGCAATGCTGTGTGCACTAGCTGGGTATTAGGCTTCATGTAATCTGTAAATGGACCCAAACATAGGGATTAGCGTCATAGCCTAATTGCTCAATTTGACATTTAGATTTGACTGTGGAGATCAGTGACTCATTTTTCAGGGTACCTATTTCATTTATTTAGCATTTCCAATCTCATCACGGAATGACAATGATTGTCAATGAGCAAGTGAGGGAGATGAATCCAGGTGGTGACTCAGTGGCCTACTCTCTGACATTTGGTTGAGGGAGTTCTCTCCTGCTGATTGGATCCACAGCCAGCCAAGTGGAAGTAGATCTCCCATGAGGCATTTGGTATATCCGCCTGAGCGCCCTACCCCAGGATGTCTGAGCCTGCACTGTATTTGTTTGCTGACACTTTCCTCAATTATGTTGTCACCGGTGTTACCAAAACAGTTTAATTACATTTTTGTCCTTAATCAAGAACTCCACTGCCAACCTGGTCCTGAGGGTCTGTCGAGGGAAGCAAAGAACTGCTACAGGTTGACAGTGTAAATGGGAAATGGAGGGATAATAGAGCCATTACTGCTGAACTCCTCTCTAGTGCTACGTAAGCAAGACAGTAAGGTGTAAAATATGAACTCGTAGCTTTGAGATAATGGTCGGTCAGTTCCCACCCGAGGCACTTATGACAACTTGAGTGGTCACAGCAGAGGAAGAGACAGTAACCATTTATAGCTCAGATACAATTAACAATAAAGTAGCAGTTCTTACACTACTCATAAAAATACATGGGGTCTGATTTTGTTACACAATAATCTTACTCAAGAAGTCTACAGAGTCTGGAGCCATTCAAGCACAAAGGACGGTTAGAGAAAGACGTCTAGACACAGTGCACTGCTGTTATATGTGGGATGAATCAAATGCTCCGGTTAATTTGTTTGGAGCTTAAAATGAAGCAAACCAGAGTAAATGCTTATGAGTTTTCCATTTCAGTCCATCAATTCACCCTCCAACACTCTATGACTTCACCAGGACACATGAATAGCCCCACAGCAATATGCTAAACAGACTTCATCATGGACTTTCAACATTTCATTTATTACAACTTGAGTCAGAGTCATTCCTATGGGTAATAATAAGATTTTGCCCACCAAGTTAATCACTGAGATGTCTGAATGCAAAAATATAAAAGGTCTGACCGGGCAAGAAACATGAGCATGAGTCAGTCGATCATGCAGGTTTGAAACAAACCCTGTAATTAGCCAAATGTCTTCAGAACTGAAAAGGCAAACTGTAAAATTATTCCCCAAACTGTTACAAAAACCCATCTCAGAGCTCACACTCCAACTTTAACAGGATGTACCTGCCGTGGTGGTGCACGCGCACGGTGTTATCCTGTGCAATTAGGGATTAGTGCTGACATTATGGTTGTTCTCATTTTCGGTTTTACCTCTCCAATTAATCTCTTTGAACAGATTCTGAATATGAATGCAGAATTTCTGGGCCATTGGGGCCATAATTTGGTTTCTGAAACATTCTCGTGTTCTCTGTTTGCACTCTGTTTGTTCGCGTCTAATCAGTCTATAAACAATGACCAACGTCCGTAGAGGAGGTCTTGACCTGGATATGGATTATCCGTTATCTGGATATCGGCTGGCTTCAGCCCTTGCCCCCAGAGGGCAAATCATCTTTAGACTAATAGCCAATGGGTTCTCAGATTGCCCCTAAATAGAGTGGTTCAGTTGATGAACTCCACAGTTGGCTTGTTTACAACCTGTCTGATTGTCTGACTCCTCATTTTCTCTTGATCCTCGATATTTGCTAAACACAGCGTCTTCACAGCTGATGTACATGACTGCCGCAGTTATGAAAATTCATGTTCTCTGTTTAGACATTTCATTTTCTTGTAGTCATTGATCAAGCAAAATAAAAGGATTAGAGCTATATTCAAGTTTGATCTAGTGTTTACATCTTAACATCGAAGCCTTTTGAAGTGCAGGGCCTTGTGTAACAATAAAAATCCCCCTGATAATTAACGTATTCCTTTAAATGTACATATTCCCACTGTTTATCCACCAGCCAGTGATAACGAACTATAACCCTACAAACAGCGATTTCTTCCCCGTCATTTTTCAAACCTGGGGGTGTTGACAGCTCTGTTATATGAGGCTATTTGAGGGTTCAGCCCAGAAATGTTTTTCCTCTGGGTGCTTCAGTGCTTTCACTCATTCTCACTATCAGCTCTCAGGCATTTGTCAGCCTGGTGTTGGTTCACAGAGGATGGAGACTCAAACTGTGGGCCTGCAATAAACTCCAAGGCAGAGTTCCAGCTCTGAGGTCTGCACTGTCTTTATAGTGTGCTACCCACGACCAGATGCCAACAGGGCGGAAGGCTGTTTCTCAAGACCAACAGCTCTGTGTGCATATGCCGTAAACAGCCGATGCACCGACCATAGATGGTACCTGGATCCATACACCAACCTGAAATGAATTTACATTTACTTCTATCCCATATATGCACAAATAGAATAACACAGTGAAATTGCCTCTTTCCTTTTAGGCACACTGTTGAACTTTTTCTGCTTTTTCTCTGCCCACTCCGCTTCCTACCAGCTGGCTCTGCTCCAGTAGTTGTCAGTGCTTAGATTTTACCGGCTGGCTGTTTGCTGTTGATGGTCAGTTTCACGCTGGGGCCATGCTGGGTGAAGGTCATGAAGTCATAAGACATGACACTAGACTTATATGTCTGTTTATTTCTCTCACCTCCTCCCCTCTCTCTCTGCAGGGTGCTCTCTATTACACTAATGTGATGGATGAGTGCTGAGCGTTGTCAAAATGATCTGCTGATAAAGGCGTGGGAAGCCAACGAGTTTAGGAACAAATTTCAATCACCGCAAGAAAATAATGCTCCAGAGTTAATCTTGTTGAGATGATAATCAGCAGGTCTGTTAATCAACTTTGCATGTTTAAAATAGTGGTCAACCTGATATGGGTTATTGAGAGCAGAGAAGATGTTTTTCTTTTGCATTTGATAAAATGCAACAATTTAATAATAATAACAAATGCTGAACTTAAATGAGAATTTATTTAACACTGTTGTTGTCTGCAGTTTCATTGTTTTGCTCAAATAGACATGCACTCGCTGAGCAGAGCAATTATTTAAAAATAAATAAATGTCCACAGGTAATTATAAAACTGTATTAACTGAACTTTATAAAAAAATGTATAAATAAAGAATAGAGTGTTAGTGCACTTAACAATTCTAGCAGCATCTTCTCGTTTCTGAACTTCCATTGATAAAGAATAAGTAAAAAAGCTTTAATTGGCCTGATTAATAGCAATATAATTAGTGTGAAATATCCACATCATGAGACATGAAAAAATGAAAATAGATGCTGAGGTTGCTAAAGTATTAAGGGCATATATTTAAAATACTGAATCATCTCTTGAAATAAGTTAAAATTTGGCCAAGGTGTCATAATGAAATATCTTCATGGGTTGTGGGAGTTGAGGGCAAATATATATTTTTATCTGCCTCTTCGATCAGATAATAGCATATATTCATCTGTAATGAGAAAATTGATTTTTTACCTCTATTCATAGTGAATGGCTTTTATAATGACACCGTTTTCATCACACAGTACTTATTTCACAAGGTTGATTTCTTAAGAAATATTAGATCCATCATGTTCAGAGATCCTAACAATGCAGACCTGCTCAAACAGGATCTGCAGTGTTACACACTGAGGGTTCTTGAGAACACTATCGAGCTGACGGTTAAAGACCTTGGATGGGAAAATGCACCAGCCCAGCAAGACAAACTTGTTTAAGTGCTTAATGTTTTAAGTGCTTTCAGAAGGCTGGATCATAGAGGATGGGCTGGCAGTGGATACCATCAATGTAGAAGATGCCTGTGTGTTTGCCAGATTAAGCAAGCAGGTGCACATCCTGTTGCCACTTGATAAAGGGAAACAAAAAATGTGCACACCTCCATTTTTCTATTTTTTCCCAGAAAGACTCAAACAAAAACGGTTAACAATAGAAACAAGGCAGGGATAAGAACCTTATTGAAGAATAGAAGCAAAGCATTCTCAGTCTCTCTTCATCTTTCGTGCCAAATCTCCCACCGCGGAGGCATTTATTTGACGAGAGGAAGATAAGAAAGACTTGGCAGGATAGCACCATGGATGGATGGATGGATGGATGGAAGGGTAGAGCGATGTGAGTAATTGAATTGGAAACCAAATTCTTGGTGTGGGCACACTATGTGTCTGTGGGTCTAGGGAAGAGGAGGAGCACGTTCATTTGCATTCCCGTGGGAACGCTTCCTGCTTTCATCAGTATTCCCTGTTTGCCAGAGTTAGAGCGAGTGCCATATCGCTGAAGAGTTGGAGGGGTTTTCGTGTTTTGCTTCACTTTTCAGCTTTTCTCTAGGGAGTTTTCTATAGGTGCCAGCTTTCAAGTGCCTCATTTTTTTCCCTTTTAGTCTGCACTTTTTCATCTAAGAGTGGCCTCAAAGCACTACCAGTGAATGGAGAGATGTGTTGGATGGAACTCATCATACAGAATAAGTACTGCTGATGACAGTTTTACTGGCTAACATTCGTGTAGGTGTAGAAACACACTAGCACAGCAGTCTTTTGATCTATCTGGACTTTCGCTCCCACTTAATCTTTTCAATTTGTTCTCATTTGACTTCCAGGGTCAATGTCTGTTAATGCTGTGGCTCAGTTTCTATGAATCCTCCTCTCTCAGTGTATTTCTTTGCTTGGATCCTCTTCATCTACTTCTTTTCTCCGTTCGTTGCCTCTGGTCCTTCTCTCATTCAGCTGGTGTGTGTTTCCAGTCTGTAATGTATTGTCTCCTGTGGTGAACCAGCCCGTGGGCCTTACTCCTCATTGATCTCTGCTGTCCCCACGCTGTCCTGGCAGAGACCAGACACTCGGAGCCTGTTGATTGATCTCCTCAGGATCTTTGCTTGCCTCACCACCCATGGTCACCCACCTTGTTCTCACCCTGTCTTCAACTTTCTTGCCATCACTTCTCTGTCTCCTCTTCCTTTGCCAGTCTTCATCTGCTCCCAGTTATAAAACAGAATAATCTGGGTTTATGTCTCTAGTTTACATTGTAAGGTATTAGCATTTATAAGCAGTCAGTAGTTGTTTTTTTTATGCATTTTTCAACCAGAATAACATATGAAGTATCCTTGACTGGTATATAAGACGTTTTTTAATTGTTGATAACACAGTAAACTTTGTGTTGCAGTACTTAAGTTGGACATACAAGATAATATTTGCAATGCACTTGATGTAAAATCTTACATATGTGTTTCTGTTTAAAAAATCTGAACCATTCAGTGCACCAGTTATGATTCAGGGCATGTATGTATTTAAGCCTCATGGATTTCAGTCGAATAATAATAATGAATTAATTTTTAAAAGAAAGTTATGAGGGCAAAAAAGGCCGACAACCAAGTGCAGGTGAAGTGCTGAGTGCAGTCAGTCTTCAGAATGGCGAGTGGAAAGTCAATAGGTTCTGCTATATGGAGCATTATGGATGTAGTGTTACTTATGACAATCACAGGGAAAAAGTGGTGGGTAAAATGACGACTGTGCGCAATACTTTATTATGATGCAATACTTTATTATGATGCGCATTGACAGAGACATCATGCCCGTGTGTGTGTTGACAGCGTGAGGAGGAGACAGGTGGGTTGGAAAGAACAGCTTCTTCTCTCTGCAGCATTTAGACATCCTCTCAGACTCAGACAGGGCAAAATCCATAACTCAAGCTTTGGGGCTGTTTATAGATATGCAGCCCTATGCAGTCTTGGAGGATGCAGGACTTGAGCATATGATCAAAGCACTTGAGCCACGCTTTCATATCCTCTCCCGCCGTCACTTCAGCAACACAGTAGTTCCTGAACTTTCATGAACAGACAAGATAGGAAATTGTCAAAGAAGTGTCAAACACAGACTACAGAGCTTTTGCTATGGACGGATGGACCTCCAGGGCTGCCAAAGTTATCTTACTGTGACTGCCCACTTCAGAGCGGGAGATTGGGAGACTGAAACAAGCTACAGAAATCAGAGAGGAACATGTTAGAACTTAATAAGTGCTTATTGCACGTATGCTTCATTTATGATTGTATTTATGCTTCTTATGTTATGTCAGTGTATCAAAAACTTACCTGTAAGCTGAAAGCTGCATGACATGATATGAACCGAGCCATGAGTTATATAAATCCCTAATGCAAGGTCTAACTGCACTTGGTGAAAAGAAATGGCAGCTATTTAAAATACAATGACACAAAATTACTAATGAATGCTTAATGTTCACCATGATTGGACTGAGTGCAGAAATGAGCAGGAATAATGTAATGGAGTTGACCCGTACTGATTTCACAACCTCCAACCTCACTCACCTTCCCCTCAACCTCCTCCTCATCTCAGCTCATCTTATGGATATTGGTACGACAGAAAAATTATGCTTTGCATTTGCATTAAAATTCCATTTTATATCGGGTCCATTATAATACTGGTATAATGACAAAATTATCATGCCATAATGTTTTAGTCAATGTAACCTGCCACACTTGACAGTTACAGATCACGCTGCCGTGATTACCATAGAAACTACAGTTTGAGTTTGACCTTTAAAAGTCTTTGTGAGGACGCGGCAGATGAGACAGGCCTCATTTACCAGCTTTTCCAATTATTCCACAGATATGATCTTGCACTTAATATGCTGCTATGACAACATACATGCTGTAATAGCGCTTCGAGGAAAGAAAAAAAAAAGAAGGATTTAAGATTAAACATCGACCATAAGTATGAAACGGCTGAGATAATGGAAGCAAGGTGATTATTCTTCATGTAACTCATCCTGGGGTAATAGCCTAAACAGGCCAACCAAGCAGTCTATTAATCTGGCTACAGTAGCGGACAGCACAAGCTGCTGAAGCGCTTTGTTTGGCTCTGTTTTTATTGTCAGGATATCAATTCCTTTAAGCGTCCTCCTGGATTTATTCTGTCATTAAACAACCAACTGCCTTGATTTTTCTCACTTGAGCCAGTAGAAGTTTGCAGGTATATCGATGCACGAGTCGATGCTGCTGGCTGGGAGGCATAGATGGATCCAGAGTGGCCATTTCAGACTCTTGCAAGATGGCAGCTGGCGGGAGAAAACCAATTTTTATTGGCTTTTTCAATTTGCGCCTGACCGGACAGCAGCAACACTATGTTAATTGCAACCAGCGAATCAATGGCGTACGTTGAGTGAGTGTGTCTTTGTCTCTGTTGTGTGCTTGTTTAAAAATTGAAAAAAAGAAGAAGAAGACTTGTCCTGCCACTGTTCATGAAGTTGGTAAATGAACAGGGGATGGAACTTTGGAATATCTTTTCTATTCAAGGCCAAGTGCAAAGTTATTGTAATCACATCTACAGTGATATAGTCTATACATTAGAGATGAGACTGGTAACTGTATTTTAGAAGTAATCTTTGTGGGTGTACTGTAATTGAAAAAGCACACAGCAGCACACAGCCAATCGCAACTGTCATTGCTAGTTTCAGATCGATGCAGTCATTTTCATGTTAAGCTGTCTGACCAACAAAAAAACTGGCTCAATATTTTCTTGTAATTTAAAGTGCACATTATTCAGATTAACCAACATCATGTGTAGAAAACCACGGAATATATTTCAGCATTAGATCCTGTCCTGACCTTAACACTGCTGACGTGGCTAAAAATTAAATAAATTAAAGAAGTCACGCTGCTGTGCCGCATGTAAATATGTAGCTTTTCTCCTGGAGATGCATTTATTGTTTCCACTGTGGGTAAACATCCCAAATCCAACTCAAACCTGGTCAATAAAGAAAGAGAAACATCCCCAGACCTGACCCTGTTTGGGTTCATCTGGTCCTGATGTGCAGACTGAGAGGGTCCCCTGAGCATGGACTACCACCATGCTTCAGACCCATGTGTCCCTCGGGCCTTTCTTTGCAATCAGATTATGCGCTGTCTAACTAGCAAATTTTAATGAGCAATTGTGGGATTACTTATTTAAAGCAATGTCTTTCTTTTCTCTTTACTTTGCATCATTATGGTCTCAGTAACTTGTGAACTGTCTAT
The DNA here is from genome assembly GCA_903364295.1 of Serranus cabrilla. NCBI lineage: Eukaryota > Metazoa > Chordata > Actinopteri > Perciformes > Serranidae > Serranus > Serranus cabrilla. The sequence continues at coordinate 367,898 of CAFUXE010000447.1, forward strand.
AAATATTAAGGCGATCAATGCAGCTCACACCAAACATAATTAGCCAACATCACACACAGACAACATCCCTAATCTTCTGCCCACGGATAAAACACACCCGACAACAATCGCAACAATCAACCAGCAAGCAGCTGCTTAATATATTTAAACTGGCAAACCAGCTTGTGTTGATATGAGAGGGACAGATGACAAAGAGCACAAACACTTTCCAAAACTTCTTCAGCAGGTTAAATCCACACAGAAGACAATTTCCAAATCCTCGCCAGATGGCTGAAAATTGGTAACTGTTAAAAGTTCTCCCTGAAGTATTTCGAGGCATCCGAAACACAGCCACAGCCTGCGAGGCTTGACATGTCTCCATCATCTCACATCTGTTCCACACTTTTTTTCCCCCATTGTCATCAAGGCGAAGTATGGAGTTTGATTCTTTTTCATTGTGAAATTGTGTCTGCTTCTCTGCCTGCTTGGCGCAACTCTTTTTTTAATGGTTTTATTAGCCATACAGTGAAATTCAAGTGCCTGTTCAGTGGTAAAGCAGGAAGAGGGCTTACAACCAAGTATCGCAATATTGAAAACTTCTCTCACCTCACTGTGTCTCACACGTATGCCAGCAGAAGTGAGAAGATGATCTGGCAGTGGTGGGTGCTTAGAGCTGTTTGTATGCAGCATGTCTCTCTCAGGGTCAAGAGGATTTAATGTTGCTGTAATTAATGCAACCACAAGTGCTTGATTTACAGAAGAGGTTTATGCTTTATTTACAGATAAAGTGGTTAAATGGAAGTTGGCAAACAGCTAATGATGACCAACAACGTGCAAGCCAAATATCTATGATAATTAAAAGCTGCAGCAATGATGGATAAAAGTCCACTTGGCACATACTGCACACATGCAGCGGTAAAACAGTATTCACTGTTGAAAAATCCTCAGTTTTGTTCATCTAACAACTTTCACTGTGGAGATACAGGTTGAAGCACAAAACAACCACATGAAGGAAGACATAGTTTGCTCTTTGACTGCATCATTTTATGTGACTATTGTGTGAAATGTAGGATGAAAAACTGAAAAGACCAGGCACTTGGAGTTTTCCATGTGGAAAAGCTACAAAAGGTTTGGTTGAATATGTATTACACCTAGAGCTATAACACAGGGACCGTATAATACACCTGTTAAATGACCTGTTATACTATTCTCAGAACTGTGTGTAGGCTCAGAGAGAGAGAGAGACTCAGACAGACTAGTGGACACACATTTGGACGTAGATGTGATGGACACGGCAACAGAAGAAGTGAAAATGAGACAGACGTACGGAGTGAAATTGAAAGAGTTGACCCTGTGCTACCACTGTGTCGCAGCCAATCATTGTCCTCCACCTGCACAGGAAACTCTCCAATAATGCAATAAAAGTTCAAGATGCAACAATTTTATTGCAGTGCCATCTGAGTTTTCTAGGAATTTCTGTTGAAGACTGAAAAAAGACAGGCCATAAATCACACCCAGACACTATAACAATGTGAACCACGCAGTGCACGGAAGGCCAAAGTCCTCACATAATGTTCTCTGATAAAGTATGTTTGTAACAATGCTAGAATACATTTGTATCTTGAAGAAGTGAGTGGTGTCATACAGTGTGTGGGTTTCCTGAAGAGTCTTTATACAGTAGGACAGGTGGTGGTATGTTTGTACAGTACACGTCATCTCTGATCTGACAAGACGCCTGCAGGTAGATGAAATTAAGACCCACGCACCTGGTTCATATCGATGGAGGCTCCAGAACAATGTGGGCGTGCTGTAAATAGAGTAGGATGCTGTGTCCCTGGAATGAGCTATAAATTACCTATACGCCTCCTTCCAGGTGTCCAGAGATTTGACGGACAGGTGGATGGATAGATGAATGGAGAGAGAACATAAGTGAGGATAGGTAAAGGGACTGGGACCAGCATGAGGTGTGAGATACACAAACAGGTGCCTGAAGACAAAGGAGCAGCTTGGGACCGTGGGTGTGTATGGGCGAGAGAGAAACAGTGACGGACTATGATGAAGATTCATTGTTCTGTTCTTGCTGCGATCCATCTCCACTAACATGCACAGGCACCGCTGAATACCCATGCCACCAAGTTGGTAGTGAGTTTGCTGTGTGGGTGCTGGAATAGAGTGGATGTCAGAGAGGTTAGAGGCAGAATGATGAAATGTAGAGGTGAGGCGGAAAAAGCAAACCAGGTGTCAAAACAGTGCACAGAGGATAAAAGGTGCCATTTATATCAGCAAACACTTAAAAATGCTGTCATTTTTTTGCAGTGTGTTTTTTTTAGATATGTATATATTGCATGGCGTACACAACCAGACTGTCATTATTAGACATACCATATATACTATAAGAAAACTTACACCTGAAACTTTTTTGACATTTTAGTCTTGGTTGTAATTTTGCCTTATTTTTAGGGTTTTTTGAACCCCCAGTAGAAAAAAATGTCATGGAATTTGACTGGTGTGAAAAGGTAAAAGCCTTACCGACAGTAAGTTTTCTCTGTCAGGTTTGCTGTATAATTTTAGGAATAAAATTGCATAAATGTGACCTCGGTTCAGCGGCTCTGTGTTGTGAAAGAGCTGTTGGGCCAAACAGAGGCGGCACGTTGCTGTGAAGTGGCTCCAAGGCTATAGTGGGCTGACAGGGACATTAAACACAAAGCAGCGGGGGCAATTTTAATTACTCTTTGTCTGTCTTGTTGTCTTGGTGACAAAGGGGATGAGGGATGTTTGCCGATGACGACGCAACACGGAGCAACATTGAGGCAAGTGGAGGGAAATGAGGAGAAAGTGGAAGCGAGGCATGAGTGTGTTTTTGACGGAGAGACAGCGGAGACCAAACAGGTGGATGTGAGTTCTCCAAACAGGTGTGCAGTCAATGGAGTGTGCTGTGGAGGAGAGAGCTGGAGAGACATTCATTTTGACACAGTTTATTAACCAGAGACCTCCTCCTCAAAGCTGCTCATGTCTGTCCTGTCTGTTTGAGTTGCGGGACTATAGAGGCTCCAAGAGCTGAGAAAAAAGAGTGATTCCAGAAGCAAAGGTGTTTTCAAAAGCTAATGTCACGAAGCTCAAAGATGCCGGTCATCTTAAACACACAGATATGTGTTCATGCACAGAATCCGTGCATGGATGCTGAGCTACAGAGGCGTATGGCGTTCTTTGAGATGAAAGACTGATTCTGAAATGTTCTCTGGGCCCAGGGGTGACAGCACAATTTAAAAGGAAAGCGTGGGGGAAGGATGAAAAGGTAGAAATGAAAAAAAAAAATCTGTAAAAGTCATCCCCTGGCGCCACAGGCTTTGCTGACACATCCCTATGTTTGTTTAAGCGAGGTAAAAATGGAGTCTTGTGTGGCCACAGGTTCCTCTCATCCCCCCTCTCCCACTGGCCAGCCTCCCAAATTAAAACAAAGCAAAGTCAAATAAATAGAAGGCTTTTTTTTAACCTTTATACTTATTTTCTTGACAGCTTTGGTGTTTTTTTTTTAAGATTTCTAAATTGGAACTTTTTCTTGTGTGCACAGCCTATTTTTCATTTTCATCTTTGTTTTTCTTTTGCCTCTGAATATATTTTCAATCAGTCTTTAGCCAGGATGGATGATTGATAGTTACTTACCCTGGAATCATTAATCCAAGTTAGTTTTGGGTTGCACCAGGTCTTTACGGAGACTTTAAAACTGAGTGCTTGGCAAATATTTTAAAGAGCACTTAGAGAGCTTATGTAATAAGTGGTCCTTCATACATCTAGTCAGGGAGGGGCAGGTTTTGTATTAAGCCTTCATTTTGCTCTCTCTGGACTTAAAGCAAAAGTTCAATCACACTGAATTAAACAGTATTTCTCAGTTGAAAGGAAGAGAGGAAGGAGCTGGAAAATTGCCCCAGGAAGAAGGATGGAGGGAAGAAAATACTAAAGCAGGACAGAGAGCTCCAGAGTGCTGGTCAGCAGAAATGTCAGTTGCAGAAGTCGGGCAGGCAGCAGGAAACCTACATATCACAGATACCGCATGTGAAATGTGCTGCAACACACATTACACAGTCGATATGTCTTGTTTGCTGTAAGCTCTTGATGTAACTGCTTGTGTAGTGGCGTGCACTTAAGCATGTGAATGCATTTACAGCGTTTTTGAGAACTCATTTGAATATGTCTCATCATTATTATTTTTTATAATACATTAAACTGGCTCAAAGTGGCCTTGTTTTTAAGTATATTTGGGGCATTGTATGCCTTTATTAGAGTGCAACAGTGAAGACGAGACAGGAAATGAGAAAGAGAGAGATTGACAGTGATGTGTGAGTCTGACTTTAAGTGGGTAGTTTGCAGTTCATCGCCTCAAACCCAAAGGCAACCAAAGCGCCTCATACAACAGCAACATATTAATGCTGTTATTCTGCCTGAGCATTTGCTCTGGCCGTGACCTGAGCTGTTTTGTTTTTGGGTTGTCTGTACGTCCCGTTCTCCTGAACAAAATATCTCAGTAATGCCTAAAAACTAATTTCTTCAAATGTAGCACAAGCGTCCACTTAGACTCAAGGTTAAACTGATTAGCATTTGGTGGTCAAAGATCAAGCTCACTGACCTTGTTTTTTGCCATAATTGAAGAACTCACACGCTGATGACATTTTGTATCCAAAAAGTCAAAGGTCAGCTTCACTGTGACATCATTATGTTCTGCAAAAACACTTTTCTGGCCGTTAATCAACGCCATAACTGAGGAACAGAAGGGGAGACATTTGGTCAGACGCTGAACTGGTGACACTAATGTTGGGTGCCCACTTTGAAATTGCAAGCTTGGCGATCGTATCCGTGTCAGAGCTGCCAGTTTGAAGACGTGTGTGAAGCATCCATGTTTGAGAATTTGTAGCCATCCATATTTGAAGCATTGTCTGCTGTCATGGCTGCTTGTGGACAGACATTTTTTTCCTTTGTTTGTTTTATGTACCAGGTCAGTGTGACAGAGCTGTCAAGTGTTTGGATCCAGTGCTTGACAGAATACACATGCAAGTATAAGACAAAGCTCATAAAGACGCACAGTGAACTCTGACTATGACTGTAACTCAGCGGCTGTTTTCTTTCCTCACTCCAGAAGATGTATTGTTGGCTTGCTGTTGCTCACTACAGGGGAGATAAATAGCCATGAGCGGTAATTGTCACTTGACAACAGCTGAAACTGCTGCACGGTGCCAATCACTTTCCCCCCTGTGCCCCAGACTGATGGCAGAACCAAACCACTGGAACAGCTGACATCCAGCTCGCCCATAAACCCTCCTCTCCGCACACATTTTGACTTGTCAAACACAGGTGTAACAAATGGCTCCTTTCTAGATGTTACTGTGGAGGACACTTATGTTGTCTCACTCACCTGGTTTACTGAGCCATTGTTAGTGTAATTGGTTACAGCTGTGCACCTCATGTTATGATATGTAGAAACAGTGTATATGTGAGCTAAATTACTTACATTTAAATGAATTATTTAACCGTGTTCATTTAATGAACTCAGTGATAATGACTTAAGATATTCAGAGCAAATAATAGACCTGTAGCCCTCCTGTCTGAGAGCTATCCGTGTATTTATTCAGCAGGGGTAAGATAAGAAGATGTATTGATTGTAGACATAGCTAATCGCTGCACAATCTCCATAATAACAGTTGGGGTCCTCCTTCAGTGTCGTCTTTACTTACGATCACAGATAATATAGACACGACCACCTTCTACAGGTCTTGCTGTTAGCTTATTGATCCCAACAAGCCGTTTTTTTTATTATAGTGAGCTGTGTAATGTATATGTCTGTATTGAACACAAGTAAAGACATCCTGATGCAGACAGGAACACACATTAACTCAGAGTGTGTGTGTCCTTTTTAGTTAGTAACAGTTTTGTGTAAGTACTTTTAAATGAGTTCTGGGGTCTGTGTTTTTCTGCTATGGGTTGGTGAATTCATATTAATTTTCGATTGTGGTTGAGGTTATGAAGGGTCACTTCTAGATTAAAGAGTCTGGAACATTTCCCAGTATGTCTCATTATTAAACTTTACATGGAGCCTTCTTTCATTCATAATTCACTTCGGCATTTTAATGCGTTTCCTTTCACTAAGTAGATACGTGATGGACAGCTGAGTGTGTGGATGTGTGCGTGTGATGGAAGGAGAGTTACCTCATATCACATCTCTGGTTTTAGGTCAAGGGAGCTGTTTGGTGTAGAGCGAGAGGAGGGAGTAGTTAAGTATCTTACATTTATGCTTTGACGTCTTACTGCCAGATGTGCTGAAGTTTTGGGTGCTATGTCGTGCAATAAACACACAGTTTGATGCCCAATGTTTCCAACACACACACACACACACGCACACTGTAGCTATACACAGAGAAAGCAATGAGAACAGAAAAGTACTTTCAGTGTTTTAGATGCTGATGCTCGTTCAATTCTTGTCAGACCAGTTCACCTTTAGTGCTATGGGAAAGAACTTTTATATCAGCAGTAGTTTGAACATTTAGATTCACTTCAAACTTCAAACACGGACCAAGTGGCAAATTCCAGGTCTGAGAAGTGAAGCCAATGCACAAGTGCCTTAAACATGCATTCTCTCTTCTGGACAGCAGGGGGCGACTCCATTGGTTGCAAAAAGAAGTCCGTTTGTATGTAAGTCAACAGGAAAATACTACTTGTCACTTGATTTATGATCTCAGTAAACATTTTCTGATAAGTTTATGGTCTCAATTGCTACTGTCAAGACTTCTTTAATACAGCATCATATTGATTTTGACAACAATGGACCCATTAAGAGTAAAATACAAAGCAGGGTATCCTATAGGGTGTGTTATGGCTGAGAGGTTACAGTGCACTGTACTTGAGGTAGTATATGTCTGTCTCTAAACTTCAAAACAACGAGTGACATCTCAGTGGCTGTTATATACAGTCTGTGTCATAGACACAAACAGCAGCTTCAGAACTGAAGTGAAAAAACTGCAATCTTAAAAACCCGTTGCCTGCAGGTGGCTCTGATCCTGCTGGAGATTCAAATTCTTATTATGTTGAGAATCTGACTAAAAGGTAGTGCAAAATAAGCAAACAGTGAGCAGATGCTCCTTAAATTTGCTGGATTTGATCCTAAACTGACTGCTTATGTTTGACATTTTTGACTGCAGGGACAATATAGCTCCTTATATTCAGTCACTAACAAAACCAATCTTTGTATAGGGGCTGTGTTGCTTCCCTCCATCCTTGTTATTGCTGCTGGAAACCACCAGCCTCCTGAGGAAACCTTTTGTTCAGCATCTGCCTGATATAAAAGCGACTGACGTCATAGGGTCTTCTCTGAAAAACCTAAGCCTTTTAAACCCGCTCTGCTCTGCCAGAGAAAGCAAACCAGGTGCTATTTAATGTGCGGCTGTACTCAGAGCACACTGTGGTCATTACTGATAGGATTGTAGGCTTCAAAAAAGTTGATGGCAGTTGAAAAAACATTTATCCATCCATCTATTCATTTTTTCTGCTCAGGGCTGAGAAAAACAGTTTGGAAAAAATGCCAAATACAAGTTAATGCACCATTACTGTCTCATGAGAGTAATGGCCGGCCTGTTTGTCGGTTTGTGTGTCCGTGTCCGTCTCCGTCTGAGACCGCCTCAGTTTCTCTGCAGCAGGCTCGGTGTTGATTAGGTCAGATTCAGCACCAAGCAGGTCGAGGATGATTGGCAGTCGACTGTTTGCCTGTTCTGTTTGCCAGCTGCCCCCTGTCACACCCCATCAGTGATAATCAGCCTGGACAGAAAACCTAGACCTTATATGGATGACAGACCTCTCTCCTTTATTCTTCTTTTTTTCCTCTAAGCCCCACTGCGATAGAGAAGGTTCAGAGCAGTGCAATGTGTTGCTCTGGCAGTAAAAAAAAATACAGCACTCTTCCAACAAAGGGAGAGCATGGCATAAGGCTGGATTCCAGCACAGATGCTGGCTTTGTCTCTTTACTCTCTGCATCTGCTCTCTGTCCCCTTCCAAACGCTTTTTCCCCTTTTCCTCTAATCTGACCCGTATCTTGTTCAAGCTCCACTTACATTAAATGCATAATGATTTAAGGCACCTTAAGCTGACTTTCCAGAGTATTTTTCCTGAGGTTGCACTGAATCACTGTTCAGACAGTTTTAATTACTGTGCAAAGATTACAAGCCATCAAAAAGAGGGCTTACGCTTTGCCTGCTCTCTCTCCAGCACTCAACCGCAAAACGCAAAATCCTGCCCTCAATCAGTCAGACAGATATTTCCGTATGATTCTGATTCATTGCAGACACCAGTAATGCAGCGGCCACTGAAACGCAGTTCAGATTTTCTTTTCTTTGCATATGAAGCATCAGACCAGACCAGAACCTTTGGATAGTTTGCACAGCTTGTTACTCATCAGATCTAGCATTTAGTTGCTCTTTGTTTAAAACGTATTTCAATAATATATAAACTTTAATTTTTAACCCTCTGAGCCCCAAGCAGTTTTTGTGCTTCTGTCATATTTGGCTCTGCTTAGTGCTGAAATATTAAATAACACATTTTGTTCTGAGTAACCTTCATCAGGTGTGCAGGTGTTTTTCTGTTATCCTCAGGATTTCACGTCTCTCTTACCCACCTGCCAAACATTCAGGGTTGCAGAGATTTTTGCCAATTTTTTTCACTGCAGTACTTAAGTCCTGCAACTATGGAAACAGTAAAACACATTTATAATAACATACATCAAATGCTTGTTGGATTTATTTGATCATTTATTTGACAAAAATGGTTTAGAAAATGAATCTATATACAGTATATATATACAATTTCCCCATCATACCATACAACTTTTACCAACAAATAGGGGCTCCAGATGGTATAAATATTAAACTATATGCCTGTTTTCAGTTTCTAGTAACAACCTCTCTTGCCCTCTCCTCTCTGCTCTGTGTAAACAGTCTGCAGCTCAGTCGAAGTTTCGTTGAATTTCTCTCGACTGTTGGTCTCAGCAGAGTCATTCAGAGTGCAGAATTGAATATTTTTTTCTCTCTTCAAGGATCTGGTTCATGTAAACAGTTTTATTTTTAATGACATGTATAGAAAAAAAGTGATTTTGAAGCTTAGATTTGTTTGTTTTTTTTCCTCTGGTGGGGTTCAGAAGGTAAATATGAGGGCTTGAGACAATACATTTAGATAAAAAAAAAAAAAAGTGCACCTGAGACACGAGTGGCCAAACGTGACAACACAAAATTCTTCAGACCACTATCGACCCAGAGAGAGATTGCACTGCTCCACGCTGCCGTTGTCCTTACATGTCTGCTGTATTGATGTGAACTCAAGCATGACAGCAGTCCGACCACCTTATCTCAGACCTGAATCAATAAATTACACACTGTGTGATGTACACACGCTTCAAGATCAGCCGCATGTTGGTAGGAACGCATGGGTGCACGCACACAATCGAAGCAGCCCTTATGTTTTATATGCTCACACAGACATCATCATCAAATTAAAATCTGCGCTCTATAAGTGCTCATGCAGGGTAATAATTGCTCATCTTCTCCTGTTTCTCCCTCAGTTGTGCAATTTTTCTTCTCATCATGCGTCCATCTCCTCCCTCTCTCCCCGCCTTCTTCTCCTTTGTTTCTTATTGTCTCGCTGCCGTACTCATCTCTGCACCATTAATCTTTCAACCAATGAATTGGAGCCACTGACTCTATCACTCCTATTATCGACTGCAGTCGTCCCTTATTTATGTTCCATTTTTCTCCCTCTCTTCCTCACTCAGCCTTTCTACTGTTGTTCCATTGACCGGCATGCAATTTCTTACATGAATAATGCAAGCAGGGAGACAAAAATAGTTGCACTCCTTCATTCTGTTGGCTGGGATTTGTTCTGCAATAGTTTAACTGAATGCGTTCGGGCTGATTTCTATTCAGCAGTGCCAGCCACTTTGTTAAAACGGAATAGGGATTTGGATGTAAAGGTATTGGGGCTCCCAAAGCTGCATTCTTACTGAAATAGACTAGAACAGCTGATTGTGAGATCAGGGTGCAGATTTATTCAACCTCTAAGCGCTCACCAGTGCTGATCCAGGATCAGTGAGATGGTTCCCAGGACAATCCTATTCATTAGCCAACACCCAGAGCAGCCACAAACATATGGCAATCTGCAGGCAAAAATTAAATATCCCTTTCCAGCCGTGTTTGCTGGAAAGTATATGTGCCAATACGAGACGTATATCAAAGTGGTCAGCTTTCATCATCCAGCTTTCCCCGCTTTCCAAAACAATGAGAGGCCGTTTCAAGATAACACCGTCATGTTTCTGGCTGCATTTAAAACATCTCAGCAAGTAGCATGCAAGCAACTGTACTGATCTTTTGTTGTCAAGAACAACAACTTAACTAGTCAGAAGAGATGCATGGATCAGAGGCCAATCACTGACTCATTTTTCACATCTCTCTTCTTTCAGCTTCTGAAAAGAATATATGCGTCCAAACACGGCGTGATGCCAGAGGGATTAAATTCATATTTTCTGTGTACGCCATGAAGGAACACATTTACTATCTCATAGACTGTTTCACACAGGTTTGTGGTGGCAAGCCTTTAGTTGCCATGGTGACTGTGTTCAGGTGCACATGGGTCCCACTGAAGACGTTTCTAATAATCACCCTGAGTCTTGTAGTGCTTCCTTTTCCTGTGATAGCGTCCAAGGACTTACATAAACACGCTTTTTAGGGTCTTGTGTGGGTAATTCAGTTACTTTGTACGTCCCTGTGTGGAAGCGGCATGATTGGTCCTCTGAGGTAAAGGCTGGAGGAATAAATGTGAGTCACATCGTCTGTCTGCGTCTGACCCCTCCCCTCAGTCATCTCTCATCTGGCAATTTTAAAATCATGTTTCCTCATTGACTACAGATTAATATTCCAGTTTTTATTCTTTTTCTGTAAAAGACAATATTCCTACTCAGTGTGTGAAATATACCATGGCCTTAAGGGGAGATCACTTTTCTCTGAAACACTCATAGCTGCAAGTAGGCCTACTTATTTAATTTCAGCAAATCTGAATCATAATCATGAAGGACCAGACATCACAGTATGATACAAACAGTACACGGATTGATCTATACTTTGTCAGCACAAACAAGACACAAATAGATCAAATAAACACAATAAACACATACATGTATTATATCAGAATTGAGCACCCCAGGGTGCCTATAAAGGACTGAGTCCCCATTAACAATGGTTAAATCTGTTCGACACAGCACAATCATTTCAATAGCATGCATGACGGTATCTTTATTAAAGTGAATTAGTCATGAGTCATCCTCATACATGAATCATACATCAATAATAGCCTCATTTTACGCATGAGCCATGATGATAAAAACAGAAAAATAGAAATGCATGGCAAAAATAACAATAATAAAAAAAAGAGAAAAAAGAAGATCGCCATACCAAGGAACTCCAGTTTGAAGGATTTATTTCTGTCTGTGATGTTTGGAGCCAACTGGTCTTCCTCTGACTTCTTTTTTGTTATATATTTCTTGGATAGGCAAGAAGTCCTTTTCTTGTGCTTGAGGTGTCCACACAGCTACAGTATCATCACACCATCACAGCTTTCCACCTGTTGGTGCACATTTGATATTTCCGAAGAACACGGAAGTGAAAAATAAACTTTGAGGAGCTGCTGGTGGTGGCCGCTAGGATAAACCTGCAAGTATAAAGGATCCAAATCCCTTCCTTTTTAAATTTTCTCGTCACAATTCCATGTCAACTCCTATCAGTGCAAATTTCCATGCAGAAACTGGGGCTTTTAACAGGGGGTAACTAGTCTGCACCTTGTTCCCATAAGATATTTACATCGTAATGGAAATAAATATTACATTTCATGTTGCAATATTTGGTAAAAATCCCATTTAAGATGCATATTCCAAATTTACTGTATGCATGTCCAAAGAATGCTCCGAAAACATGAATAATATCTGCACATTCCACGTGTCTTACTTGGAAAATGTTTCGTTTGGAATAATAGTGGAATATAAGTATGAATGCGAACGTCGTCACTGTTTTCTTTGTTATTAAAGATCCTTTGACACCAGCATGTGAAACACTGCAGTGCTGCTTGCAGATTGGTCTTTATCTGCTCTTTAGTGTGCTACAATGCCTCAAGGACTCTTCATGCCAGTTTCTTATCCATACTGTAAATTCCAAGCATTGATTAGAAACTCACCTGCATACCCTTTATTTAATGATTATAATGATAATAATGATAACTTAGATTAATATTGCGCCTTTCAAGGAACCCAAGGACGCTTTACAGAACAAAGGGGCAAAACAACATGGCACTGAAGACGGGTTGAGGGGGTTCATTTATTGAGAATCTTAGATTTTTATCATTCCAGATGCGCTGTAAATAACCTTGGGTAAGGTCTGAAATGCGTATCATGTTTTGTTACTAAAGTAGGCTTTGTTAGAAGGTGGAGTGTTTCATGTGTGTCTGTGAGTGGCATTGAAAAGCCTCGGTGTGACCATGAGAACTCACCTTTGTCCCAGATTAGCTTAAATCTAAATGAACCTATAGCCCTGGATAGGCATTATGTGACAAAACACGTTTCTGTTATTCTTTTTCCTTCTGTATAAAGCTGGGCGGAGAGAAACTGCACATCTATTCCGTGTATCCTGAGAATTGTGAACCAAAAATCCATCTTTTTCAATTGCA
>CAFUXE010000447.1:380814-391795 GCA_903364295.1 Serranus cabrilla
CCTTTTTTTTTTTTTTTTATCTAGCTATTCCTCTCTGTGAAAATCTCTCAGCTAATGCATCACAGCTATTTTGTCACATAGATTGGAAATGTCTGGCTCATGGTGATAAACTGTCAAATTCTTATCCATCATAATCTGATGCACAACATCTGAATATATGTTTTCTGTATCGGAGTCGGAGACATCACCGTCACAGGAGAGAGCAGGTTTCATCACAGCTTTTCTTTTTCGGGTGATGAATCATTGCCATTAGTCACTGCTGCAGTAAATGTCACCCAGGTATCTCTGCTTCCATCTACACTTATTAATATGAACAATGAACATCCAGTGACCGGGAGCTACTGTTGATTCAGCGCGTCTATATGATGAAAAATGGGAAGCGTCTATATTATTATTACGGTGGGACTAATTACCATACTGTATATTTCTGCGGCGGTTAACTTGAATGAAAAATTGTGAATAATGTAATTATGCCACGCTGGTTATTAACTTTCATGTTGCAGGTCGCTGGAAATGAAACTATGATTTGTGGACTTTTGGGAGCTCGTCTGCTCATTGGCGGAGTTACCGCGGCGGGTGGGCGGGTGAAGGGATTTGTGAAAGAATCCCCAAATCTCTCCTCTCCTATATCTCCCCCTTTCTTCTCCCTCACACACACTGCGCCCCCTCCCCTTCCCTGCAGACTTCTGCTTGTTTGTGTTTAATAAGGGAGATTAATTAAGCTCATTGGTATTCCAGGACACTGGCTCCAGCTGTTTCCCTGGGCTAAGATCAGCAAGGTCATCCATTTGAATTGGGGTGTATGAACGTGTGGAGTCTGGAAGGAAACAACTGGCAGGCTAGCACCCATTATAGTGAGTTTTTCTTTGACGGGTGGGGCGGATGTCAGTAATGGCAGCTTAATGATCTATAAGTCCTTTTGAGGTTTACAACTGCCACGCGTGATCATACATGAAACAACTTAGTTTAGCTCTAATGAAACGCTCCTCTCCCTCAGTCCCTCTGTCTCTGATGCATTGCTCCCATAGCTGACAAATGCACACATTGTTAAAGACTATTTATCTTTTTATTTGACTGAAAGTCAACTAGGTAAATGGCAACGTAAACACTTGATAAATAGGCAGTCTCATCAGCGTGATTGATATTCCCTGTTTTGCCTTGATGCGATGTTTAATACATAAGGCCATCTGACAGGGCCCTTAGCATCAACTTTAATTATCAGTGAAACACGATAACACAGTTCTGGGCCCAGTGCCAGAAAAAAATGAAGATCTGCTTATAAATTAGAGAGTGTAACTCTGAAGTAATGAGTCACGCAAAATGTTACGAGTATTTGTAGTGTGCTATAAGTGATGACAACATCTTGCCAAAGTGTGAAGTCATTAAACACTATAGAGGGAAAAAAAAAGGGTCTGGCTGATGGATGTAGTGCAACCTCAGGTCAATGAGTTTAACTGTACCTTTTAGTATTGCATCGATAAGCAGGCTTTGAGTTGGATTGAGCTGAGGCAGCGCTTTGGGAAAGTGGTGTCCGTGTGAATTACAGTCCAAGCAGTGATTTAAAGTTCAGTCTCTTATGGTTGACGGCATATTATTCCAAAAACATTGTCTCTTTTAATTACCAGTATCAGTAACCACAGATTACAAAGTCCTTCACCCACACGGATAATCCTTCATCACCACTCAAACAGTCAGTGCACCTGTTCTAATAGAGGAAGCTGATTGGTTGGCAGGGAAACTGTCCGTCACAGGCAGAAACAGAAAGCTCCAGGTTTGCTCACGGTAAGCAAACAACGCCCCAGAGACAAACCGCTGTCCAAATGATATGAGAAGTGATAGCAACAGCTCTGCAGTGTTCATGACAAGAACAACAACACCTCCAACGTAAAGAAGCTCTCTGTAAGGTGAAGTGTTAATGAGGGAACAGAGCTGGAATGGTTTGATTGCAGAAGCACAGTTTGCTACAGAACTAAAACTTTAGTTTGTTAAATGTGTTTATATCAGGACCATGTACAAAAATACATTCAAGATGCTTTGCACCAGATTTCACAACTAGCTCATTTCCATCTGTAGTCCCCGGGCAGGTAAAAGGTTCAAAATTCATTACTATACTTAGAAAATTGTTCACCCCCATTTAAATGTTTGCAAGCTTTTCTAGTATTTAGTATTATAGACAGACAGTAGGTAGAAATGTTAAAGATCCCCATTACTTGTATATGTCTGTGTTTTCACATTTCTCTACTGAAGTGGGAGATGTCTGAGCACTACGGCTGGATATATCGCTTCAGATGTTTTTAATTGATCTGAATGTCAATTAAATTTCCAAATTCAATTCAATCCGATATCTATTTGACTGCATATATTTCAGTTACAATACCAATTTCTCATGTATATGAAAATACATTTTCAGAGACTTAAAGCTGTAACTTGTACACAGACCCTCTGCATTATTAAAAATATTAAACATCAGAATAACGCAGTTAAAGATGCTTTACACAGATGCAGAAATATACGTATATTTATATATTTACTGTTCCAACATACTGTTTCTGTCAAAAAAAAATCCTTTTTCTGCAGGTGTTGAAATCAGATTTCCCAACATTTTCCAAACAACTGACATGCTTTGTATTTTTCTGACCACTGAGTCCTGTCTCATTGTTCTGCTGTCTGTTTCATGCACGACTCCAGCTGATGCAATATGAATGCTGCGTCCTTCACTGAGCACATCTATGTGTGCTTCAGAGTGTTTGTGTGTGTGTGTGTGTGTTTGTGTCTCAGACAAAACTAGTGCCAGAGAGGTTTCTGAGTCTTTGGGTACGCTCAGACATCAGGCATTTTACGCTCCTCTGGTGTCAGACAGGAGGGGAGCCTGTTGTCACATTTCTTCATCATTACCTTCCCTGCCCTCCTTCATCTCGCTCCCTTGGAAGTTAAAAAAGTAATCAAAGGCTTGGCATCCGACAGCTCTGTCTCTTTGCCTCTTCCACTTAAAAAATTTCTCTTTCCTACCCTGATTTTTTTGCAAACATGGGTGCCTTCTCGACAAAAGCCCCTCATTTCAGTGGTGCTAAAAACCTCTCCGGCTTGTCTCTGTGGAGGTATGCCTCGTATTTGACATCCCTGCTAAATGGAGGAAGCTGTTCGACTCATTTAGCAGCTCTGTGACTCGGTTCCTTCTCTGGGAGCCTTTTAATCTCCTCATAGCTGGCCGCGAACCTGCACTCCTCTCTACTCTGTCCTGCCCGTCACAGCACACCACAGCATTAACATTAACATGCCTTTTAGCAGGCCGCGGAGAAAGAGCCCTGCAGAGCTCTGGCCGGAGCAACGGGCTAAATCCCAGATCAGGGGGAGAGTTCAGGCTCCATGGAGAGGAGATCCTGGCCAGCAGGGTGGATGCTTAGAGTATGTCGGAGATTAGGGCTTTGGTGAGTCAAACGCTGGATTAGGAGTGAATGGTGAAGACGAGATTCCACAGGGTCTTAATCATTGACTTCTGGCAAAAAAAAACTCATGCATGTACAGTATGTACCCTGCTTCCATGGCTTATAGACGCAATTTACATTCACATACTTTATTGTATTTATATTGTAAAATGTTACTCTTCTTCTAATTATTCTTATCTTCATCTGTTTATGGGTTGTGGAGCAGCAAAGTTTTCCAGGCGTCCCTCTCCACAGCCACAACTTCCTCCTCCTACAATTATCAATTTATCATTATTATTTTATTTCTTTTGCCTTTTTTTCATTATTTTTTCTTGTTCTCTCTTATTATTGACTCGTCAGTCATCTGTCAAGCACTTTGAACTTGCGATTACAAATAAGTTGTGATTGACTGACTGATTGAAGGGCTTTTCACTAATGATACTACTTCTTTTTATATCTCAATTATGTGATTTGTGGAGATGAGTCATGTTACCTCACTGATAGACAGGTGGATTGATGGGTGTCTTCATGCATAAACGGATGGATGAGTTTAGCTTTTAGCGACTGGGATTTAGAACTACCATTCATTTGTCTTTTCCTTTCATCATCAATGTCTATTTTTCGCGGTGACTGATTTTGTAGTTAAAGAGGAATAAGTGTCTTTTTCTTGCTGTATTTTTCAAGGATGATGAGCCGATCCCAGGAGTGTCTGATGGTAGAGACCATGCCCGCATACGGAAGTTTCTCAGCCAGCGCCACAAGAAACTGCCATGGAAACCGGAGGTAAGACAAATTATTTTTTCTCTGAGGGTTGCACTTATCCCTTAATCATCTTATTTTCAACCCTTTCCTTTATCTCCTGGATAGATAGGGATTATTATATTGAAGTCCTTCAGTATTTTTTTTGCTATTTGTGTGTCTCATCAGATAAACCTGGCAAGGCCTCGCACACACAAACTTTCATCAGCCTTTGTGAAAATGGTTTCATTAATGGTGCCTCATCACCGGCTTTGAAACTGAGTGTTTTGTTTTTTTTTGCAAAATTTAATTTAACCGCAGATGTTTTACTCCCTTTTTCTTTCACTTGTCCTTTTAAGAGCAGTTGATATCCGAGGTCAAATCGACATCCAGCCGTTCTCTGGCTCCATTATCGGAAGAACAAAATGTACCTTGTGGTTATGATGATAGATTATCGTGTGAGGGTGATAATATTTCATCCAAAACCATTAGTGGGTTATATTTAAAGGCACCTATGACCTGAATATTACAAGGTAATTTGATTTATCCTAATTTTTCAGCTCACTTATGTGACTGATGTAGTTTACACACATGCTGTAACAAAGGGAGCAGCAGACAAGGTAATTAAGAGAGTGGATCTGTGATAAGGACGTGTAACCTGTTCAGGAGAGTTTAATTAAAGGACTGTGTATGCGTGTGTGTGTGTGTGTGTGTGTAAGCCTAATCTGCAAAATATGATTTATTATTGTTTCTTTACTTGGAGTAAAGTTTAACTATCTCTGCAGAACACCACAGTGTGTAGTTTTCAGCAAAATGTACAGAATCTGAAACAGTTCATACACTCAGCATGGGATGAAAAATAGGAAATGACTGTTAATAAGTTATTTTAAAGATCATTTTGACTGCGGGGATACTGTACTTTTTAACAGGGTTCTCAGTTTTTCCCTGCCCTCTACATTTGCTGCTTCCACAAAGCATTATGCATGTAATCTTCCATGCAGGGCAGCATTACAGGGGTGCTGAACACAGTGTGCGCCTGATAATGATACGACACTGTATTATGTGTTTTATTTCAGCAGGTTCTCCTGTAAGAGCCCCAAATTAGCCTTCCCCTGCCTTAATGCGCGTCCAAAAAACTGTGCAGTAAAATACTTTTTTACTTGGTCATAGTCGGGGTCACCCAACAGGATTACATAAAAAAATTCAGCAAACCTCTCAAGGAAAACCCTTTATTAATGTAATTTATGAGAGGACGTTTTCAGTGTGTTATAATATCATTTGAGGTGACCTTCCCTCTGCACAGTTGAGTCATTATGCTTCTCAGTAAGTGTAATAAGAAAACACACATCAATAAATTGGCACACACATCAAATTTCATTCGCCGCATGCTGCTCTTTTTTTGCTTCGCTACTGGAGACGCCAATGCATGAGCGTTAGCAGCCCTGCACGACTTATTTTCTGCACTCAGTTATGTGCAGCAGTAAATATAAAGCTGAAAATGACGTGCACAAGTCACATTTCACATGCACTACTGTGCATATGCACATGGTATTTTGAGCCCTGCACCAGAAAGCATTTAAATGTGTTTTTAGCAAAAAAGCAATGACAATTAAATTCCTGGCCGTTCCCAATATCTTCATTTTGGCTTTGTTAATTGTCACATGTGGATAATATCTGTTTTTTAATCATCTGGCCTCGAAACATCTGTTGCCTGAATATTGAGGCCCCTGCATCTAATTGTGGCCGATGCTTTTGGCATAATTTAAAATGGTGCTACTTAGAAAATGAGAAGTCACATTGATATGAAACAGCCAAGCCAGGACCGCAGCCAAACAAGCTATCTGAATCTGGACCATGTAGAGTAATTACACAAATGTAAATGGATTTCATGGCCTGAGTACAACGAGACTCTTTATTATGAACATGCTGTTTTTGTTTTTTTCTCCGCGCTTTCTGTTTTATCACTTTGTATGTGAAAGCTGTTAATACGACAGGATGTGTTTGCACTTTAAAAGACATGTACATGATTCCATTGACCAAACAGAATTTCTTATTTATAGTTTGAATTGGAAAGCGAAGCATCCTCAAAGGGAAATAAATTTTGCAACATCCACACCAACTACATTTTACATTAGGCGTGACTAGCATCAAAGTACTCTTGCAGAAGTCAACATGCCATTTCTTTGACTCATTTCCAGCCTACTCATAAAGCAACATGACATTTACTTCCTGTGAATATTCTGCAAATCCAACATAAATCTATCAAATAATTTCATACAACTCTATGAATTTATAACCTCAAAAATCTCCTCCTCTCTTATCTCTACTGCTACGTCAAGCCTATAAGCCAAGGTTGTCAGAAATCATCGAGTGCAGCAGCTCCTCCTTTGCTTTCCTCACTGGCTATCTGTCCTAATTACCAGCACTAACTTGTTTTCCTGGTGCACGGCCAAGATGGCAGAGGTCTGAGGGGCCACTGAGCTGGCACTGTCAGAGGCGTCGACTCAGGCTGGTGGAGGTAGAGTGGTGCCATATGCCAGCTGTCACAGAGTGGCAGAGGTCACACGGGCATCCAGAAGCATTCATACAAACCAAACTCTGCTGTGCACAAGCAAAATAAGATGATCGTCACTTTATTTCTTCTAATTTGTGCAGAGATATTGAGATAGAAAAAAATCTGAGACTCTATCCTTTGTTGGTTCTACCTTTTCAGCCACTACTGGTGACTTAATGAGGGTTCCCAGCCGGTGAACTCCTCTCGAGGTGACTGTGGATTAGCGTAGACATGGCAGCTGTAGAGTGGACATCCTCTGTCCGTCAAGGACGCTGGCATTTCAAGGACACTGACACTGGATACAGATCAGACACAGAGAGAGAGCTGGCCTACTTTCTAAGAGTCTCGCTGTAGTAAAACCATGAAGGGATAAACAGGCACTTGCAGGAAATTTGACAAGGATCCAGAGAGATTGTAAGCATAATGAACAGTTTCATCTTAATCAGGAACAGAAAGACAGTGATGGTAAGAGGGATTAGTGACTTTGATATCCGGGGGACTTTTAATGATTTCTCGACATGTTACCGTTCCACCGCATTGTGTTGCCATATGGAAACACACCCATTCTTTGCATTTCAATGATGTTTAAAAATAAACTTAAACACCAATTATGTACTTGAATGAAGTCACATGAGCTTTTAATCCCTCACAGTCTTACTCTTTCCCACGCTGTCGATGACCTTGAGCCCACTGAAGTAGAGCTGCTCAATCTGCACATATTTCCTCAAAGTGTTCATATATGAGCAGCACGGGAAAATAGATTATGATCCGTAATTATTATGTAATTCTGGTTTCAATAAATCATCACCATAGATGGATAGACAAATGGATGGATGGGTGGATGATGGATAGATGGTAAAAGGGATGAGTGGATAATAAGTAATTGATTGATGGAAAAATACACCCATGAAGTTGGAATAAATTTGTTTTCAGACACAATCTTGTTAATTGAGAAGATAAGATATACACTTTATTAATCACATTGTCACAATCATTTCATGGAAAGAGGTAAAAAAGTGTTTATTCCTTCTTTATGGGCAACTGTATAGATGTATAGATGGATGAATGGATTGATATATGGAGAGATGAGAGGATGGTTCACGAATGGATGGATGGATAAATTAATTAATGGATGGAGGAAAAGATGGATGGATTCATGGATAGATGTTGAATGGATGGATGGGCTGGATAGATGAGCAGTGGGTGAATAAATAGATGGAGAAACGTATGGATAGATCATTGATGGATGAATAGATGATGATGAATAGATAGTAGATGAATCGATGGATGTATGGGAAAAATAATCTTGTGTGATAAATATGAATTTCTGTTGCATTTCATAAGAAACAGAATATATCTGTTTTTTTACAATATGTTGGCATATTTCAAGAAACATCCCCAGAACAGTTAAAGTCATTATTATGTTATTTATCTTGTAAAATATGTCATTTAAAGTTAATTTGAAGTGATACCAAAATGTAACATGTTTTTCCTATGATGGTGTGTGCAAGACTTCACATATTCCAGGATGTATATAAATATGTGCAACAGACACAGTTTCATTTAACACGGGGAGGAAGACAGTCGGACTGACTAACTCAGATGTCTGTTTTTCTGGCTCATGTAGTGAAAAATCAAAGCTGGAGATATGGTATTGTGGATTTGGACAGCCTATTATTTACCACTCAAGAGGGAAGTGAGGAAGAAGCTGTGGCACAACACAGACACATGACTCAGGTGGGAGCAGTCATCACAGCTGCCTCCTCACGCAGAAACACATGCAGCGACAAGGCTGGAGGAAGAATTCGATCTTTCCTTTGTCTCCCGTCTTTCTACCAAAACACGTGAGACTGACTATCCTGCATGAGGACGCAGAAGAAGAAGTGTGATATTCGTCTCCTCTCGCTGTTCCTTCAGTTTGTCTATCTTTTTCCGTCTTTTCAAAAGCGCTAAACAGTAAAATAAACAAACAGGAGAATAAATGTGATTTCTGTTGCCGGCCTCGCTGGGAGAATGACGGACAGCTTGTTGCAGAACACGAGAAACATTTTGCTCATCCTCCGTCTCGATCCGTCAGTTCAAAGTATCCACTGCAGCCACATCCATCCCCCTCTCATGTTATATTCCTGGAATGACAGAAGACATGTAATTGTAGGACAGATGGCAGATTATACAAACCCTCATTACAGTAGTTGATGAGGCTGGAATCTAGATCATATGAACCTTGTCTTCCATTTTTCGCCGCTCTCCTCTGTGTGAAATGAGTTCTCATTATCTCTCCGTGTATAATCTCTTCTTTCAAACCTTTGAAAACCCCCTTTTTCCTCGCTGTACCTACACTTACTTACCCACTTTCCCCTTCTTTCCTCTTTCCTAAATTACTAATGGGCTGAGACGGATGAGACAGGCTGGGATATAAATGCCCTCTGTAAATTCAGATGGAGAGATTTCATAGAATCAAGCAATAACATCCCCGTCATAGCCACAAAGGGAATAACTCACATGTAACGTGTTTGATCACACTTAGATTTCAGCTCTGTAAAAACCGCATGTGTATCAACAGAGAGCTTTAATTGGGTCTCTCCTGTTCCCCCCCGGGGGGAGCGGGCTGAGCGGTATTGTATATACCCCAGTGTGCCTTTGCCAGGAACATAATGTCTCACTTTTTTTTATCCAACGGGGGATTTACAGTGTCAGTTGGTGCGAAAGCTCGTCAGTGGGTGCGCCGAACGGCCATTTGTCAGTGCCCTGCTGCCAGCAGGAACACAGAAGCCTGCACCAGATTTTTAGGAAAAGAGAGACAGCCTCCCGGAGGAGAGCGAGGGGGAGAGAGAGTCTGATTTGGACTCCGGTTGGTGGTGCGACCAGATGGGTGAGAGAGAGGAGCAGCTAGGATGGAGATATGCTAAAACAAGCTGTGGTTATGTGCAGGAAATGTGCGGTCAGAGGCAAATAGGCGAGACAGTACCAGTGCTGTTGAGAGCGGCCTCATAAGCTGAGCCCTATACTGCTATACTGCTCTTTTATCTTAAACGTCTTTATCAATCAGTTGTTTCTTTCTTACTCAGCTTTTTTCCCCCCCTACACCTGTCATTTCCCCTATTCTGTCTTTCTTATTTTTTCGCCTCACTCCTCACATTTGACAGATGGCATTAATTGCTTCCTTCCATCTCCTTTTCCCCCCTCTTATATTAATGGCAGTCTGAGCTGGAGCTGCTCTGTTGCTTTGAAAGTGTGGTAGCTGAAGACTATATGTAGGGCAGTGGTTGGGACTACCCCTGGAGTCTGATGAGAGTGAGGAAGAGGTGGATAGAAAATAGAGATGACAGGGTTGGACAAAAAGAACTGACAGAAAAAGGAGTGCGCCGTGTTCGTTTCTGCTGAAAAATAACAGCGTTTGACCTGAGAGTCTTCAGCTCATGATGCCTGTGCACATGTTTGATGTTTTAATTTATTTACAGTACAGTATCATAATGAGGAGATGTGTTTTTAACATGTTAAGGTGTATTCTCATGCGTCACTCATGCATTTTTTCATCTAAAAGCTATGCACTGCCTTTCATTCACTCACTGGATGTATTTCTAGTTGTATATATATATTGTAAATCCTATCTGCACCTGCAATCTGCACCGTTCTTCTTGAGTGACTGCACACTCCCTGAAGCAGTGAAGTGATTAGTAATGCATCAGCTACATATAGGACACATGGTTGTACTGCAGTGAAATGAAAAAAGAGTGTGATGGTGTTTGCTGATATCTGTCATTACAGATATCAGTAAAAAGGTCAGTATCAGAGTACCCGTTATGGCTGCATGTTGCTTATAATTAGCAGTAGCATAAAGGGATATATACAGTATTCATAAATAAGAGAAATGTGCATGAATATGGGCTACTCCTTGCCTTCTACATAAGGTTACATCAGATTAAACAGACCTTCAGAGCAGACACAATTCTTGTGATTGATGGATACGGCTCCATTGATTTGTGCTCTTCTCTTACAACTGTGCCTGTGGTTTATTTTGCTGGTGGTGAATGTGTTTTAGTGGTTGCAAGTGGAGGAAACAATGCTTTTACAACCTTCCAGTCTGTGAATTAGACTCCACGGTGGCAGGACAATACAGAATGTCTGTCTCTGGTTTTGGATTAAGAAATAGAGGATAGCAAACGAGAGTGAAGGATGAAAGTAAGAAAGACAGCAGCAGTCATTCTGTCTCTCCTTCAGCCAATTACTGAACGGGAATGTGAGCTGACATGGTTGTAAAAAA
>CAFUXE010000447.1:394947-417934 GCA_903364295.1 Serranus cabrilla
TCTGCACACGTAGTCGCATCTCAAACCCCATACCATGCTGAACAATCTCGCGTTGAGGAAATTACACCACTCCCCCGGTGTGCGTCTCACTTTGTGAACCACAAAATTTGTTTGTGGTGAGTGTTTATGAAAGGATGTGAAAAATGATAGTCGTCTATGCCTTGCTCCATAGATTTTTTATTTTTTTTTTACATTCTATGTGATCCAAAACATGATGCTTCCGAAGCAGCGTGACACACATGTCATCGATGAGTCCTCTCGTAAATGAGCAGACTCGTGTATGTGTGTGTGTGTGTGTGAGAGAGAGAGTGAGAGAGAGAGAGAGGAAACTATACCCCAAGGCAGACTGGTTTCACCATCTGTCCTTGCCGTGTCCTGTGATTTCCCAATGTAATTCAGACAAATGTCAGACTATGGGCAGGGGATGAGCTCTGACAAACTGCTCCAGACATCCTCAGTTCACACTCCCCCCTGATACTCCTGATGAGCTCTCCGTCACATTCTCTTATTCAGGACAGCGAGAACATTGGAAACTTCACGCTACATTCACATGTTTCACTAAGAATTCATTTCTCCTGCGCGGTGGAGAGCCATCAGAAATGATATACATTCCAACGCAAAAATATATGTACTGAAACCGCAGCAATTTCGCTGTCAGAATGGGAGCTCCAGCAGCTCAAGTGCTGAAGCATGATTTGCCTGTTTAAAAGCAAATGTGATGTGTGTTGTTGCCACATGCACTAACCTGTTTCCTCTCTGTGTGTGATTGTGTGTTGGCAGTTTAAGGGCCAGGCCAACCTGCATGTGTTTGAGGACTGGTGTGGCTCCTCTATAGCCCAACTCAGAAAGAACCTGCACTTCCCGCTCTACCCTCATGTAAGTATTACTGTGGGCTAAATATATTAAAGTCCCCGTGAGACAGGGATGTTAGAGCATGGCTTCTATTCTGTGACATATATCCCAGTTAAATTTAATATCTTAGCAGTGTACAGTTACAGAAGGGATTTAAATCAAATCTTCAAATTTGATTAGACCCCTTAAAAGGAGCTGCACTTGCAAAGCCTCTTTCTATTCTTTGCGACCACTCAAAGCACTTTAACCCTACAGATGGCGCTCATTCACTCGTCCACACACACATTCATACTGCTTCGGCCACCAGTGCCCTATATGGTGCCACCTGCCACCACCAGGAATTAATTCACACATCGTTGAACGCAGCATCGGGAGCAATTTGGGGTTCAGTATCCTGGCCAAGGATACTTAAACATGCAGGCTGCCATGCTCAGGGATTGAACCACCAACCCTCCGATCAGTGGGCTCTACCAGCTGAGCCACAGCCAGAGTGGGCGGAAAGAGTTCAGCACAATATAAAGCTGTAGAGAACTGTTGGCTCCATATGCCTTCCAGATGAGGGATGAGGAATAGAGGAAATAATTAGTCCCCAGCCACATTGTTTTGGAATTAAAAAAAAAACATTTCTGCCCACCAATACCCACATATCTCCTGCAACTCTATCAAAATTGCTGTGTTAGCTCCTGTGACTTACAAATTGAGTTGTGACAGCTACAGAGTTATTTGACAGCTAGGAAGTTGTCCAAAGTTTCATTTGATTGGAAGAACTACTGTAAGCTCCCCTGAGGACAGGAGAAGTCATCAAACATTTCAAATAGTTTTTGTATAATTATTCTGATACTGTTTTTTTGACATATATTTGGCATTTAACACTGGGACACAGGATTAAATCTGGAAAAATGTGTTTCTCATTTCACTTGATGTTCTCTAAAAGTACATTAAACTGACTGTCTGCCAATCGTCTACCCCCATAGTTACTGTTGCTGCACCTGTAAGGCTCTCCATTCTCATATGCAGTTCATAATGATAACAGTGGCAGATTTATCATTAGAATATTTGTGTTACCATTGAAACAGCAGCTCTTTATCTTCAAACAGAAGTAGACAGAAGTTGGCTTTTCACTCCTAGCTGGCTCAATTTGCTGGCTGAAATGTCGTCATTAGTAAAATTTAAACAACGGTTGCCAGCTACCTTATTAAGCTTAACATTAGCTCCATGATTTAGTTTAAAACACCATCACTGGCTGACTTTTTAATGTTTCAAACTGACTCATTTTAGACAGCAACCCTGTAAAAGGGTCTGAAATATGCACTTAGCTACGGTATCGTGCTAAAAGACTGAGGCTATAGCAGGCAGAAGCTTCCCATCATGCTCGCCATGATTAATGTAGAAGACATGAAAACAGCATTGTCCTTGTATGGCAGCACAGAGGTAGTTAGTCCTAGTTTTGCAAGTATGATAAGGAATGATAGAAACCCATACTTTACAGTCCTGCCGTGTCGAGTCGCTGAGCTATAATTGGATAGTAACTGGTTTAGCGAATGGTCAATAGGTGAATAGGTTTGACTCACATAAAAAAAGGCTTGTTAAAGCTCACTTTGTTGAATTGTCTGTAATGTGAATTTATTCCTGTTCCTCTCTGCAGACCAGAACCACGCTGAAGAAGCTGGCAGTTGCTCCGAAGTGGAAGAACTATGGCCTGAGAATATTTGGCTTCCTTCACCCTTACAGAGATGGTAACTAGCTCATCTTATTAGCGAGTCCCTCCTCTGAGGCTGAGGGCCTTGGAGCATGTGTCCTTTATAAGAGTAGACAATTTCCACAGTCCTCTTAATCCAAGCTCTTGAGAGCCACTAATATAGTGGATATTCACATTTTTATTAGGGCTGAATGCCGGGGATCTCACAGCTAAATCTCATTGCAGGACCCTTATAGCCCTGCCATAGAGCCCAGTTGCTATGGGAACTGAAAAGCCTTAACACCCAAGTGCCCTTACACAAATTGCAGAATATGAACTTATTAATTAGATTACTGTTCATTTGGGTCTCTTGTGTAGCTTTTGCTTGTGTTATGTCTCTCTCCAGCTGATGGCTCAGAGGTCAGACTATCCTCAGGATTCGGACAAGCACTCTAACAAGCGCCCTTCACCTCACACCGCCAGACGCAACCTCTCACATGCTATTGTAGATTGATTGAGTGTTAACTAACCTGAGTTAACCACATAGAAATTCTTGGAGGTTTTCCAGATAAGAAACGATAAAAACTGCTCAATGTCACAGTCATGGCCTACACCTTATCCATAAGCCATTAGTGTATCCTTGAGATGCAGCAGCTCTTTTATCACTCTGATTTAGTACAAGGATATTTCACGTGTGAGTTAAGCTTAGATTTCACGAGGTAATATTTACATTAAAGTTGTAGTTTAAAGGTGTAATATACAACTCTTCTGCATTCAAATGTATAAAAACAACTAGACCTCTGTTATGTATTTTGTTGAGCTGTTTACTTACATTGGCCCAAATGTTTCCAACAAATGGAGAATTTGTAGTTTGAATCAAGGTCGGTTTCATTTGGTCACTCATCAATTCTGTCATATTGCACTTCAGGGTGGTCTGCTGTCATAAACTGACTTTTTATCCAGTTTTAAGCCATATTTGCACAATATACTTTTTAGATCTTGGCCATCTTTCTTTTATATTTCAACGAAATAAAGGATTTTAGTTATCCAAAGTCTAGATCTTGAGTTATCGGAGATTCACGCTGAGCAGATGTTATTAGCAGCTCAGCTCTCAGCCTCCCCAGGAGGTCCTTTGTGGGCTCAACAGCATTGGAGAAACATTGATTTTTATCGTTTAAA
This sequence comes from Serranus cabrilla, assembly GCA_903364295.1. Lineage (NCBI taxonomy): Eukaryota > Metazoa > Chordata > Actinopteri > Perciformes > Serranidae > Serranus > Serranus cabrilla. Next base: position 398,657 of record CAFUXE010000447.1, read on the forward strand.
GTGGTTTATTCAGTGTTTTTACTGGTTTTAATCACTGGGTCTGATGTTTTGGGGAAGAGGAGACCCCTGCGGATAATTGGCTCCCGGTAAAAACCTTTTGAACAACGAACACTGAAGGAATCGCAACCTGCAAATATCTGACTCCAGTGATGATGGTGAAGACAAAAAGTCCCATAATCCCATGGCACTTCACCACATCACCAAGCCCAGTCTTTTGTTATTTTTTGGCAGCAGAAAACTAGGACAATTCCTGCACAGTGTAATAGAAAATTAACTTGTAATTTACAGAAGTACATACTGAAAATACTTTTTTCTTCACCTCCTGATTGTTTCACTCAGTCTTCAAAAGGATGACAATAGACTGCAAAGTCACGCTGGCATGTACTGTTTATTTCTTTTCACAGCATTGGAAGAACGTGTCTCAGGAAACAGCTTGAAGCGAGAAAGTAGCTTAAAGCAGCTCCTACTATTAATAGGTTTGCCAGACAAAATTGACAACTTGTTCATTATCCACTTTGGTACTTAAAGATTTTAAACCTTAAATAACTAACTCTGCTGGCTACTTGTTTGCTTATGGTGCACCGTCTGGTTTAGATAGGGGCACAAATGTTCCATTCACATAGTTTTTACATATGCATTGGAATTTCAGTTTCAGTTACGCTTTTGATATCACGGTGGCCACATGCACCATCTCTGACAACAGCCGCAGGCTCGTGGATCAAATTTCTGGTGCATTTTACACCTAAGAATCTATTTTCCGGGGCCATGCCCCGTCTGATTACACTCTGATTATACTTATCTGGGATCATAGGTATCTACTTCCACACACTTTGATCATGTTTTTCCCCTCCAGGTGATTTCCAGTTCTCCGTATCGTCTGATGATAACTCTGAGTTCTGGCTGAGTCCTGATGAGAGCCCTCTCAATGCCAGACTGCTGGTCTATGTAGGACAGGTAAGCACTGCACTCTTGCATAATGTCTGAAGCACAGAGAGAGTCACTCTGCCAAAAATCAACAAGGTCTCAGCATTCTTTAAGCTTTGGGAGTCTCAGCAAATTCACTAAAATCACGTTTCCAAGTACAGTCCCTGACTTTAACTAATATCGCTTAGCAACAAGCTTTCACTATAGGAAGATCACCTGGGGCATAAATAATTTTGAACTCCTCAATGTCATGACTTAAATAGCAAAACACACTTTGAATAATATATACCTCTGGGAAAGCACTTCCACAGCACAATATGTGCAGGGAAGCCAAACCCTTATCATTTAACTGCAGTGACTTTATTATCTGATATGATATTCAGGCTGTGGGTGACTCACAGCTCTAAATGGCATCTAATGGATTCCCTTGCTTTCATAGACAGTCATACACACGACAGCAGCCTGGATATGGGAAAGTGTTCCTTAGTCATTAATGGGACTGTAAGGATCAAAAGCCATTAGATTGATATTGCTATGATCTGACTACCATGCTGAGTCAGGTGCGGTTAGAAAGAACAGTGGGTCCTGGCCAGTCAACAACATAAGCCTTTTACTCTGCCAGTGCTCATCCTTACAGCAACAGCAGGGACACTGAGCGATTTGACCTTGTATGTCTTTAGTAATCGCCCGCTCAACTTATGTCACCATCCGAACACTCCGGCTATCACTCACCTCAACACAAAGCTCAGAATATAGGAGACTTAAATCCTCCTGTAGAACATCCTGTGAAAAATCGCTTCCTTTCCCATCTATCCTTGAAGTACCCTCTGCCCGCCACGGAAGAGAAGTCAAGCTGTGCTGCCTCTGCCTTCACTAATAAAGTTTTCTCGGTGAAACCTTCTTAAATTTTTTAAGAAGGCAAGGATGCATGAGGTTGAGCAATTTTTTGAAATACACAATATGAGGGCTCTGGGCAAATATGTGTTAAGAGCAGAGGTCCAGCGTTGGAGCCATCTGTATTCTAACAGGATGTGAGATGTCACCAGATTCCACGGGAGCTGAGATTAATTAGCTGGCCGGGATTATTGATGTGACATTTAGCAGTGGAGAAATATCATCTAGGTAATGGCAGGGGAGCAGCGCTGTGGCCAGGGATCACTCATCCTGCCACTGGCTGACAGACAGGGCCTCGCTGCGTCCCCTGTCTTCAGAGACACGTTGTGTTTCACAGATAGAAATCTAACTCTCCGCTTATGTGACTGCATGAGTTTAGGGAAACAAGAGAAGTAACAAGTAATGTTTGGGGTGGAATCAGGACCGTAAATATTGTTTACATTTTTGCAACCTATTAGTGTGTCATGTACAGTATATCCTGAGGTCCTTGCACATCCCTGATTATATGTCCAAAGCAGGTAATGCAGTGCTTTGCTAATCTGAAAAGAAGGCTTAGTGTCAAGCTCACTTTTAAGACCTTTAGCTGCAAAGAGGTCTTCAACTTTTCTTCCAACTTTTTTAAGCTGTTTAAATTCCCCTAATAAGTCATAGCTAGTAGTAAAAATAGATAATTACACACCATATCTCTTGTAAATTAATACATTAAGTAGCCTATATTGTAGTCAAATTGGACATATAATGCTTATTTTCTGGTCCATAGTTGTGATGTGGGTTTCTAATAGAGAATATTCTATTAAGAAACATTTTTCCCATACTGTCTGTGTGAATATACCTGTATTCACCCTCTGTATTGATCGTCCATCTGTATGTTTGAACTCCTGTAAACTCTTATATCTGTATGTTCACATTTTTATATATAAATATAATAATGCCTAATAAAGAACATCCACAGCAATGTCTTGAGCATAGCAGAGACTAGGAAGTGAGAGGGATCTCATTTAATTGAGTGAGCTTCCTGTAGAGTTTGTTTTTATTTTTATAATGGCTAGAGGAAACTCTGTTTTGGGATAATATCCTTAAAAGTTTCATGAGGTGTTTTGTGCTTTGGCAGCTGCTGGAGTTTTTCCAAGACAGTATCTCAATTTTATAAGCAATGACTCACATTTGACCCCCCTAGCATTATGTTTCTGCATACTTGGCTGACAGAAAAGTATGCAGTTTTAATCGTTATGGCCTTTGTCAGTGTATGATAACTTGTTATAATTTCTTATCTTTGCTCATACTAATGACTAAGCTGCAATGCCCTCCCCATGACTGACTCACTGCTCTGAAAATACACATAGTATTGTAAAGGATTCTTACTTTACATCAGTGGTCACAGCAGTGTCATCCTCCATAGTGAACTGGCTATATATGGAATGTGCTGCCATGAGACATTTAGCTGTTATAGGATGAGAGGAAGGGAGCTGAAGCGTGCCGTTTCCTTGGAGACCCCTGTCAGCATTTTGTGGGGAGCTTTCAAATGATGTACCGGATGTGCTGGATATTTCCTGATTTGCTGCAGGACATTTTAATGAAAAGTTGACGTCATCTGCGGAGGTCCATTTCTGACCATCTCGCATACACCAAAACACACACACACACATATAAGTAAGATAAGATAAGATAAGATATTCCTTTATAAGTCCCACAATGGGGACATTTCCAGTGTTATAGTAGCAAAAAGTGTATAGCAAAAATAGACAGAAGCATCAATAAAACAACAATAAATTGAAACAAGCATTATTAACAAATAATATGAAAGCATTAACAATTTAAGCAAGAAGAAGTATAAAAAAAAGTCTTTAAACAATAAGAAATATACAATTAGAAACAATCTAGACAGACTCAGTTGAAATTGCAACATTACACAAAGAAAATATTGTTCAATTAAACGATAATACACCTGAGTGAAGTACTGGAGGTAGGTAGTTTGTAGTATGTGTGCAATGACAATTTCACTACAGAGGTCCTTTAATCTCAGTTCCCAGCTCTTTTGTTTTTAACATAAAAGCAAAATCAGCCTGTTACGGTTGGCTCCCCTCCTCGGCCTCTTCCATACCAGCTCGCTCTGGTCAGTGTGTTGGCAGAGAAAGAAGGGAGGTTTCTAATAAGAACACAGTCCTCAGTCCTGCTGGGACATTATCAGTGCGCATACGAATGTGCTTAATGTGAGTGAGGATCATCCATTGTTCCGTCTTGGCATTAATCATATTTTTTGGCCCACAGCTAATCTGTAATGAGATTTTCCTTCAATCTGAATGTCCGACAGCTCCCACAGAGCTTCCCACAGAACCAGACCAGGGCTCGTCTGATATCGAGAGAGCCTTATGAGTAGCACAGAGCATGTGTGCAAGTGTGTGTGTACCAGTGTAGCTCTCGTGTTTGCGCAGACACATGCAGACACTGATTTATGCCATGTGTGATATGATACTTATTTTGTCTGGTTCAAAAAGCAGATACAAAAGACACAGACAGAGAAAGTGGGTCAGGGAAGTGTAATCAATATGAGACCTGACAGCCACAGTGGCTGCTCATTCTCAGACAGCCACCAATACCAGGCCCTGTCAAACAAATTAGCTTTGTACTGGACATTCAAGCGATGGCTCTGATTTTTTGAAGCTGGGTTGTATGAGATACTCATTCCACAGTCAGTGTATTACCTACAGTGAATGGCGGTCGGCACGCTTCCCTGTTTGGAGAAGCAGGCAGGAAGAAAAATAATGTACTCGTGAGAACGGAGGCAGCAACAAAACATATTTTAAACACTTACAAAAAAGGCCCACCTCAAAAAAAATCAATATCAGTTTAAGTTTATGCTTTGTTAAGAATATCTTTTACAGCTTTGCCTTGCCGTCAGCCAGCAGCTATTGAAAATTTGCATGATGGGAACAGAAGCTGTTTGCCTTGCTTTTTTTCAAAGCCACCAGACTCAATTGTCAAAAACAGTAATTTTACTTTGCAGAACACGGGCTTTGCTGGTCTACCGCTGCCTCGATCTGTTAGTCTGTTCATGTTTTACTGTGCCTTGTGTTTTAAAGGTTTAGTTTGGAGTCACACAATAACTCAAACATTATAACAGTTTGAGGCAACGGAGCATCATCCCCTCTGTTCTGCAAGGTAAAATGACTGTGTTTTTCATTGGTTTTGAGTGGTTTTGAAAAAAACACAGATGGATATAACGGCTTCAGTTCTCCATTGGAAAAGCTTGTCTGTAAAAGTATAAAAAATATATTCAAATATCGTTCATACAGCAGATTTCAACCAGTAGAACAAGGTTCATGTCCCACGTGAAAACCAAAAGTAACCAATTTTTGACGTAACTTGGGAAAACTTAGTGTCACATCATAACTACTACACTTCCAGCATTTACGTACATTTATTTACAGTTCAATCTGTCTTTTATGACGCCTAACCAGGAAGTTTTTTCCCCAAAACTAGTCAGTGGTATGTAACGTGTATGTACAATGACGTGTGTGCTATTTTTAGAACGATCCGCAGTACCGCGGGAAAAGCCAACTCCTATCTACTGTAGGTAATACACTGACTGTGGACACAACCTTACTTCTAAGATATCAGAATGATCCTTCAAGGCACCAAATTATGCATAGCAGTTTAAAAGAAATTAATGTTATTCTTAAAGTTATGTAACATTTACATCTACACATACAAAACACCCATCCCATCACCATAGTGGATGGCTAGAAAATCAAAGGGGTTTTTATTGGGCCATGTCATAGACAGAAAAGCACAGGTGTAAATAACACATTACCACACAGCCATCTTTAATGTCATTAGTAATGCCTTTGCTTTTCCCTTCTGTGAAAAATCTAAATGTCTTCTGTGAAAAAGACCTGTTTAAAAGATGTTATTGCCAGGTATCACCATCTGTTTAAAAATAATAAATAGAAGATTTTGGATAGAAAACCATGACAGACATAAAATGAATTTCACTCTTTGTTGAAGTTCCAAGTGGAAATTTCCAACCTCCATGCACCTAGTAATCCATTTGGAAAGACATAAAAACAAACAGGGTAGAAAATGGATGCCCCCAAGATTAAAATTTGAAGCCTGCATCAGGAAGGCAATCCATCACAGCGAGCAGCATGTACATGTCTGCCCGTGTTTATGTTGCAGTTACATTAGGTTGTGCACGACGTTTGATTCGAACCACTCTAACAGCTGTATCACCACTCATTGATAATGTAACTTTGACAACAATAAAAGCAGACGCGAGGATAATTGTGATGGATTACAAGACTCGAGCCAGTTTGAAGTATACGCAGGTTGATTTCATGCCAGACTATAATGAATGAAAATCAGTGACGGCCTTGAAGCCGGTGAAAAAAAAACACCATTCAAAAGCTTACACTACATTGGAACGGACTCGTCTCATGAACACTGTAAACACTATCCCACTTGAAGGTACCCGGTACTGCTGCCTAATGAGACAAGTGCACCTAGAGGTCACAATCAAAACACACTGTTGTTGACTGTAGCTCTGTGTGCACCTGCTTTGCTTTTCTTTTCTTTTCACATTGAGTTGATTGCAATTAGGCCAGTCACTGTGTTGTCTGTACTGAGGTCAAAGTTTAGTGAAGTCAGGTTGTTTTTCTGGAGCCTCTAAGTCAGTTAATGAATAACCTTTTTTCCCTATGAATATTTTAGTTTTTGTCACATGTCATGGCATAAAAAAACAGAAAGAGTAAACAAAAGTTATCCTGATTTTGGCATTTTCCTTCTTTTTCTTTTTGTAACTTTTGGTACACTGCAATGCACCACTATTGGTATATTTATGATTACAGTATCAAGCTTTTTTTTTACTCTTTTCTCCCTAAATAATCTAATTTAAAAGTCTGGAGTTTAAACTTGCACCTGACCTCTAAATCATAAGACACCTTTGTAATTCAGACATTCTGACTTGTCAAAAAAGAAACAACATGACATTAACAATGACTCCGTCCCATTGAAGCCTATGAGTGAACTTCTAAACCCTCTAAACCTCCAGCAGCTTCAGGGCACTTTTTTCTCCTGTCACATATTACCCATCTCATTTTCACTGCAGTAGTGCTGCATCTGTATGGAAACAGCAGAATCATGGATAAAGTTGGAAAAGCTCAAGGATGTCTTTTGTGCAATATACACAATTATAATGCTGGAAATTCAAAAATGTGAATTAATTGTAATCTATATGTACAACATTTTTGCCCGCAAGTTTTGAAAATAATAGGGGTGCCACATTCTATACACACACACTTAAATGAGACTTAATTGTTAAATATATTATTTTGATCAAATGTCACAATGTTAAGCCTCAATTTGGTTACACTTTTTGAAGGAAATATTCATCACACATGAGCATTTTGAGGACTATCAGAGAGTTGAAAATGTGATAATAATGTCTGTTTTAATTGTTTCATGCATCTCCCGAAATAGCAGAATGTCTTTTGTTCATGTTTGCGGATGGACTAATTACTGGTGAGCAAGGGATTGTGTCTGTTGAGTGATGCATGAACAGGTCCCCTGAATGAATAAATAAGTCCTTAAATGAGTCAAAGAGGATTATCCCTCATTAATATTGTAAAAGTTTTTGTTTTGTTATACAAATGTTAAACAATATATCATTGTATATAATGCTTCCCTGTTGTCTATTAATTCCTGGGAATGGACACTTTGTTCAGTATGTCAAAGTTTCAAATGATTTTTTGTCTGCCATTATTTTATGATGTTTTGTTTTTTTACTAGATTTTTTAAGTGTGGAGCTGTTTTTGTGCTTTCATTTGATTAAGTGAGTTTTCTGGGTTGCATTCTACATTTTTCACTGAGGAAATTTGTATTTGCTGTAGCAAGAAAAAAAACACAGGTGAAACTAAAACAATATTAATGGATCCATTCCATTTAAGTGTGATTAAAGAGCCAACATGTACCACCAGGGTCATGGCACGGACACAGCTAAATGGAGTGTGACCATTAAGAAAAATGCCACTATTTTTCTCTCAAACACTTTGATCCAAATGGCAGGTTTCCTGTTTTTCTGTTTCCTGCCAACATGAATAGATACAAGCATGCAGCCAGAAACTGCATGCAGGTCTCACACAGAACTTTGCAGTTCAAGTCCAATTGAAAAAATAAACTGAAGGCGAGACAGAACAAGAGAAAGAAAACACTTTGAAGTTATAGCACAGGTCAGCTGTTTCTCTATTACGCCTCTCATCCCGTATGGAGAGAAAAAAGAGGGTATAGAAGAAAAGGAGCCGATAGAGAAGTAATGTCTCCATAGATCCATTACACACTCATATTTCTTCTATTTCTTGACCCTGTTTTGTGTTTCATTTTTCAGTGTTTCAGGGCCAGTGGCCATCTGAAATTAGTTTTCTCAGGGTACCTACATACGTGGGTGCGGTTCACACGGAGACACACTTTGTGTTTGTGTGTGTGTGAGAGAGAGGTTACGTTAGAGCGAGGCTGGTGTGTGTCTGTTTTTTGTCAGCTTTAAAAAATTTTGTTCCCCAAGTTCCCTGTCTTATTTCTCTGAGGAGACTTCTAAAGTAGAAACAAAGTAAGACAATATGTCAGTGAGGGGGTGTGTTTTTAAGATGTGATATGAAGATGTGTGTGTGTTTGTGTGTGTGTGTAAGTGTGTGTGTTGCCACTCATGACTCCCTGGCTGCTTGCCTGCTGATTTGCCTCCCGCCTACTCTGGTGAGGAGATGGTGCTCTCAATAAGCAATGAGTCATCGTTCAGTGGAAAATCATGTCTGTGTGCATGTGTGTGTGTGTGTTCCTGCATGTGCACACGTACCTTGGAGAACATCTGCCACTTCCATAAGAAAGGCGCTACATGCTTTTTGTCCTTGTAACAATGACTGTGATCCTGCCATTGTTCACGTACAGGTGATTAACCACCTGACAAGGAAGAAAAGATAAAAACAGCCTTTAATTTTGAAAAGGATGTCTGTTCCTTGACACTAATGCTTTTCTCCTTTGTGTGAATCTACATATTTTAAAATATCCAATTTGCAGCTCTTCTAAAAACCCCATGGTAAGACTGTTTGAGTTATGTACAGATTCAATTATAGGAAATCAATAGATGTACAAGAAATTATGTCCTATATGCCACCTGTATTTTCCAATAGCATTCATTTTATTTACCATTATGAATGAGGAAATCAGAGGTGAAAACTGTTATGGATATCTTTGTGGAAGTTTAAAGTCTTGAATTTTGCTTTTCAGAAGCATAATTTTCATAATTAATATCCATCTCAACGTGACATTTAACTCTATATTAGCTCTGAAAATGAGGTGATATTTTTTCGGATTGCTGCTGCTGTCGTATTTCTCCTGAATCTTTATTTGTTTTTGAAACAAATGGAATCAGCATGTTTTATGCCTGTACATATTATCACAGAACAGTTTCACTTTATTTAGAGTCAGCACTCGATAACATGACGAGCCGAGATGAATATTTTTGCAGTGCTGCATGTGCTGTGTGATCACTCCATTTCATCTGAACAGCAGCACTTTCCAGAGAAAACAATTCACCCACAGGGACAATATAAGCATGTAAGTACAGTAACTACTGAGACATTTTCAACAGTACTGTCTCGCAACTTTCCCATTCATATTCAGTGCAAAGTTTTGAGTCGCAGCTTTTTTTTTTCTCTGCTTTGAAAGATTTTAAAGTTCTGCCGAGGTTCCTACTCCATTCAGCTATGATTTGTCAAAGTTATTTAACTTTCACTGAACGTCGGCTGCCTTCTTAAGAAACCAACAGCACTTTGCAGTGACACAGAGTTTATTTTAATGATGAGTCTTTTGAGGTAGACTAGCTTAAATGAGATTCAGCTGCACTACTTTCCGCAGTCTTTCCTGTCGTACCAAACAGAATGTGAACTGAAAGCCGTCTCAGAGTTGAATGAGTTACAGTTTCCATTTATTTGTGAAGAAAACAAAGTGTTACAGTACGGGCTCAATACTACTTGCACACATGCATTGTGGAACACAAGTATTATCCTCCAAACAAGCATCGACGATTGAAAAGAAGCAGTGGGAGTATTGTGACTGATGTAGATAATTATTTAGTGCTGCGTTAACAGGTCTCAGTGTTGGTGTATTAATAAGCTGATATAATTGTTTCGTGAAGTGTTGCAGAATCCGCAAGACAGACTGTAGCATAGCAGCACTTTAAACTGAGCTGTTCGTTTTTCGACTTGAATACAAAACCAACCAACACACAACAGGAGGAGACATGTTGACCCTTTTGACCTCTGAGATGTCCTCTGTTTACCTACTTGTAGTCCTATAGTCCATAACTCAACTCAGCATTAGAGACTAATAGGTAAGAAGGCTCTGTGACAACTTTAAAGAGTAGACCGTTTGGTGCCACAAATTGGCTGCCATCTTGGATTTGAAGGTCACCAATAGGTCAAATCTTCAAAAATTAGATAAATTAAGAATTCCTCAACCCAAAAGGACCCAGAAACATGTACTGTTCAGCACTGTGGTCCAAGGTATTAGAAAGACTGTTGGCGGATGGTAACAATTTTGGATTATAGGATTCTTGTGGAGGGCATGGGGGCTAAATTAGTTTTTTAACCTTCATTGATGAGAAATCCAGTGAGAAGCGGACCGCAGCTTTCCACAGTCATGGATTGCTGGAGATGATGACCCAACTATTAGACAGAAGTGATCTTTTAAGACGTTATTATCTGTACTTTGGGCTAGCTGCTAGGCTATATTGGTAACATAACACAGCTGAATACTCTGTATGTAAGGTTACAGGTGCAATGTTGTATCAGTGGAGTGCTCTAGAAACATGGTCTGATATCCGATGGTCCACAGATCCTCAAACCATTTAACATGAAATTAACCACCATCATGATCATTAAAAATCCTGTAGGTTTCATCTTTAATGCTAACCACGTCAACATATATCAGCATTTATGAGTGAACACACTCTCCACTCCGTTTTCCAACATCTGTCAACTTCACAGAGCTATCAATGAAAGATCAACACAAAGTAATTTAGTGCAGTTGTTCGAGTGTCAATATTAAATGTATCTTGTCTTTAAAGAAAAGTTTTCATATGAAATGTAAACTTAGTAAATTAAGTTTAGCTGAGTGAGGGTAATCTACTACTTTAATCAGTTTTTCTCTTAAATATTCTCTCCCAGTGATTCAACTTCTCCCATTCTTCCTGTGCCGGAGGAGGAATATGTGAGGGAACTGTCGGTGTGGAAATGTACTGCGGCAGCAGCAGCATGCTGTGGGCTTCAGAGTGAAGGCACAGTAGCGCACATTGTGTCCTCCTCCTCCTCTCCAGCCAACTGCTTCACAGAGCCTCTCAGAGGCTCGAACACTGCCAGGGGCCTGGTTGGTTTTGGACAGACATTACTGCCAGTTTGAGGTTCTCTTCCCGTAGTGGCTCTCTTCTCGTGCCAGTGAACACGTTCAGAGGTGCCATTGTATCGTTGCCATTTCATATGTGTGCGTGTCATTATCTCGTAGGTGTGCGTTACTGTGTGTTCTGCGCTATGTGAAAACATTGCGGTACCCAGAGTGAGGATCAGCGGCTATTTACAAGCTGAAAGACTCTTGTGATGTGTTAACACTGTGCGCCACAATGTTTTCTGACCAGTTTCAAACCCAGAATTGTGGCCAGCACAAACAATTAAAGGCATGCCCTCAGTGATCTTAGCCTTATTCTTTCATTATGGATCCGCAGCAGCAGGGGGCCATAATTAGTCTCGTTGGCCTGCTGAGGAAATGAATGGGCACTGATTCGACCGTGGGGCTGAAACGGGAGCCCCGAGAGTCCCAATGAGCCGGCTTCTTACACTCAGTATTGGCAGGGAATTGCTCTTTCTGGTTTTCTGTCTATTTATAGCCATTAGCTCTCATCTGTTTGCTCACTTTGCCTATCAGAACTCGCTTCCTGATTGACTCTCCCTGTTGCTTCGGGGCATATTATCTTGTTTTCTCAATTACTCTTCATTTGCTGTGCTATCATAACCAGGGAAGCTATCAGGATATTGCAGCTTCCTTTTCAAGCAACCAATCTGTTTTCGAAAATGAGCTCCACTTTTTTGTAATCCAGCCTATTCATAGACATAGCCCTTCCAACATAGTCATTGTCAGTGCCTGAAAATCATAAAGTTGGTGTTTGTATCACAAAAAGTTACATTCTAAGAGAGATTTTTACTCTTCAGCTGCCACCAATATTTCCTATGCTGCTCTTATCGTCTTCTCTCACACTTGTGTGCTGCCTCTCTCTCTCTCACACTCGCTCTGATCTCTGTCTCCTGTCTTGTGTGTTGCAGCTGGGTACAGAGTGGACCGCTCCAGGCGAGTTCAGCAAGTTCAGGTCCCAGTCCTCCAAGTCTGTGCAGTAAGTACCTGTGACAACCACACGCATTTCTTAACAGCAGTTAATTCACTCTCAAGCCAGCGTAGCCTCACAAACATCCAACAGCAAGCCTGACAAATACACACCGCCACCAACGGAGCTTCTCCCAGGCCCAGTCTTGTGGCGGTTACCGCAAAAGCGTCTCTCTCTACTTGTTAAGTAGCAGTTTGTAGCGATCATGCTCTGTGTAGAGTCAATTCATGTCTGTCTACAGCCTCTTTTATAACATAATTGCTTCAGAGGGCTTTTACCGCTTACATGAGGGAGGAAATTGGTGGCTAAAGTGTTCACTGGACGCAGAGTGTGTCTCTTCTGTGTGTATGTGTGTTCATATATGTGCTGTTTGAATTAACATATCCAGAGTGCTCTCATCAGGTGTCAGAGTGTGGAGGATCATAACAGTTGAAAGGCCTCTCTCTCTTACTGTAAGATGAGAATATATTACCCTATCAGCTCCACTCACATTCAAGGCATCTCTCTCCCTAATTGCCGGGAGCTGCTCACATAAAAGCACCCTTTAATATTAGCACTGATCTGCAGTCAGTTGGCCTCTACAGTCATTGTTAAGTTGGTATGATTATGCAGCAAGAGAAGCGATCCTAAGAATGGTGCTCCTATTCCTTTGGGTTCCCACATTTGCCTGATTGGATGAAGCTGCAGAGTGCAGGCTTAAATTATTCACACACACACACACACACACACACGCACACACACACACCCACACGCACACACCACATTGCCAATGGTGTTTGCAGTGAAGGTTGAGAATATTTTAGCACTTCTAAACGGTACAAGTTGGATGATGAATGCACACAATGAAGAAAAGAAAAGCTGTGTTTTGTTAATGTTGAATGAGTGTTTACTGCTATGCTACTTTGAAAAGCTGCGTGATGGAAACAAAGTCAGTTTTATTCTGAAACATTCTCATCATGGTTGAATAAAAGACAAATACGACTGGTCAAAGCAGCTTTCTGCGGTTTGTGATTTGCTTTAAATCATTATGCTGAGATTAAGGATTAAGATTACATTTTAAATTATATACAATTACATTTTAATGTGTATCACAACGCAACAAATGGATAGAAAATTATAATCAGGAAATGAGCTATCCGCTGTCTTGCATTTTATCACACCACCTTGTTTGAATTTCAACTTTTTGCAGAATTAATACTTTGTAAAACAATGACATAATGCGCTCATTTAAAATAAGATAAACCTTTTTGGATCCTCAGCCGGGAAATTCAATTGTTACAGCAGCACACAGACAGATGTAGAACATAATAAAAGAGAAACGTGAAGATAATTGGTATTTAAAAAATATAAAACAAGAATAAACCCAGCAAGTCTATCTTAACAGTAAACACCAGACTGATTATATGAGTAATCAAACTTATTGTTTGTATTTATATGAATATTTAACATAAATATAATAAAGACTAAGATGCCTAAAATCAGTGATATAATAAAAAAGTACAGTATGCTAAATCATGATATAGTATGGCATATGATATATAATATAAGGTAGTTATAATACATTTTAATATGACATAATATTTGGTATAGTGCAGCATAATAACTTAGGATAGAATGGAGACACATCATTTAAAACATTATATTATGGTATGATATTTAACATAATATTAAGGAATATTATCCAACAGTCCAGCTGAGAGACAACAGTGAGGGAGAGAGTCTCAGACAGTGTACCAGACACCAGAGGATATATCATCATAATGTAATTCTGCTTTAAGTCGATGAATGATGCTTGAGCCCAACCCAAGCAGAAAGCCATCTCATATCAGCCGGGCAAAATAAAACCCACCGAGTGAGACTAAAGTGCACACGAGACAACAAACGGGAGGATGAAATATATATTTAAATACCTGATGTATGATAGAAATAGTGATAAGTAGTTTAATTGATCATGAATCAGGCTGCACTGCAGTGGTGGCAGCAGCAGCCGCAGATAGCAGCAGTATTAATGGTCCTTTCTTTTAGAGGTTAGTAAAAACTCTAATTGAAATTAGTTTTAGTAGATTTTGCTGATATAAAGCACACACTCACACTCACACAGATCAAAGGCCCTCTAATCCTTCTTATCCCACAGACCATTTTTCTAATGTTCTCTTTTTAAATGAAGTTTTGAATTTTGGGCTAAACTAAATAGACATTTACACAGTGCAACACAGTATCAAGAGAAAATAAAAAATACAAATGAAGTTTAAATATAAAAACACATCCCTTTTGGAGTTCTACCCACTGATATATTTATAATATAAATGATATTGCAGTCCTGCCCGCTGCGTATAGTCATATCCTGTGCTAGACAGTCGTGCATTTCATGTTAGATAAAAATATAGTGGTACCCAACATCATGCGAAAGACAGCAAATCAGTGAAAAACAAATGAGATGGAAAACATTCAGTAAACGTGTCTCATATATATTCCTTGCTTTAATTACCATTTTAAGTCGACATTGCTGTTAATTCAGTCTGACTCACTGTGTCACTCAAACGTCTCATAATGTGTCAAGGTCTCATCATAACATCATTCTGAGAGGGATTATTCAGCATAAAGCCACAAGAAAATCATCGATGCTCTTTAGAAACCATGCATATATTGAACATTCTGCCTCCCTTTTAAAGGCAGGCACACACACGCACACACACAAACACACACACACGCTTAATATAATGAATGAAAATCCATTAATGCCATAAGGGACTGAACGCAGGCCAGGACCTGTTGGCGAGTATTTGTGTTTGTCTGTGTGTAGGATTAACTGGGGCTGGTTAGCACAGAAGGCACACCAGACTACAAGGGAGCGCAGAGAGATGACAAAAGATTAGGTAGGAGAAGAACAGAGACGAGGAGGAGGAGGCAGCTCAAAGTTTTTCTATTTTCTCCTCCTGTCTGACAAGCGTCTTCCGCTCTCCGGCAATAACAAGACAACAACAGAGTAACAGAGCGTGCAGGCAGAATATGGCAGGAACATTAAAAAGGTCGTTCAGCTGGAGAGTTTGTTGCGGAAATTAACTCCATTAACTACAGTACAGTAATTACTCAAATGCTGCACTGTACTTGTATTATGACATACTTGTACTTGACTATTTCCATTTTCTGCTATACTTTATACTTTATACTGCACTACAGTATTGGACTTTCATCACCACTACATTTATTCTATACTTTAGTTACTAGTTACTTTGTAGATTGTGACTAATTGCACAAAGTATAATCAGCAAATAAATGACGATGATTTGTATGTATTGTCATGGATTAAAGGTATACATGCAGGATTTTTGTAAAGACACAAAGGCAGATACAAAAATAATACAGCTCAATCATCAATCTTAACCACATAGAAGTGTGTTGCAGTGTGTTGCAGTGTGTGTATCTGTCTAGATCCTGAGGTCTGCATGTATTTTTCTCTTCGGGACATTTCTGGGCATCACCTTTTGCAGATACAGTGCTGAAAAAATACTAATTTTGTGAGGCGAAACACAAAGTGGACCAAGCTGGTGAGAGAGTGAATTTGGAGATTGCTTTCACTTTTTTGAGCTTGAACTTGGGAGGAGTGGAATTTTGTCGTTACAAACATGAAGTGACAATTCCTGCACAGTGTGCCTTTAAGATAAGAAAGGACTTTATTGATCCCCTGGAAGGAAATTCTCAAGCTCCCTCACAGCCTAGAAAGTCATTAAATTTAGCCCCACCTTAAGCAGCTGCAACATTAATTTATAGAGTACACAGTATAGTACATAAGAGTATTCTTTATGTGTGTTTTGATGCACTACTTTTGCTTCAGTAAAAGTTTCAAGTACTTCCTGCACCTCTTGAAATTTGGTTATGTCTACCCATGTCTTTGTTTGTGCACGGCTTCATGGTGGCGTATTCACTTTGCATCCATATAAACTGCAGGAGAGTTTTCTACAGTTTGCTGTCAGTAATAACTTTGCACTCTCAAGGAGAGCTGCTGCAGAGAACATGCCTCCGCTGTGTGTTCTCTACCCCACTGCGATCTGATACAACAGTGATATTTATCACCTCACACTCACACAAACTCACACACACCAATTGTTGCTTCCTCTCAAAATCTTTTTTTAATATTTTCTTCTTTGACGTGTAAAGTGACTCATGATTTCACTGTCGGGTCATGAAACATCGTGTTCCAGAGATGAAACGCTTGGAAAGATTGTGGGATTTTACGGGTGGAAGGAGCTAATGACTAAAGTCAAATCTGTTGCTATTTCATAGCTATCACATGCTCTAGGGGGAGTGTGTCAAACAAGGCATAAAAGTCTAGCTTAAGATAATTAGGCAAAATATAGTTTGATGTTTCTGTGTAGGCGTGCAGGAGAAAACGTGTTCATTTTTTTTTGTTTTTGCATGCAAACTAATCTATGCCACTTTGCATTAATGTGCATGTTTTTGTTGAAAACTGTGACATTTGAAATTGCTCTCTGCATCTGATGATTTTATTGAAACACCCAAAAGCAAAGGCACTTTATTTGTCATCTTCCACATGTTCCCTCTGCCACACTGCGCGACATTCATCCCTCACGCACCGCTACACTCGACCTGTTTATAGCAAAGCTGATAGGCTCCTGAGCGTGGCAAATTGTGTGCAGCGGGATTAATCGCCGTGCATTCATGAAAAGGTATTCTTCAAATTAGATGGGATGGAATTGAAATGAGCAAATTAGCAGTGCAGAGCAGAACAAGATCTAATTTTCTAAAAAAGAAATATATATATAAAAATATGTACCTCAATAATAATCAGTTATTTGATAGATTGTATAACCTGGTAATTTAAAACATTTATAAACCTGATAAAGTCAGTGTTTCCAGAATATTGCAGTGAATTGTGGATGGAAAGCCACTGTGAAAATTATTAGTCATTACATGCAATCTACAGCTAGCCCTTGGCAGCGGGATCCTCTTGTGCAATTTGTTATTGAAAAATAAGTTGAGGGCCATTTCAGCCTATTTACAGACTCCATTCTACGACAAAGCGGCAATTTAAAACAGCTTTCACAGTTTATGTGTTACTGTTCCTGTTATTATCATATTGGGCCCGGAACAGGATGAAATGGGACAGGGCGAAAGTAAAAATGGAGCATAAAAGAATGGAGTTGAATGGTGCACAGCGGAACACAAGCAAACAGAAAGCTGTCTTCAGGAGTGTAATTCAAGTGAGAGAGAGCAGAATGAAGCACAACAGACACTCCCACTTCGGCGAGGTTGTTTTTTTTTTATTTTCTTTCTTTTTCTCATGTTTTGGACTGTGGTTATTTATACGTCTCGGTTCATTGGAGCTGTGTAGCCGACTGCCGTAAAGCTGAGTGAACAGTGACTAATGGCTGCTGCTGGGTTGAATCATATTGTCAGGGATTGAAACATATTGTTGTTGAGGGGTCCACTTGAAACACTTCACTTGCCTGTTGGAGGTCTCCACAAGATGCAATCACAGGCTACTGAAACATACATGCGTGTGCGTGCGCACACACACACGCACACACACACACATATCACAAATATATAAAATCAACCAGCTTTTTGGTTTCTCTCTCTCATGGGTGACTACAAAGAGCTTTCAGGTGCTGTACACATATCTATAGTATGCTACACCTTCTCCATCAGCCCTTCATTCTCTCTCTATCCGTCTTTCACTCGCTTTTCATGCCCTTCTCCCTCCACCACCATACTGGCATTTACATTGAAGCAGTAAAAGGGGAAGCAGTTGGAGAGGGCAAAGGCTTTCAGGACTGTGCATATGCTGCAGTGCAAACAGCACGTAGCAGAAACACATGCTGTTCAAAAACCGACTGAAATGTTGCTCCATCAGTGGGCTGTGGCTTTCCTGTTGCCATGGTGTGTGAAAAGTCCGTCCTAGGTGGCAGTTTAAATAGATGAGATGGACAGGGAGGTAGGATCAGTACACCTGTTTAGGAGATCTGGTAGCCATCCACACCACCTGGCCATGACCACCTGGAGGTAATGACTCACGCTATTTAGTGTGTGTGTGTGTGTGTATGTGTGCTCATGCGTGTGTGCGTTCTAATTTAGAAGTTTGCTCAGTAAAACTTGAGACATTTGTCCCTGTTGTTGTCTCCATTTTTCTCCAAATTCCTCAGTCAACATCTTTCTTTCTGCTCTTGCAAAACTGACTTTAGACTTGACGTGACAAATGAAAAAAGACTTTTTACAACCTGACTCGGACCGCCACACCAGTGACTCATGGCTTCGCTTGGACTTAAGTCTTTTGACATGAAAATACTTGATACTTTCCAACAAATGTGTTATTTAAAGTGTGCTGCAAATTAATTCTTGTCCCCTCAAAGACTGACTGACTTACCTTAACGCCATTTATTTCCAGCAACTCGACACTAAATACCCCAGATCCACTTTTTTTTAAAGCAACCTGACAGCATCAAATCAAGTTGCATGAGAACCATGAAGGACAAATGAATACAAACTATAAAAAGCATTTATGTTTTTCTGTGGTTAAAATGGCTTTATGACTTGTTTAGGACTCAAAAGTCAAAGTTTAGGACCTGGGACATTACTCTGCCTGTGACTTAATACTGACTTTGGGACTTGGCTGTCTTGACTTGGGACTAGACTGTGTACTGGATTGTCTTGACTTAGCAACTGACTTGGGACATATCAGTCTTAACTTGGGGCTTATAGGAACATGATTGCAAAGACTTTTGACTTATTTGTGACTCACTGAACAATAAGTTGGTCCCAGCTGAAATGGATTCGTGTTAGAACTTTTATAAGCATATTGTCAGATGCAATAACAACCATTGAAACAATTATAGCCAAAATAGCCCCAGTGACTTGTTTATTCAGAGTTATAAATGAGAAGACTGCTCATTTTAATAATCAATCATAATACTCATCTTGTTTTTTTTGTTTTAACATCTGCTTTTTCCTGCTTCTGAGGATGGCTGTATTTTATATAAGAATAAATGTAATATGTTAATGCAATGGAAATCAATTTGAACAAT
>CAFUXE010000447.1:426953-491794 GCA_903364295.1 Serranus cabrilla
GTGTGTGTGTGTGTGTGTGTGTGTGTCTGTGTGTGTTTCATCAGTGCGGGGAATAACATACGCAGTAAAACTTCAAATCAGATCTTTACCCAGTCTAAGCAGGAGTTCCAGAGAAATACTGGAGCCTGTGTAAGTGTAAAATGTTGATTTATGTGGAGCATCGATTTTCCTCCTCACCATCTCAGAAGGAGTGTTTTATTCAGGACCCGAGGCTGATAATATCCTGGCTCACTGCCGCCTCTTTTGCCATCTTGCCTGTAGCACAGATTTATATTCTGGGCTGATTAACCTGTCTATTCCCAGGTCCAGTTGACATATGTTTTTATGACTATTCTGTGCTTTAAAAGTCAAACTGTTTACCTTACTTCACTGCAGTCTCATTAAATCCAGCTCCAAGTTTTAGCTCTTGGTGACCCAAAGTTGCTGTATTTCTCCACACAATAACAGCCAGTATGTTATCATAATTGCCGAGGAGCTGCGGTGGCTTATTATAGAAGATAGATGTTTTTTCATCATCAGCGTCAAATATCTAACAATAGCTCTCTCTCTCTCTTCCCTCAGCCTAATCTCGTCCAGACGATACTACTTTGAGATCATCCACAAGCAGGATGACAAGGGCTCGGATCACGTGGAGGTTGGGGTAAGTGGACCCAACTTATCATGTGAGCTCACTTCCTCTGTTCTGCCTCTGTGTCTCCATGTCTTTTCGTTCCCAGTCATTTAATTCTAGCTGACTCTGAGCATATGAAAATGCTTCCACCTGTCTCAAAAAAAAGCTTTCACCTTTTGGCAGGACAATTTGCATTTAGTTTTCACTTGTACCCTGTGTTTAACAGCGTCAGAGTGGTGGCTCAGCTGGTGACAAATGAAAGGCATTTTCTGCCTATTTCTACTGTCCCATCTGATCCAAACTGAATGCTCTGAGTGTCCTTCCTGTACCGGCGCTGGCTTTCCCTACCAAAGGTTTCGACATCGACTATTTTTCCTCTTTTCTTTTTCTATTCCTCCATCTGCCATCATTCCTCCATCTTACTCTCCCACTGCGTTTCTCATCAGTTTTTCCTCTCTCTGTATCTTTGTTCTGTACTTCTTCTATTCTAACTTTCCGTTTTCCCTCCCCGCTCGCTTTGACCCTCCGCTGCACCATTCCTCTCTCAGTAGTGGTGTTCTGCACCTCAGGCAAAGCTCAGAGATGAGTGGGGCTTAATTTCGAGATGAAGTTTCAAACGAGAGCCCACACGCCTCGTGTGAGCCTGTACTTTGAGTGGGAGGGCAGATGAAAAAAAAAGAGAAAGAGATCACTGGTGTGTGTGTGTGTGTGGAATGAATCTCTTAACAAGCCCCGGGTTATCATCATCATGGTGACCATCATCATCAGCAGAGCAGCAGCAGTACTGCTGGAGTTGCTCTCTTCCTTCACAAAACTTCAGTGTCATATTTTCACCCTGAAGGTTAATGATTTTTTTTTTTTAACTTCTTTCTTTATCCCCCCGCAAACTTTGTCTAAGTGCCTCTGGCTCATTTCCTCTACCTATATTTCTGTCTACCTTTTAGTTCTTGTTAGTTTCTCCAGAGCTTTTTATATACTTATCTGTCCTGTCATATTATTCGTTTAGCTTTTTTCGCGCCCTGTTCCCACAAGCCATTCTTTTACTTCTAAACCTCTGCCACAGTTTCCAGTCCTGCTCAAATCATAACTGTCTCATAACTGTCATACACAGCACAACATACAGTGAAATGCTTCTGTGTCTAACCCAAATAGACCTTCTTCCTGATCCTGGAGAAAAGGTTGTTGCCACTTATTGGATATTCAGCTGGACAAACCGCTCTTTGCAGGGACTTGTTCTGTTTACTGAACAGAAGTGATGCTTCCCATCAGGATGCTCTCAATTGTACCTCAAAATTGTACTTGAGCACATTACTTGAGTTAATGATCTTAGTTACTCTCCACCATTGCCACTGAGTCAGTATGCAGCAACCAGGTCAGACCCTCAGTGATGTGGACACCAAGGCACTTGAAGCTGTCCACATGCTTAAACAAAGACCTGTTGATAAAGTTCACAATCGGCTCCTTGGTGTTGCTGATGTTCAGGAGTAGGTTGTTGTCCTGACAACAGCAGGTCAGGTCCTCCACTTCTTTCAGGAACACCTTTTCATTGTTATCTGTGATCAGGCCCACCGCAGCAGTGTTGTGTATGTACTGGAAGTACAGCAGGGGGCTGAAAACACAGCCCTGGGGTGCTCTAGTGTTAAGCTGCCGGTGGACGAGGTGTACCGGCCCACCTGGGGTCTGCCTGTCAGGAGGTCAACGATTCACATGTGCAGTGGAGTGTTTGATCCCCAGTCCTTGAGCTGTGTGACGTGCCTGAAAGAAAGTTTAGAGAAATGAGAAAAGAAGAGTGAAACAACGAAGCAGTATGTACTATTTTCTGTGTTTCTCTTGTGTGTCAAACCGTCAGTGTGTTTCGCTCAGTGTTATTCAGCTCAGTGTGGTTGCTTCTGGATGCCAGTTTTCAGAGAGGAGTTGACAGGGTGATGTGAGGAGCCCCATGCTGAACTCTGATAGCTCTGTGGTGCCAAGAGGATCACACATGAACCCACTGAGATGTAGGTGGAGAACTGTGTGTGTGTGTGTATTAGAGATAGAGCCAGGGAGGCATGCATCTACTTCACAGCCATGCCATAGTGACACTTAAGCCTCCAGTCTGGGTTGATAATGGTGAATAGGCTCAGTCAGCTGGTAACTACCTATGGCAGTGTATTCACACAGAGTGTATGAAATGTCCTGTTAGTGGCAGGTCTCCAAAGTACTATACTGTTGCTGTGGGATGCTGGGGATCGTTGACGTGGGTGTGTTATGAATATTCTGCTGATGATGTACAAGTGTGACTAATAAATTAGAGTCCGTGACAGCCACGTCCCAGTAGCAAACAAATTAAACTTTATTTGGAGATGACAAACACTGAGTTGGTGAGGTACAACTCAATAAATGGAGAGATACAATGTTGTTATGTCCTTGTTGCTGGACTCCTACTGGTTAATCTGGTACTATATGGAGTCCTGGGACATTATGGTGTGAACCTCAGCAGGTGGTTGACAGTGTCCAAACATAAAAATGGGACAGTTTCATCTGCACAGTGTGTGTCTTCCTGCAGAAACTTAAAGGATAGTTTGGCAAAATAGTTGAACCTGCTCAACGTCAACAAGATCTCCAACCTAAACAGTAGAATAGACCATTTGATCACCCACAATGACACATATGAGCGTGTGTATAAAGCGGCCCATGCTATCAATAGAACACACATCATAATGCATATATATGTATGGTTTGTGGTTCTAAAAATAGTTGTTACTGCAAGTTGTTTGAGATTGAGATTTAGCTACTTAATGTTCTTCCATGTTCACCTGGCAAATTTTGTCTGTGTTTTAACAATAAATATGGCTACTTGCTATGGCTGAAATAGGGCTGATGGAAGTCGAGAAAGTGAGACAAAACAATAAACTGAAATATGATTAAGCACTCAAACAATGAATTACTATGGGTGACTCCTGTCTCATTGCATGTAGTCTTTTTTTATAATGCCAATACAAATCTGTTCATTGGAATGGCTTCAAAAAGGATAAAAGAGTTTACTCTATTTAAACTGAACTTCCTGGATCATATTTAAGCTTCCCTAGTCTGACAGGAAGTGTTGACCATCACATAGAAATTGGTTCTTTCAAAATGGAAACCACTAAAATAAACACTCTGAGGTAAATTCACTAAAGGATTTTGTGGCTTTTGCAGCCTCTAAACCTACAAAAATAAGACAAAAAGAAACCGTGAAATCCACAAAGAGTGAAATGCGCTGCCAAGAAAATAACGTCTCACTGCTCCTGTGCTATTTGCATGTATTTAAATAAGGTAATATGCATACATTTGACTCAATTTGTCCCCTCTCTATGCAAATAACCCTCAGTCCAATTCACAAAGATCAGCACTAATAACTTGACGCGCAGTTGCAGTGAAATTCTTAGTGTTTTCAGGGAGTCGGTGGTAACTGGAATGCATTTACCAACAGCATCGACAGGCTGAGTTAATCCCAAATACGGCTTCTCTCTGTCACATTTAAATTCCTGGCCTTGTTTTGAGGAATGTCTCTGCACCTCGTCAGTCAGGACCGGTAGCTTAAAAATGTCTTTTTTCTTTTCCTCACTCCAGTTGTTCTGCCTATTGTGTTCTTGGTGGAAGAGTTTTCTATTTGGATAATAGAAAACAGACACAAAAGAAAAGTCAATTGCACTCAGTTTTAAAACAAAGTTGTAATGTATTTTTGTGTGGTATCTTTTGTGAATCAGACCTATAGAGCTGGGGACAATAGTGATGAGCCGTTCATGGTGCAAACCGTTCTTTGTGAATTTGCTCAACTTGAACTTGCCTTGAAGCCAAATGTTTTGGTCTCTTAATCAGAACTCAGTGGCTTGATTTAATGACAGAGACAGAATGGACACAGATGTGAAAAAAGGGAGAGGAGACAGAATAAGGAGGAGGAGAGAAATGGGGCAGGAGTGTGAGAAAGGATATTTACAGGGTGTGCACTGGTATTTATAAGACGTAATTCTGTTCCCTCTTCCTCGTGGTATTTCTCATTCAAATCATTCAGACAAGCGCTCATGTCCTTATGTATACCAGTGAATCAAGGTCATGTGGAGGCCCGTCTCTGTCTCTGTCCCTCTCTCTCTGTCTGCCTCATCCTCCCGCTCAGCCAGCTACTCACGAGGCCATCAAAGTGGGTTTGTACTAGTAGAAACAATTTAATGAAGCGTATAAAAGTCATGCAGCAAATCAAGCTAGTGTGCGGGAATGCGTGCATGTGTATACACTGCTGCTGTCTTAGTAAGGCCCCTGTGTGTGATTTAGCGGCGGAATACATTTCACACCTTGACAAAAATAGCAGATTTACCGTGACCGGCCCACAACAGCATAAGCCCAGGGCTCACATAAATCCGCAGAAACCCAGGCACTCATTTGTTAAAGAGCAGATAGCGTGGATTCACAGCTCTTTCTTCTGTGTTCTGTGCCAAGCTGTGATTGCATGGTCAAAGGTGGGCTGTTCCTCTGGGAAAGTATTTGTTTAGCAGCGGCGCTTGTTATGAAGAAACATAAGGGTGTGAATATCAGATAGTACACAGGCGCAGTGTGGAAGTTACCTTTTGGCAAGAAAATGAGAAGGGGAACCCTTGTTCTCTCTGTGTGTTGGCCTCTTTCTTTTCCATCGTGCGGAGGAATTAGGGAGAATTGCTGCAGGAAGGCGGAACATAAACAGCTTTAAAGACAGGAAGAGACAGGTTAGGAATACACTGCGCCTTTCCCAAGGGGATGGAAACAACCACGTTTGTATGTATGAACAGAAGGCCGATGAATAAGGAGATTGTTGAGTAGTTAGGATGAGTAAGCAACTTACTAAACCTGCACTGTGACCGAACCTTTCCACTACTGCGCTCTACCTCAGTGTTTTTCTTCAATTAACTTCAAATAAGCTCCATCTGAAGTGATGACTGTTTTTGAAATGGATTACATGAGATGAAAAAGTGAGTTTCTTAAATGTCATCTGGATCTTTGTCAGTGATACACAGGACCTTTCCACTGGCCTAATGGAAAATGCCTTTCTTGCTTAGCCGTGTGACAGAATGAAGGAAAGTGTTGGCCATTAAACGGTGTGATTGAGAGGAGGAGGGAGCGGTAGAAAGAAGAGAAGAAAGTCACGCCTTAATTAGTAATGGCAACTTTATGGAGAGGCATGGGTGTTGGATTTAAATGCACGGTTTTAATGGTCCCATTTTATCACTCCTTGCCAGACCAAGTCTCAAACTGCCGACCAATTAATACACACTCCCATGTATGCACACACTCGCCCTCTCGCACACACCCATTCCCCCCTTCAGCCCCTGCAGACTTATGGGTTTTCTCACTCACAGCCATACGGCACAAGCGTACACACTTGCACACACAGGCCTCTCAACATCTGCCTCACGCTCTCCCTCCTCAGAATAAATCAGCAGTGGCCCGTGCGACCCGGAGCCAGCTGTTAAAGTATATTGTGTGTAGCATTTTACTTTGGAAATAATTCTTTTAGGGTTGACTGTAGTTCAGCCGCTCTCAGACATATTGAGTCGTATTTTTGCCTCAGCTCACTTTTCATTGCGTTCTTTTTTTTCTATCAAATACTATTCACTTTTCTCATGGTCATTTTCATCTCATTTACTATGCTCTTTATTGCTACCATGCACACATGTACTTTCTTTCTCCTATAAACGATTTTTATTTTCATTTTGATACCAGTTTTTCAGTCGCAGACTGAAGCCAAAGGTGAACGCTATGAGCATAGGTGGTCTTTTCTGGCCTTTAACAAGGTCTTCGCCTATGCCAAGCCACCATATGGTTATGTCAACTCTGCCTTGTCTTTTGGCACTTCCTTTCCAAGAGGTCATGCATAGGAATGCATGAAAAATTGGATGCATATGGGTGCTACCGCTTCCCTTTTTTATAGTGAATTGGTGCTTATATTTATAATTTAATCAGTAATTTCTTTGCACAGAGTTTGTTTTTAGCTGCCTACCTCGGCAAGTTCAGGGTTTGTTACTGCTCTGTGAAAAGAGGACACAGTGGGCTCAATTTTCTTGAACCCAGTGATGCGCCCAGATCACAGTCAAGTGTGTTGGGGGAGTGCCAGATGCACTTTTGGTTGTTTCATGACCAGCGACACGTTTGATGTTCACATAAGCATGGGGGGATTCTGTGTTCATTTTACTACAGTCTGTCGCTGCTTAGAAAAAATGTAATTAGCGGACCTACCGTGTTTAATTGTGGCTTGACAGTGGGCGGCATCACTCCAGTCAGAGACTAAATGTGGAACAGATACCTGCTGCTTTCACATGGCTGCAAAGATACCACCAGTATTACCAGTGCAAAGAAAAGGCCTTCAGTAACAAACACAGGCACAGAGAGCCAAAAAACATAGCAAACCACCAAACAGAGTTCAGTGAGTTAGCAGTTTCAACTTTTTGAGTGAACTCAGTGTGATTAGTCAGCATCATTTGATGTCTGGCTGTTGGCAAGTATGCTGATCAGCCATAATTATTCATCATAGACCATAATTATTGACTTGTCTTTTCATCTATAAAGGCTTTGAAATTGTGAATTTGGCTGCTTAACGTTTTGGACAGAGTTCCTAGGGTCGATGACCCCTGTGGAGGGTCACAGAAGGACAGCCACTGAATCTGTCTCCAAACTGAATGGAAAAGTTGGCAGTCCTGATACGAGCATGGGAGACATAAGCTATGCCTCTGTGATATCAATTTTTTTATTACTGCAATATTAAAGATGCTTTGTGAACAGTGAAATCTTATTTCCTAATAGCTGTATACTCAATTTATTTGAAATTAAAGCCTCGGGTTGGACTCAATAACAGCTCAGTCTAATCAGCACCGCCCCCCCGATACTTACACAAGCATAATTGTTGGGTTATCATTTTCCTTAGGAGGATGATAAGTGTGATGCATTGACATACATTCTCAATGGGAGCCGATTTTCATAATCAAGAAAATCTCATCATTTAACTAAATATCAATCTTTTTCATGGTATTCCCATTCGTAAAAATCACTAGGCGACCACTACGTTGATTCAATAGAGCTGATATCTCTTTCATGCCAACACTTTCTCATCTCATCATACAGATTTGATAAGACACTTCCCAAATAGCACCGTCCCACTCATGACATGCCGTTTTAACATTAAAAAAGGAAGCTACATGGTGTCCCATCACCCAAACTCATTGTGTCCTTGTCATGTTAACTTTCATGTCTTTTATCCTGTCTTACCCAGTGTGCCACTGAGCCTTGCAGAGATATTGCTTGTTATCTAGGGGAAATTATAATATTTGGAAAATGCAGCCTAAGTAGTTAATTAAATTCTAATAGCCTTGAGCATGTACTTTCTCAGTGTGTCGTATTTCTTGTGAGAAATGACCCTAAAAATCTTTTTCCCTGTGGAGGCTCCAGAGTACAGATTTCATGTTCATGCACTTTTGGATCGAGCAGTGGTAGAACATGCAGGCACATGGTGTCGGTCTATTCAGGTCATGTTGCATTATGTACATGGTCGCCCAAAACGTTGGAATCATTTTGTTTTCAGACCCAATCCTGTTATTTGTGGTTTCATTTTCATTGTGATATGTTAAGAGATTGATTAAGACATTTTTGAGAAGATATACACTTCATCTGTCAAGAATAAATCACATTGTCACAATCATTTCATGAAACAGGTAATAAGATATCACCCTGAAACTTCCCCAGTTTGTTATTTACAATATATTTTATATGCATTACAAGTTTTCTGAAATTGTATGTTTGTATATGCAAATTAGCTCTTTAAATATGCACTAATTTGCATACATTTCCAGGACAGAAATCTGATATGGATAAAGCAAATTTCAAAGTTACTATTTTATTTAGCTGATGTGTTTGATTCAAAGTTTTTTACAGAAGGAAATTTAAATATGTCCGTTTATCATTTCAGAAATCAGAAAATACTGTCAAACACCACTAACAAATACATTTTTCTCATGTTTTCAGGAACAAAGTGTTTTATATATATATCAAGGTATGAATGATCTATAGACAAACCACGCTGTAAAAAACCTTCAGAATATAGTGAGGAATAAACATGGTAAGTTTGGTGAAAGTGAGTGTAGCTGAAGTTGAGATTTATGGTTCAGAGCATGAGAAAAAACTCATTTTGAGAAAACGGACTTCAAAGATTTCATACATTCTTAATGGAAAGAACTATTTGAAGACAAAACATTGAGTCTAATTCATTGCAACAGCAATATAAAACATCTAAAACACATAATATTGTGCAGGAGAGTTGGAGCTTTCTAACGACTGTGATTAAGGTTTAGGCTACGTTGACGTTACGACATTGTGCAATAGAACCCTTTAGTTCAAGTGAATTTAGGAGAAATCTACAAATTATATTAAAATATAAACTTAAATGTTTGAAAGTTTTTATTCCAATTTTCTGAAAGAAGACATGTTATGGGAGGAAAATAGCCCATAACCTCAAAACTGACCAGTGTTTTTGCCTGTAGTGTCTCACCTTAAGTACATGCATGACCTCATTAAACTTTAAGTTCTGTGGCTGCAGTTCAAACATTCTTCATGTCATATAGGTTTGAACTGACTTGGATCCAGTGGAAGACGTATTGTGACTAACTGGGTCCCCCTCTGAGCACCGAGGGCATCAAACGGACTGCGATGTGCCAGTAATTGCCATGGATATTGGGCTCATTTGTCTTTCTGAAATGTCTGGTCTCAGAGACTTCGGCTAATGTATAATTCAACATAGAAAATAAAACACCCCGTCACTGTATCCACCTCCTCATCTCTCTTTGAATATTGTTCCTTCATCCCCGGGCAAGACATGATATGACATGAAAAACAAGCCACTGTTTTCATGTCAGTGTGACAGGGAATAGAAAGTGGCATTTATCCTCTAGTATATAAGTGTTTAGCTCTGTTTAGTTGTCAATTGAAATAAGGGCGTAATCAGTCAGGAGCTTTATGTCCGTGTTTCCATGCTGTACTTTTTGGTTATTGCTTTTTGCGGGAAGGTTCCTCTCCTCTGTCTGCATCCTTGTCAACTTTCATTGTGTAAAGGTTCTACAACAGTATCAGCAGAGCATCAAAACACCCGCAGTCTTCTTTGTCTTCTGCGCTCTGCTGGGGAGGTATCTGTTGAGAGCCTGTCAGGAGGCTCTCCTTGATGCTCTGCTGCCAGGCGCCTGTCAGTGGGCAGCACCATAGCTCCACGCTACAGACTTTCCATTACTGCCTATGTTAAAATTCACACTTTGTTTCTCCTCCTACCAAAGCTGTCATAACTTTTCTCGCATCCCATCAGCAAATGGAACTTTTCTTGTCAGTGCTTGTCATCTCGTGTGTTTTATCCCTATCCTTCAGAAACAAATGTATCACTATTTAAAGTCAGGTTTTAAACACTGAGTTGAATTGCCAGATGTATCTGATAAAAGCATGTGTAGTCAAATATTGAAGTTTTTCTACAGTTTGTCCAGTGGCATGACTTTTATCAGAGTACAGTGGATGTTGCTCCATCTCAGAGAAGTCCTCCAGGTTTTTCCATCGTTCACGAATTAAAGGTTACAGCCTAGAAACTCCAGCTGTTAGCAGCTGTGTCTTAGATTAAATAACACACAGCACTGATAAAGCATCAGTAAATTACTATCTCTATAATCAGATTCTGCATATAAATATGAAATCTGTTGTCATTAATATTAACCAATTGGGTTTGAGCAGGTTTTTAGGTAAACAGTCTGTGTGGAGAGCAAAAGAGGTAGAAAACGGCTGTAAATGCCCATCCACTATTGTCTGATGACAATGTATTAGTATCAATCCACTACTACTACTTACTAGCTACATTTGAAACAGTCCCATCATAAATATTAGTCATTAATAGTAACATCAGTCCTTTAATTGCCATTCAATTTTGAACCCAAATTTTGAAATGTTGCATTAAAGAAAATGCAAATTAGTGACGTTTCCATCAACTGGTTTAGAGTGAACAAACAAAGCTGCATAATGTACTTTGGTCAGCAGATGCAGTGTAATGTGTTGCTGCAGGCTAATCCATCAGTAAACAGTAGAAGTAGACATTGCACAAAGGAGAAAAACAACAAAAAAAGGTTGCTAATCCGACACCTTTGGCCACCCACACGAGAAAGTGAAGAGAAGTTTTAAAGAATTAGATTCAGTTTGGCAGCTTATAATCCAGTAGAGCGGAAACAGCTGATCGGTCATGTGAGTCAGTTTCCCATTTAGTGCATTCACTTTTTAGAAAAAGATAAAAAGCACCTCAATCGAGCTTAAAACCTATTCTGCACATTTTCCAAAGTTTTATTGAATATAGTTGTTTCCATCAAGCTTTTGTGTGTCTCCCACCTTAGACTCCATTATCACATCTCAAGTTGCAAATTGGACTGGTGCACACAAGAGGAAGTCCTGGTCTGTTATCTGGCTACACCAGAACCCCATAAATACCAGCCTTTCCTCCAGAGGCTAATTTGTCATAAGACCAATAGCCGATGGGTTCAGAGATTGAATTACACAGAACATATTTCACACACAGCCACTGGTTGCACAAATTGTTGCTATGTACAGTATGTTATTACATATCAGAACTAGAATAGAATACAAGCTGTCACTCTCCTTTTAACCTAACCGAAGCAGACAAAGAGACACTCAAAGTGTTTTAATATGTGCTCTCATTAACTTGCTGTCACTGTGCCTTTTTTGCATCACAACTACAGGACATAATTTTTGGCTTGTTAGCAACATGTCATTCTCGATGAAGTCAACCGTTTCTACAGCGGAGCAGTTGTCTGGCAACAGAAACACAAAGACAGGTCAACAAGAGTGCTGGTGCTGTGTTCTACCTTTCATTCAAACTCAAAATGAGTGATAGCGGACTAAATGGTGGGTGAAGGAGGATTTATAAGACTTATTAACTGTTCTGGCTCTTTCCCTCTCATCAGTAATAACCTCCACTCTATTTGTGCCCTGTGAATGTTTCGCACCTTCCCTGAGAGAAGTCGAAGTATCAGTCGACTTGATGTGAACTTTCTCACTGCTACATCCACAGATATCAATAACATTGTGTGATTGAGAAGGATCACAACTGTACATTTTCAAAAAATAAGCCCCATATGTCAAACTCTACAACTTAAAGCCCCAAGGCCTTTTATGGGATTTGAAGATTTTTATCCCATTGGCTCACTGACATCCACTTTTTTCTCTCACTGTCTTATGTCTTCTTTCTTCTCTCTTCCGCCATCCGTTCTCCACGACTAAACCATAACTCTGAGAACAAACAGGCCTTCTAGGAGCCATATTTACTTCTTCTATCCCTGATATAGCCTTGGCCTACTTCTCAAGTTCCTTTGTCTCAAAACTCAACTTTGACAGCTTAAATCATTTTATCTTATGTTCATCTGCAACACTTTTAATTTTGTTAAACCAATCACATTCACACATTGGCAGTCCTAACCGGATGCCGTGATTTTGGAAAATAGTGACCAACATCAGGCTTATAGCAACAGTCTACATCTGGTGACTCAGACTTGTCTGCAACTATTATTATAGATCTTGTTACATATATTGTATGTTGGAATGAATGTTTTTTTGGTGTTAGTATTCTTATTGTCAAAAAAATCTCATGAAAGGACCAAAAACAATAATACCTTATTCCATCTCTTAATACTTTCCACTATGGCTCTCAGTCTCAATCATTCAGTCCTACTGATATAAATGTACATTTATGAATATTGTCACATATAGTTTGACTTTATACTACGACTGAGTGATCTCAGAAAACAGTCAGACACTGCAGTTTTTAGCAGGCATGACTCAGACAGGAGTAAAGTGCGTTTGTAGAGGACTATTTTCAGCCGTGGATTGATACACACTGTTGATGCACTATTGAGTCATCAGCTACAGGACTCAACTCAAAATACACTGATAGCATTCTTTATGGTATGAAGGCTCATTAATGTGTCTTTTGTTGAAGCTCTACTGTACATCAGACCTTAGCTAAACAGGTAAACTTGTTTGTAGGGTCAATTCATTGTCAGTTTTCGTCTTTTTACTGAATTTCTCCACAATTACAAAAATATTGAATCAGCTTTCATGTCCTTCAGTCTTGCATAGTCCCCAACACGTGGAAAGTGGCTCATGTGGTAATTGCAGTGACCTAAATAACTATTGTACATGTTATCCTGCCCTTATAATATCTCTATAATTAAAGGGGGTGTTGTTCTAAATGGGCAACTCATCCAACCTGCCTTGTATAAATACAGGTTGAATAAATAAATAACAACAGTGTAGTCCCCATCTCTCCCTGCCTTTTCCCTCAGGCAGGTGTCGTCAGGCTTGTTAACATCTGTCTTGTTCTGCTGTCCTCTCTGCCCCGACTTTTCTCTGTTTACCGCTGTACCAATTTAGGCCCAAAGCCAGGTGTGTGCTAGTGAAACACAGAGAAAACCTCTCTGTCCTCTGTTGAACAAATGGACATGGACAACAGGTGGACAGCCTTTGTCCAGTTGAAGCTGTCAGGTTTGATTCACCGTTTATTTACTAGAAATTCAGGACAGGGCCGTGGTGCCACTAAATGGAAGAGTTTACTTTCTGTTATTCCCATTGGTCCTGAAATCTGAATTGATTTTTACGTAAACCGGGAAAGGTCGGATAGTTTCATTATGTCATTACCTTTTATGTGGCACACCAACAAAGCAACTTCATATCCATAGTGCCTTAGGCTTCAGAGCAGCCAATTGAATTTAAGGAAACAAACACAACAGCAGCCAGCAGTCAGCTCTCTCAGAAGCAATAAACTCCTAATCATTGAGAAATAAAAAATAACCTGTGCCTGATGGGACCAGAGGAAAACTACCCTTGTGAGAATGTGTGTGAATGTGAGTGTGTGTGTGTGTCTGAGTACTGTATGTAACTTGAGCGATCAACAAACCACACACTCTGACTTGGAGCAACACCCACTTTTGGCCAGCTGAATGAAAACAACATCAAACCCTCATATGTCAGTGGGTGGTCCAGGAATGATGAAACGTGATGAAACAACACTGCTGGCTGCCCGTTGCCATTTTGCTCTGCGATTGGTACTTTTTATTATTTCCCCTTGGATATTGATTTTCTTTCCCCTCCATTGGACTTGTGAGGCCAGCGAGCAGGCCTCTTCTTCCTGCAGCTTCCTGTCAACACAATTTCACAGAGGATGCGCTTGCACACACACACGCACATTTACACACACAAAACAAATACTGTGTGTACATATAAGGTGCACATGATAACACAGATCTAGATGCCTCTCTTCAAAAATGAATTATTGTTTTGAGCCTGACAATGAACAGAGGACATTCCCACAAAACATTAAAAGAGGCCAGGCAGGTGCACATACAGCATTTCAAGTGTTTATGTGTTGTGGTCTGAAGGATGATGTGACAGCACCAGTTGTTGAGCTCCATTGAGCCTTGAAAAGGTTGGACCCTGGGGTGACCTTCTCCATACAGTCACACATGCAGCTGAACCACCGCAAACAGACTCAGCTGTCACTGACTCGTATTTACATTTTAACTCAAGAATTTGCTTGGTTTCGACTTGCATTTCTTTGCAAGTCTTTCTAGTGCCATTTTCTTCTCATTTTGCAGCAGTGCAGCTATCCAATCACAGCCTGCACTGTTGTAATTGATGTATGATGTCACTGATTTCCCTGAGTTTGTAAAAGATGAAGGTCCAAAAAAGTAAATGTAATGTTTTTCAATTAAATGTATAGAACTTCACATCATTAAAACTATTATTATTACCATACTGTGAACAAAAAAAGTGGAAAGCTAGAGCAGATAATAAATAAACAACACCCAAAAAACCTTAACCCTTTGTTGGACAAAGAACCATATTTGGTATCTTCAGCCGACATCCAAATGGGGTCCTCATGCCTCTGTGTGAGGTGGTAGAACCACATGGATTTCTCCCAGCTATCATCGAACATCAGGCTGCATCATAGATAGTGACACCATAATCTAATAATAACTCAATTGAGCTTGATTCGCAACATTAAAATGAAACATTTTGAAAAAAGGCACAAAATAGTCTTAATATCCGCCAATAACACTTGGTTGAGTAGAAATGTTCGATTTCCAAGTATTTGAATAAGTGCCCTAAAGGGATACAGACTAAATTACTAAAGAATTCCACTGGGGACCAACTACAACCACAAGATCTTGGAAAGTAATTAGGTAGTTCTCTCCACATTTTGCATCCAATAGGTTGTGCCCAAAACAGCTTGGCTGCTGCATCTAAGCCAGAAAACCTTGACTATCTTGCAAGATACTACCATTCTGTTTAAGATTGTAAAATGATCATGCAGGTACAGTGTCGACTCCCAGGACACAGCAGCAGGTGTCATTGCATTGTTCTGATGTCCAGTTGGTCTGAAGGTCCAATACTCCAATCACTCTTTAACCCTAACCAAGTGGTTTTTGTGCCCAAATAACCACTCCTAACCACAGCATCGTCACACCATACAATGATTATAATAAATGTTGATGTGGTTCATAATAAACTGTGGCTCATGGCTCACAATGAATATTTTTATAAAATACAGTGCATTACTTTTCACATACAGGAACAGTGAATGCAAACCACCTGCTGTTACATGTTTTTATAAAATCTACCAAGTTGACCTTGAGGAAAGTTTTCTTTCCATCAAACCACTGCTTCCAAGTTTAGGACTGAACTTCCACAGAAAACTGATCTTAAAATTCAAGTAAAACTTGTCTTGGTTGAGCGCTTTGACTCGCGGATTGCAGCGTGATTCTGCTGCGGGTGAAACTAAACCTCAGAAGTTACAACTCTTATGCTGTCTCCACTTTTTTGTCCTTCCTTGAGTTGTGCTTTGACAGCCGTCTGCCTCGACCTTGAGGACAATCACCCTGAAATAATGACACAATGCTGAAGCCTTGGGTGGCCTGCTGAGCTGCTCCCTGCTGCTGCTCAGCATGATGTCCCACTGTGTCCTTGTTTGTTGTTCTTTTAGATGTGCACTTGTTTGGGTATGTGTGCCTCGGTGTCCATGTGTCAGCACTGGGAAGGAGCAGCATAAAATATAGATAGTGTATGAAACACATGCTGGATCGGACTTTTACATGTCAGCAATTGGTGCAACAATGAGTAAATGTGTGTGTGTGTGTGTGTGTGTGTTTGTTTCGCATGTGGAGGCATTTGCATGAGCCTAAGGAGGGTGTTTATATTTGTATTCTCATCCCGAGGGTTGGAAAATGACCTGTCTCCTGTGATTACATCCTGGGTAACCAGAAGTGACATGGTAATTGTGAAATCTATTTAAAAGAATCGTAGCTTCTCTCTCTCTCTTTATTTCTCCCCTCATGCTCCTCTCTGTTTTCAGGTCATTACTAGATCTTCCTCTTCACACCTACTTGTCACGGCTCTGTTTTCACTCTGCTCACGGTCTATTTTCTCTGCTTTCTTTTTTTCTTTCTTGGCTCCTTGTTTGTTCATTTCTCCCTTCCTTCCTTTCCCCTTCCGGCCTCAAATTTCTTGTTCTCTAGTCATGTAGCGCACTTGTTTTTGTCCCCCTTCTGTTTCCTCTTCTCTCTCTCTCTCATGCTAAGTGTGTTTATACAAAAACCCAGCATCGGATCGATGCTGTGATGTTGCGAAGATCAATAACACAGAGTGTCACACTTTAGCCTGCAAACAATGACAGACGATTTGTGCTCACCTTCTGCCTTCCACATGTTGACATTTAGTTTTCTCCTCCTCTCACTCAATCCCCTTTTCTCTCTCTCTGTGCTTTCACACACAGTGGCGTCCGTTCTTGCCCGGTCTGAAATATGAAGTGATAGACTCGGCCTACATCTCCCTGTACACAGGTAAGAGCTTCTCTGCCCCGCTGATAGAATGCATAAAGAGCTTTGCTGTCATCTTGTCTTGGAGATAGAATATATTTTGTGGTCAATTTTAAAATGGGCTTTGGTTACACTTCATAAAGGTCCTTTTAAGAACAAAGCCCTCATAAGCTGCTTATTTACAGTGTTGTGTTAATTAGTCTATATAAGTGTTAATAATAGCATCAGGAATGTATTTATCGTTATCAGGGGACACTTGTTAACAATTTATAGACTATTTAGGGCCAATAATAAAAGCCTATAACATAAAAAATGTATGGTTGTGTAAAAAACACATTTATTGAGTTTATTAAGATGAATAAATCCTTTATTATGCAATGAAATGAGCACTACATGTTGTCAAAGTTGATAAAAATTTTAATAGAAGATGACTGATTTTAGCCGTCATGCACAAACACACTTTTAGGACAAATAGTTTTTGTTTTTTTTCACATAGAAGGCATGGGTTTATTAACGTTAAAAACATTGCTTTAGATCCAGTAGCTGCAAAAACCATAGACAACTCCTAATAAATGCATCATAAAGTATTTATTTAAAGGTTCACCAAGGATATAATGGATAAGATAATTAAACTCAATAAATATGAGTGCATCTTATTAACACTTAAAGGGGCTAATTACCTATTAATTAATACTAATTACAAGGACATTAATGTAAAGTTGTATTGTGGTTGAGGTACACACGGGGCTCTTTAAAGATAAAAAGATATATATCTCTTTCCCTTTTGTATTTGTATTGGTTGTGTTTAGCTCAGAGCTTGCCAAATAGAAACAGGAAATGATGCTATAAAAGCAACCTCATTAGTCTAGTCTGGTATCGATCTGTAGTTTAATGTCACAGAATCAGCCTTTTTTGAACCGCGACGTGCTTCTCTCTTGTCCCTCAAACAAACTCACATTTATTGTCTTGATGAAGACTTAAAATCAATACTTTCTCTTCTTTCGTATCCAGTTTCTTGTCATATGGATGCTGCAGATTGTCACTCGAGAGCAACCACAGAGGAGATACAGAATCTAATAGATGCTCTATTTTTCTCTATGGGTGTCATTCGTAGCAGAGATGAGAGCACTAGCTCTCGAGTAGATGTCTAACCTCTATAGCTCCAAGAATAGCAGCGTGTCACAGGGATTCAGTATCGTTAACAAGGGAAAATGCCAGCTCCACAGAGAATAATGTGGGGAGTTGTCATTTGGGCAAAGCCGCAGGTTGCTAGGGATACACGCCTTCTTGTTTATGGCCGGCTGCGACAGTGAAGAAGGAGGCCTTGTATAGTAGATGAGGTCACCTGCTGGATTCAAACATTAGCATCTCCTCAGCTGTCTCCTCCACCCATCCATCCAGACTCCACCCTTCATGTCATGCTCTCTATCTTACTGGGTTTCTCCGTTCCCTCCCTGTGGAAAGTGTTTGATATTCATTCCCGGCTGACGGAGAGAAACTTAAGTATGCTTTCCCACTGCTACTTGTCCTCTGTGTTATTCACTTTAATTAGGTCTCTGATTGGCTTTCAATTAACACCGTGTGTTCAGCAGTTATAGCACTTAACAAGAGTTTCAGCGATGCTCAAACTATGAGCCTAATTCTCATCACGTCCACAGCTTGTCTTTCACAAAGTCGTAGCCGGATTCTAAAAGCTGGATGGCTCAGCAACCAGTGTCAGGCTGTTCAAACGCTGTGTGTTTGTACCTTTTTGACATGAGAGAGTTCAAGATCCTGATATAACTTTTTCAGCTCATATCAACTTTCTGGAAAACCACAGTGTTGTTCTACTATCCATGTGTAACTTACCCTCAGGCTGATAATTAAATATAGCGTCTTTGCCAATGATGTCATACATCAGTGTGCTGTCCAACCAAACGCCTATGGGATTTGTGTTTTTAATGGCTGTTCCATTCGATCAAATGAAGAAAAGACAAGGACTACTTTTGAGTTCTAAAAAAAACAGAAGCTCATAGTTTGAAGAAGTACGAACAAACTCTCAGAGAAACGGCAGCAGTTGTGGATGAAAGCCCTCCGTCTTAAGAAGAGGAGTCAACTCATATCAAATGGAAATGTTGAAGCATTGAGTAAAACCTGATTGGAATTGCATTGCCATGTGCGTTTTTACTAGAACTCTGAGAATGTTTAACCCAGTAGGTAGAAAAAATGAAGCTAAATGTAGCTGGCTATTGTCCTAATGCCGGTGGAACATCCATGTACGTACTGGAGTCAATAGTGCTGTAAGGACTTTAATACTAGCACTATAATAAGACAGCAGTTTTCAAGCACATGTACTCACCCAGACGAAAAGAAAATGTCAGTTCAATACTACTGTGATTCTGAGGCTGTGGTCCTCTAGATTTCTGAGCACTCCCTTTGACTCACTGTGGAATCTGCATGATGAGGCCATTTAAAAACTAAAGTGTCCACATCGGTCAGAAAACCTGTTTATGGGAAAAATCACTTTTCTTCTTTTTTTCATATCTAATATAATTAAAACTTTTCTGATCTCACTTTTCTCCATTTGAAATGCATGCAGTATAAGGCTTTATCACTTCCTGCCCTCCATGTGCACGCCATAATAGTTGCAAACAGGCCATTTTCAAAATGTAGTACCTAATCTCAATGGTTTTCTCAACACCCATCTTTGTGGTAAAAAAAAATCCTGCTGAGCTAAAACAATTTCAGCGTGTGTTATTGAATTTTTACAAATTAAATCATCATTTATGTCAGAATAAGTGCTCATGGTGCATAACATTTTAATTTGTAGGGCAGTTCAGTCCAACTCGAAAATAATTCCTCATGGGCTCCAGCCAACACAGCCTTTTAGTGGTGTGATAATACTTTTTCACTTCAGAATCAGTGAAAATGCATGTAAAAGCGTTACCCAGATGGCAGCTGCTAATGAATTTCCACTATCAAACGCACATACATATTTACTACAGAGACCAACGAAATTCAAATAAGCACAACTCCATAAATGCTTGGTACATTTGTGTGGTGTTGACATGTGGATGAGTTCTCAATATAAGCCTTACAGAAATAAAGCTGTAATTGTTGTTTTATCACAACCCAACTGCATCTGTGCAACATGATAGAAATGAATAAAAAAAAAGAAATTTAAGGTTTTGTTGTTTTCTTTGTTTGCTTGTTTGGGGAATTTCAGTAACATAGATACTCAGTTAGTCTTGGCAAGGCGTGTGTGTGTGTGTAGTGTAAACCAGGTATGTGATCAACAGATGTCTTATTGTTTGAAAAAAGTAGTCTAAAAAGAGGCTGTACGCACAGACACACACACACTGAATGGGCACACTCCACCCTCTGGAGGATAAAAATGATGCTGACCACCCTGTTAATTATAAAGCATTTCTCCCATCAGGCCTTGCTCCTGACATGCCATTAATCACAGATGCTCTCTCCTCCTTCCCTGCTATCGATTGGTATAATTATGACTCTGCTCTGCTCTGTATTTGTTTTCTTCCAACTTCTTTCTGATCCCCTCACTTCAGCTTTTGTTTCAGCTCTCCTCCTATTCCTCTTCTTCCTTTGTGTCCTTCCTCTCTGCCGATTTCTCTCAATGCTCACCCTTTTCATAGTCTTTATAGATTTATGGTGATTGTGAAACAGATGATACACATTTCCGTTCATTACAACAACGATCGTCCTTTTTCCGCTCTCCTACATCAGCTCTGCTGTGTCACTGTATTTTTCAGACGAGTCCAATCTGAAGATGAACAGTGTGGACCACGTCCCTCAGACCTTGGCCAGTCACATCCGTCTCCCAGTGGAGGCTCATCCTCAGGGTCTGGAGGGAGGCAGCCTCACGCAGCACGGGGCGGATATGCTGAAGCCGGACCCCAGGGACACCTTCTACAGCAGTAAATGCCACTCATCGTTTCAGACCGTCCCCCTTTTTCTGTCCTCATCCTGATTTTCTGGCCTGTCATTTTCTCTGACTGACTGATTGACTGTCTGGCTCACGGTCTCTCTGGCTGTCAGTTTAGCTGTATGCAGACTGTCATTTCATCTGGCTGGCTGTGTTCCATTTTTTCGTGTGTTTCCCTCCTCATTTTATCATCTCCCAGCTCTCTGCTTCTTATGTTTGTTGAAACCAGAATTCCACACGCATATTTGTTTTTACCTGATCTCAAATATTTACCTCCTTTTCTCTCTTTTCCCCTCAGCTCCTATGATCGACCCCTCCCGACTGGAAAACGTTCTTCCAGCCTGTCTCTACTCCCCAACCTATGTAGTCAAAGATTTCCCCATCGCCAGATACCAGGGCCTGCAATTTGTAAGTCAGCTTCCCTCTGAGTCATAAATAGACCCGCCACTCAGGGTGTGAAATGATTTCTTTGTCTGTCAGCATGAGAGAGTGAGGTGATACTAAAATTAGAACTGCGGGCTCATCAGAAGTGCCTCCGATTATAGTGCATTTAGCATAGTAAACAGTAGTATGGGAAGTACACATGGGAGATGAAACAATTGGCCGTGGTACAGACATGCAATAGGCCCCAGAATCTTACATTCACACAAACTTTATCATTGACACTTTTTGTTGTAGTTTTGTGTCCTGTAGTTCTTTTGTGTCACCTCATAATAAGTATTTCTTTATAGCTTTTGCATTCAGTTGTTGTCTCTTTGTGGTCACTTTATGTCTCTTTGTAGTCATTTTATTTCTTTTTGTGAATGTTTCATAGTCATTGTGAGCCTCTTTTTGTCTCTTGCAGTTGTTTTGCATCTCTTCATAGTTGTTTTGGTCTCTTTGTGGTCTTTTGTTGTCTCTTTGCACTCCATATATGTTGTTTTTTTTGTCATTTTAAGGGCCCCCTGACACTTTGTTATCCACCAATGCCCTTTGCAGAGAAGCTACGGTCTGTTCTGGTTTTGACATTACCACTGCGTGTTCTGTCAAAACACATTGAGAAACAAGTGGAAGCTAGTGTTGAGCGCTGCTCCCCCCTGTAGGACAACAAGAGTTACTGCAGTGGCAGCAGAGAAAAGAGGAAATGAGAGCCAAGAAAACAGAGCAAATCCATTTTCGATTTGACAGGAATCACCGTAACAAAAGCACAGAATTAAGTGCTGGTGTTAATCTAATCCTCATACACTGCTGCTAAATGAAAACTCACTCCTTTTATCAGTGTTTTTTGGGGTCATTGCAGTTTTGATTGACATTTAACTTTTTTTTTCAGGTTTATCTGTCCTTCGTTTACCCCAATGACTTCACACGTCTCACCCACATGGAGCGAGAGAACAAGTGTTTCTACAGAGAGTCCCCTATCTACTTGGAAAAGTAAGGACATTATTGCTTTTATCTCTTATAGAGCTATGGGAACATTTGTCTCTGCCTTGTATATATGAGCGAGTACACTGATTATGCAGAATCACCGCTCAAGTGTCTGTGAATTTGATGGCAGTGATTCATGCGACCTCTCACCAAGAGATTAAGTTTATTATGCTGCAAGGCACATTGAAACTTCAACCCTCTTTTAATGTGTGGGACTGTGTGTGTTAATGTGTGTGTTGCCTCCACTTCTCTGTGTGTGCCAGATTTGGTTTCTACAAATATATGAAGATGGATGAGGAGGAAGATGACAGACCGTTCTTCTTCCCCAACCCTGATGGTAACTAATAATGAGCCAACACACGCTAATGCATGCAGACACTGGCTCACATAGATACACACACATGTACACATGTTTCAGCGTCTCTTTTATGTTTCCAGATTTCCTAGATGAAGAGGAGGTTGTAGATATAGAGGACGAGGCAGAGATCGTTGGCACACAGTCGCCCAAGAAGCCGTCTCATCCCAGTCAGACCAGCCACACCTCTAAACCCTCCCATCAGCACTCGAAGCCTGCACCCACACCAGCTGGCAGAGATGGGGAAGAAGAGGAGGACCCCGATGATGAGGAGGAGGGGGCAGTCAACAGTATCATACACCGGAGAGAAAGGAGACACTTTCCTCACAGAGATGGACAGATGGACAGGGATCTGGACAGAGACTGGGGAAGGGATACAAACATGAGA
The DNA here is from genome assembly GCA_903364295.1 of Serranus cabrilla. Taxonomy (NCBI): domain Eukaryota; kingdom Metazoa; phylum Chordata; class Actinopteri; order Perciformes; family Serranidae; genus Serranus; species Serranus cabrilla. The sequence goes on from CAFUXE010000447.1 coordinate 449,520, forward strand.
CAGGACACCAGGAAGGGACTTGAAGAGCCCCAACCCAGGGTGCTTCAGCCCGACATGGACAGTGTGGTGCGGGGTCGCTCCTTGTCTTGGATCCGTACTGGTCCTGCAGAATTGAGCCCTGGCAGGAAAGGAGCAGGGACAGGTGGTGGTGGAGGAGGAGGAGGAGAGAAGGGAGTTGAGACGCTGCCTAAACTGAGCAAGTCTTCCCTGCTTTTCCCCCAAAAGTCCTCCCTCTCTGCCCTTGCCAGCCGAGCCAAGCAGATCCTCAGCAACTCCGCCCACAGCAACAACCTCCATGATAACACGAAGAAGGAGAAGAGGGAGGAGAACAAGATCTACATCACCAGGCCGCGCCCTGCCAAGGAGCGGGAGAAGGACAGGGAGAGGGAGAGGGAGCAGCGGCGAGAGAGGAGGGAGGAGAGGGCGTCTCGCCACCCTAGAGAAGTGTTTCCAGGGGTTTTTCTGTACCAGACTGGCAAGACCACAAGGCTGGTCAACCTGGGTGCCAAAGGACATGCTGGGAGAGGCATGACAGGAGGCAGAAGTCTTGTTAGTGCCCCTCAGCTGTGGCCCAACCCCCCCACAAAAGAGGGTAAGACATCTCCAAATGGAAGTGTCCACATAGTGAATGAAAGTGTACAGAAGTCTGCCAATAGGGCAGCAGGGGCAAAACAACAAGAGAAAAGCAAGAGGAGAGGAGAGCACCGCGACTTAACTTTGACTGCTGTCACTGGTGATGTACCCAGAAAAGGTGACCTGCTAACACCACTGTCAAATCAGGACTCCCCGCCAGTTACTCAGCAACGGTTAAACTCCACAGAAAACACGCTCATAGGTCAAACGCGGGTCACTTCTTACCTCAGGACCTCCGAGATCACAGAGTCCCAGCAGCAGCCAGACCCAGACCACAACCCGGCAGACCTCGGCCAGGATACAAACCGATCTAATACTGACCCCGACCCTGATCCCGAGCCAGAACCAGAGGAGGGCGAGATGTCGGACTACAGCTACGAGGAGGTCGAGGCTCGGCCAGGTTGGGCAGAGGAGAGCATCAACTGGCAAAGGACCTTCTCAGTCAATCCGATGGACTTTGAGCTGCTGCGCTCTGACTGGAATGACCTGCGCTGCAATGTGTCTGGCAACCTCCAGCTGGCAGAGAGCGAGGTGGTGGACGTGCTGGCGCAGTACATGGAGAAACTCAACGAGCGCAATGGAGGGTGAGTGTAAACGGGAGGGAGTGAGAATAATAGGAGAGCTTATGTTTTGCTGCAACCTTGTAAGTTCAAATGTGGTCTCTTATGCTAACCATTTTGTAAAGCAAGAAGTAATTTCACTGAGAACATATTGGTCATGCCCCGGTGCTTTGACTTCATGTTAGCACTCCTCTGTGTGCTGATTACCATTTTCTGCAGCAGTGCTTAAAACCTTGATCTTATTTGTGTAAAGTAGCTTGGCCACTCTGTTTTCATTTCCCTCCTAAATCACACCATGCTGACTTCACTGATAATGAGTAGCTGCTCTTTTACAGTGGTTTGTTTACATTTACACCATAATTATTCCAGTTATGAGAATTGTATAAGAAATAGTGTTTCATATCTGCATCCTCTGACGTTCTTCCATATTGTCTTTCAGAGCATGTACAACCAGCCTTTGCTTTCTCAAGCCTTTTTCTGTCTGTGCCCCAGAATCTACACCCTGCTGCGAATAGTCAACGTTGAGAAGCGGCGCGACTCGGCGAGAGGGAACCGCTACCTCGTGGAGCTGGAGCTAATGGAGAGAGGTCGCAGCGTGGTGCGTCTGTCGGAATACATTTACCTGCTGCTTCACCGCAGCAGGCAGGGAGAGGAAAGTCTGGAGAACACTGACTTCGCCCCAGCCTCGGCACCGGCTTCGGTCCCATCAGCTGCCACGTCCAGCCTCACGACCCCACCGCCCCCTCCTTCCACCAGGTCCCCCGCCCGGCCCGGAGCGACCCCATGGAGCACCGCCTATGCTAAGCCTCTGCTCTGCCAGCCGGTCATGCTCCAGTGGAGGAGAGATGTCATGGTGCACTTTGTGGTGCCAGGTTGGTCAAAACTTTGGTTAACTTTTAATACTGAATAAATGTTAAAGAAGTGACTGAGCGTGGATGTTAAAAATGGCAAATTTCTCTTTTAACCTGATATTATTTAGGCATTTTTTTCTGCTCAACCAGAGAAAATTCAGTTCATGCAACCAATATAATATCAAGTTCAGAAGAATGATTATTGATGATCTACTTTTTGCTGTTTTGTCCTTCAGTGAAAAACCAGGCTCGCTGGGTACAGCAGTTTATCTCCGACATGGAGAATCTTCACCGGCAAACAAAGGACGACAATTTTAGCATCATCATCGTCGACTTTGAGAGTGAAGACATGGACGTGGAGCAGGCGCTGAGAGAGAGCAGTGTGCCAAGGTGTGTTTGAATGCTACACAATCAACCGTGTAATAGGTCTTTAAATATATTTTTTGAAATCTTTTATAATATTTGCACAGCTTCCAAGTGATGTGTGTTTCTTGTTTTGGCAGATATGAGTATCTAAGGAGAGAAGGGAACTTTGAGCGCTCAGCAGGACTGCAGATCGGAGTGGACACTATTGAGGTTAGAGAAACAAACACACACAGGACGAGGCAGCAGTATGCGAGCTGGCAGGAAAAGCCACTTACTGAAGGTCAGCCACTCAGACTGACCTTAAGACCTTTACTGATGGACAGACAGAAAGAACACTCATGCATAATGAATACATCACTGCTCAGCTGGTCTGTGATGGGCTGCGGATCTCGCCCTTACCTCTGAGCCTCCTCCTGCTTCCCTTGGCCCTCTCCCACAGTGCCCAGCTGTGGGTGACAGGGAATCGCTTAGACAGTTAGCTGCATTTCCGCTGTCATGTGTATGCCATAGCTGTCACATCCATTCCCTTTCACAGGTTATTTGTGTGCATGTGCCCTTACGCCACTCTCTGGCTGTCTCTCTGTCACACACGTTTGCACCCCCACCCACAGGGGCGTGGAGCGGCTGGAAATTTGGACAGACGTTGATCCGTCAGTTGAGTGTCAGTGCTGTCACGGTGGGATGACAGGGCCGTCACTCATGTCTGAATGACCTGCAGGCTCTGGAAGTGAAGACAAGTCACTGACGCTGAGCCCAGACTTCTCTACTTTCTCTAATCCTTAAATCCCATATTAGGCGTATGTGAACAGCCAGTCGTATGCACACATATTTTCACCCGCCTATACACAGAATATTCACACAGACTCTTTCCTTTCTTCTTTTTCAACTTAAGAAAGATTTAAGGATTATAAGATGTAATGAATGTGTGTTTGTTTGTGTGTCCTCCCGCAGGATAATCACAGCATTGTGTTCCTGTGTGATCTGCACATCCACTTCCCTCTTAACATCTTGGAAAGCATCAGGAAGCACTGTGTGGAGGGACGCCTTGCTTTCGCTCCCATCGTCATGAGGCTCAGCTGCGGCAGTTCGCCACGGGAGCCTGATGGTAACGCACAACAAAGCAGACACACACAATTAACGCTCAACGCACACATCTGCGCTCATACATGAATAATCACACTCACAAATTTTTTAGTTTGACTCAAACTCATTCATTATACAGGTTTTCAATTTACATGCATAACAAGGGCCCTTGCATCAGATGCACACATTTGTATTATATTGGCATCAGATCACTGTTGATGCAATGACGTGCAATAGGACCAATAGTTTTTGTTAACTTTCTTTTTGTTCTTTCTGCAGGTTACTGGGAGGTGAACGGCTTCGGCCTGTTTGGAATCTACAAGTCAGATTTTGATAAGATTGGAGGGATGAACACGGAGGAATTCAAAGACCGCTGGGGTGGAGAGGACTGGGAGCTACTGGACAGGTAACCCAGCAACAAGCCGCCATAGATGCCCTGCAGTGAATACTATTAGAAGACTATTTTTGTTGAGATGATGACTCAACTCTATGGTAACCTTTACAGTTGAAGTTAAACATTATATGCTTTGTGTTGTACCAGATTGCATCATGTCGGACATGAGCTTATCTGATTGTGGTCAATTAGGCTCTAGAGAATTACACAGGGCATTTTTCACTATTTTCTGACATTTTATTGTGACAATAGTAATGGAATTCATCCTTAGTTGCAGGCCTAGTGGCCACCATCTCAACAGGGTATAAGTTATTGAAGAAAAAGCAGAGACAATGAATATTGCAGGCTCCTTGTGCTGGATGTTTTTGGCCAGCACAAGGTGATCCACAAAAACTCTTGAAAATGTCTTCCTTTACTAACACCAACAAAGGCTGATCCTAACAAAACTTGTTGCAGTTAATGATGAGCTAAATTTGAGTATAGATGCAGATGGATAAATGAAAAATAAATCTAAAACTATCTGCATGTTTAGATACTACCGAGATATACGTTTGGCGATCTTATGCTTAAATAAAAGAAGAAATAAAGGCTTTACCAGATTATTGAAGGTATTAGATATAAGTTATTTTGAACATGACCCAAGAACCGTTTCTGTTAACCCGATTTTCTCTCCAGATGTAAAAACATTTCCCTTGTAACCCAGTGTAATGAAAAAAACCCAGTTTTAACCCAATGTTTTTCCCTCTAGGGTACTGCAAAATGGTTTGGAGGTAGAGAGACTACGCCTGAGGAACTTCTTTCACTACTACCACTCCAAACGAGGCATGTGGAATGCCCAAAACAAGAAAACTCCTAAAGGATAGCGCCCCCTGCTGTTCGGAGGTTTTTTTTAACCCACCTGCAGATCCACTGTGTGTGAGAGAGAGACCTGTGGGAGCTCGCTCACTGCCTGAACTCTGCCTTTATTCGAAACAGGCTCCTTTCAGGGACGCCTCCGTTTCACCGTCGGCCCTTTTTCTACGCTTATGAAGAAACGGAGTCCAAATCTGAACTTTACAAGCAGAGCCGTTTACGCAGATAGACCTGAGTCATCACTTTGCCTCACTGACTGAACTACTGTACAGAGAGAAGAGAGTTATTTTTGTTCTCCTTCTCTCTGTCTCTTTTTTGGTGCAATGTTTTCAGACAGACTGGAAAGCAGCTGTTTATGTGTGTGTGCGTTGGTGTGTATGCGTGGGTATGTATATATAAGTCTACGTGGGTGTGTTGCTGCTTGCGTGTGCTCGTGATGACAGGAAGCACCTTTTTTCTAACATGGAGATTTGAAGACAACCTAAGATCTTTTTTTCTAACATGCTCTCACGTGGGAGCCACATAGAATGTGTGTCAACATGTTATTCAGATAGATGGTGGCGTAGATCGAGTAGAGGAACTCTGTCTTTGGTAAAGCAGTAATTCTAAATTCATCAACTACTACCTGTTGGATATCATTAATCGAGGTGCTGACGTTCTCCTGATAGCAGATATTATGAAACAAAGTAAGGCTTTGAATCAGAGAAGCCTTTTTCCAAACAGATGCTCATCTTTATATCTCTTTCTGTCCCTCTCTCTCCCTCCATATCTCTTATCTTCAACTCATGTCTGCCTTTGTCTGTTTCAATGTCATGCAAATGTGTTTGTATCTGTTGAGACATGTTAGCTATTGGTTATGACTTGATTCATTTTATTTCATTAACTGGAGTTTGTTCTGCTGTTGGTTATTTAAAAAGGGGGTTTTCATTTGTCCTGACTGACTATGGATGCACGAACATATGGGGTGCTATTTTTTGTTCGAAAACAAATTTGTGAACAGTTTACACCTTTTAACTCTACTGATGGTATCCTCATCTCTAACCTCATTGTCAACTGGAACATAAAACTGTAACAGGAGGGAAGCAGAGGACAACAGCAGCTTTCTGACATTTGATTTAACGTTGTCACGCTATTTTATTAAGCATTTTCTGAGCTGTGAGTTGCACTTCGAATATTAGATTTGAAGGATTAAAACTCTATCTCATATTAAAATACCACCGATACAGGGAATGCTTTGCTATCGAAAACATCGACACTCTTCTTTTAAGCTTGTATAAAGCTCCAACAGAAGGGAGACCAGTTCATGTGTGGGAAACAATGTGGCGAGGCATGGCTGTTTCACAAATGTGTGCCTTTTTCAGGGTTTGGCTGCAGGCAGTTTTTAAACTACTCTAACGAGAGAAGAGGGCAGGGACAGACAGAAATACAGTTATTTATCAGCAGGCTGCAATGTCACTGTAAATTCAGATACACTGTAAAAGAAAGAAATATGGTTCTCTTTAATGGATTACAGACGTGTCAGTGTGTTTGTTATATTACCTTAGAAGCAGAAAGGAGAGGTCTTTGCAAACCAGTTGCCCAATTGTTGAGATACACAGAGATGGTACTAATGACTACTGAGTGAAACCAGGAGGTGTGATAGAGACTCACTGGCAGCTGCAGTCCAGCAGGACCCCACCTGCCCCCATTAGTTTGGCTGGAGGCTGGGCTCCTAATGCCTCTGTTTATGCAACATGGTACTTATATTGATGGGGAGTGGCTGGAGGGCTCAAGGCTGGACATATATGTGGATTAGAGTTAATGATCTGTTATTGACTATATGATTGTCAAAATGCCCTCCAAGACCCTTTCTTTGCCTCTAAAGGAGAAAGGTCTGTACTGTAACACTGACATGGGACTATTTAAAGAAGAAGAAGAAAAGAAACACATTAAATATAAGACTATATATATAAGAAACATACAAATGAAAAATAGGAATATACATTCCAAGGTAATTTCTGTGAAATTGTTTTGTAGAGAAAAGGTTTTAAGAATGTATTGTACTTTTATTTTGATTTGTTGGTTTTTTGCAAATAAAATTTTATGCTTACGTCCAGATCTTTTTTCAATTGTTTTTATTTTGGTATTTTTAATGTTGTTGTATTGTCATCTCTTGTAAAAGAAAAAAAAAATGTGTTAAAAAACTGTGAAAACAGCTCTATTCCCTAGCTGGCCACATGGTGGTGCTCAACCCATGCATACATACCTGCAGCAGAGACACAGTGGTTGAATGGCTTTAAACACATTAAACAGAAGAAAGAATATAGTTATTCTAAGCGGGGGCTGGGTTGATTGGTCATGGAAGAACTATGAAGGAGTAGATAGACGAGCATTGCTAAAATGCAAAATCCCCCTCCTACACATGTACACATACACCAACACTGTCTCACGTCACTGTCTTTATGCAAACAGGTCAACAGTTTCTAATCAGTGTTGGAAAAAGTATTCACATCCCTTGCTTAAGTAAAAGCTCTAATACCACACTGCATAGTTACTCCACTACAAGTAAAAGTTCTGTATTCAAAATGTACTTCAGTTAAAGTACAAAGGTACCAGCATCAAAATGTACTTAAAGTATCAAAAGTAAAAGTATTCTTTATGCAGAATGGACCCACTCAGATTCTTGTATACATTCTAATTATATTATTGGATTATTATTTTTGAAGCATTTATGTCAACAGCGTATCCTGTTATATATATTATATATAAATATTTTTCATGTTAGAGATCTTGACCTGAAAAGTAACTAAAGCTGTCAGCTTAATGTTGTGGAGTAAAGAATAGAATATTTTTTCCTAAAATGCAATTAAGTAGAAGTAAAGTTACATGGAAATACTCAAATAATTAGAAGTACCTCATAATTGTACTTAAGTACAGTACTCGAGTAAATGTACTTCGTTACATTCCACCAGTGTTCTTAACCACATATGAGAAGCTAATTTTGTTCGTGCCAGTTAGGTGACATAATAGGGTTTGTGTCATAAAATTCACTATACATCCTAAAACAAGTGAATGTGGCTAAAAAAAAAGCTATTTCTTTTTGCCACATTCAGCCACTATTTCTTGCACTTTTTGAAATTGCAAATTAAGTGTATTCACCTAATTTAAAAACTACTCAAATTGATAACTTAAAGTACTTTTTCCCAGATGTGAAGAGGCCCTGATAAACTTTTGTAGCTTCTTAGCTACGTGCAAAGTGTCTATTACATCATGTTAAAACCCTCTGCAACCCTCACTCTGTTTTTACTCTCTGAGTCTTACATCACCATTTAGCTACCCATTCTGAGTTAAAATGATCCAACATCCCATTTATTGTGTTTTATGACCAATGCAGAGAGAAAAGCAAACATTATCAAACTAACATTTGAACTCCAGCAGAGCTGTAATGTTTTCAGGACAAAAATTAATCATTTGCAGAGTATTGCTTTGAGTTGTTGATCCCCCCTGTGTGCCACTTTGCTCTGGGTGGGGGTCTGTCCTGAACATGCACGCTCACAGAGAGACCAAGAAGTAAATGCTGTCCACACCACTGCATGAGGTCTGGATGAGGCAAGTGCTACCTCCTGTGATATCTCCTCTGCGCCCTGTGTGACTCTCTGATCTCATTCAGAGGAGTTTGGACTAACAGCACAAAACTGGGGAGGTTAATTTGACTGAAAGGTTGACTCCCTGCTAAGCTCCCCAGACTGAGTGATTCATACGCCATGATGTGTGAGAGTGTGTGTTTCAGAGTCACTTTTTCCACTCTAACTACATGCATATACCATGTCCTGTAACATTCAGGGTGTGTGTGCTCAAGAAACATTAATTAGGGTCACTTTCACAATGTGTTGCTGTCTCAGAGGCATGCAGTTTGAGTGTTCAGCCCTAAACCAATTATGTAACACTGCTGGAACCCGGTGGAGCAACACCCTACCTGTCTATGTGAGTGCGAAGTGATGAGAAGCAGGTATACTCGCAGGCCTCTTCAACATGTTTGCTTTATTTTACCTCAAGCGTGTTACAGCACCTAACCAGAAACAACAAACAGGGCCACACGACACTTCCAAACTGAAGTTTCGTAAGAGGATTTGCTTTAAGTTTGTTTTGAAAGCAAGAGCTGACATTTTTTTGGCATTACATCTGCTGAAGTGGCACTGAATGAGCACTAAGTAGTGGACTGGGCACAAACCATATTAGCTGGTCCATAATGTCTTCATTGAAAATCTTACTCAAGCTATTAGAGAACATCTGTCTTACTTACAATCCTAAATAAGCTTATAAAATGCACATTTAGTGAAAACCCTAAGCCTAATCAAATCAAGCAAACACTACTCCACCTCTTGCATCATTACCAAGGGCTTTACAGATTGAGTTTCTGTTACACTCTGCAGGTGAGAGATTAGCTAATGTGCAGGCAGTCAGCCAAGTCCCTCAGAGTCAACATGAGAAGATAACTGAAGTCTGCTTGGTGTGCAGTTTGGCTCCCAGTAACTAACTAGAAGAATTTCCCCAGACTCACCATATAAATTTCTAATGGGGAACACCTAGCCACATATTTATTCTGATTAGTTAAAGGTGTTAATTAGATTACACACAAAGGTGTCTTTATTTAATTTCAATTTGTGGTAAAAATGATAATACAGTTTGTAGTACAAAGTAATATAAATTATTGTAGGAACTTTGTGTGAATTTGTATGTAACTCGAATGTGAAAACAAATACAGCCATATGTGGGTCACATATGTTAAGGGAATGTGTTTGATGCTCATATGAGGCAAAACAAAGTTTGCTTATTCTCCCAAATTTAGGAAAGATTTGGAGCTGGTTCTCATTGGCTGCCTGGAAAAGTCGGCCCTGTTTTGATTGGTGCACGAGCTGCTTCCGTGTTCTCATTCAGCAGTGGTCCCTCCTCTCACACATCTGTAGCTGAGTGTCTCCGACAGGCTGTTCCTGAGCGAGCACCGGGACGGGAGAGCGATGAGGTAGTGTCGGACTTTCCACCCTTATCTAGGAAAACGAAACAGTTTCGATCTGTTGAACGGCTACACGGGATATGTTGTAACAAATGAACTCGGATCGGGCTGTATTTAGAGAGCGAGAGCGCCGTGTTTTAAAAGACTGTGGACACTGGAGGAAAGTTTAAATCCCTGCGCTGCCCGGGGGAAAGGTGAGACGGGTGCGACTTTAATTCCCCTGATCTGTTTGTTGACTCCATTTTCTGGTGGTTTTGATTGAAACTGTCCAGTAGACGTTTATCTCTGCGTGCAGTTGTGTTGTTTTGCTCTGCGGCACTGAACTCTATTTAGCAGCATGTCTGACAAGTGTGCCGCGGTGTAACCAGTTCATCCAGCTCGGCGAGGAGTTTCGACTTCTGCTTGATTGACTTCAGGTAAACCGTTGGCGAGGTTTGCCCTGCATAAACACTTTCACTATAATGGCTGGTTTAAGTAATGTCCACATGAAAACCCTGGAGGACCTGACGCTGGACTCTGGCTACGGGGCGGGGGACTCCTGCAAGTCCCTCAGCCTGTCCTCCTCCAAGTCCAACTCCCAGGCCTTCATGACGGCCCCTCACCGGGGCAACTGGTGGTACTACTCCGGCTCCATGAACAGCAGGAACAATAGCTGGGACACAGTCAACACTGTCCTCCCTGAAGACCCGGAGGACATCTTTTCCAAGTGTCCCCGCTTACCTGAGTTGGAAGAGTTCCCCTGGGGCGAGGAGGAGGTGGCCAAGATACTTCGCAAAGTGGCCGGGAGTGGGGGCATCAAAGGGGGCTCAACACCTGTGTTCTCCCCGGAGGCCGTGAGGCGGCTGTCAGCTCTCCTCCGCAGGGCTCTCATCCGCATCTCCAGAGAGGCTCAGCGGCTCAGCGTCATGCACTGCCGCTGCACACGCTTCGAGGTGCAGAGCGCCATGAGGCTGGTGCTCAGCTGGGCCCTGGCCGACTACTGCGTCTCTGCTACAGTCAAGGCTATCTCCATGTACAGTATGAGCGCCGGGGAGCTGCTGAGGAAAGGCAAATCTGCCCGCTGCGGCCTCTCCTTCTCCGTGGGACGCTTCTTCCGCTGGATGGTGGACACCCGCATCTCCGTGCGCATCCACGAGTATGCGGCTATATGCCTGACCGCTTGCATGGAAGCTCTGGTGGAGGAGATAGGAGCCCGGGTGCTGATGGCCGAGAGGGGTCATTCAGGGCCGGAATCGGGGTCAGCAAGCGCCCCAGTGAGTGCGGAGGCCCTGGAGGGGGTGGTGAACAATGATGCAGAGCTGTGGGGAGTCCTGCAGCACTATGAGCACCTGATCTGCGGGAAGAACGCCAATGGTAAATATATTTAAGTCTTTTTTTCAGTGCACTTAAATTACATAATGTCCTGTGGGCAAATTGATACAAATGACAGCATTCAGTGTATGTTTTGCTGTGTGGTGATGGATGTCAAAATTCACCCTAAACTTTTTTTCTGTCACACACTCTTTCCAAGAGTGCTGGTCACCGCTTTCCACTCGCTCACAGTGTGGAAAAGGTGAAATGTGGACTGCTGGTGCATACAATAGCAGCTCTTTGTGCGTGAGTGTTTGATGGATTCCTTGCTAATTGGACTTGTCAGAATAGGAAAAAACAGAACAGAGACATTTGATACAGACAAAGGAGGTATTTTCCCCTCTAACTCAGGTCGTACGAGGAGAAAACACTGCTGCATTCTGTGTTCAACTGCTAAATTTGATTTTAAATACTTCACTCTCATAATCAGCCAGTTACAAGATTGAGTCCTCACATGTCACTCTTGTTCTGCTGTTATGAAGGGCTGCAGAGAGCCTTCAGAGCACAGGCAGGAGGCTTGTCTGTTGACACAGCTCTCTGTTTATGCTGACTTCACCTCTCATCCTCCTGCTGTGTTGGCTGCACTCCTCTTAAATCCACCCCTTCTTCCATTTCCCTATCCCACTCTCCTCCTGTTGGACAAATCCCCTTCACCCACCGCCCTCTCCACATATCTTACATCTCTCTTTTCCTCTCTCTTCCAACTCCAGCTGTGTATCCTGCTCCCTGTCCATTTGTTTCCTCAACCCTCACATCCCTCCTCAATCAACTTTCCCTTTCCTCTTTGTCAAACCCTAGCGGACTCATAGGGCTCTTTCCGTGGCTGCTTTTGGCAGCCCAGTGTTTCAGTTGATTCATGAGCTTGTGTTGGGACATTGTAACCAGCCTTTGTTTGTGGCCCACTACCAGCTCCCCGGAGCAGAGCTTTTTACTTCAGCACAATGGCCTTTTGTTGTGTGATCGTGCAGCTTAGCCCAACACAGAGGGAGTGAAAACAAATGCTGGGGAAACTGGGCATACACATCCATGTACATATACATAACAGAGAGAGAAAGGGAGAGAAAATAACTGTAGATAGCCATTATGACAGGGCTGCAGGCTCACTATTGATCGAAGTAAATACATTATCATGCAGGAGCACCTTTCAGTGCAAGCAGGGCATGTATGTGTAGTAGAGGATAATGCTGTAACACTGCCAACTTCGAAGGTCGAAGATCAATTCGGCACCTAACACACAGTCCATGCATACATTCATGCATGCACTCTTCTGGTTTCTTTATAATGTGCACTCTATTCAAGTCTGCAATAGAGTATATTGCATTGGACTTGCCTGTTATATGACCATATGCTTGAGTTAGAGCGATTTCATTGCAAAATAAGTTAAAGAGCAGCTTTTGTTCCAGTGGGTCCTATTTTGGTGAGTTCAGTCATTGGTTTTGGGAAAGACCAGTGTGTGCGTGTGTGTGTGTATAATAACAACAGACCATTATTCTGACCACCCTAGCTTTTTATAGACCCAAGACTGGGCTGTGCAAGCCACATGCCCCTCTACCACCTGACACCCCACACCCTAAACTTTGCTTTAAGCAGCCCCCTCCTGCTGCTGAAGCCTCCCACCCCCACCCCAAGCCGCCACAACCATCAGTGTACACAAAAGCAAAGATCCACTTTCTGCTCTCAAACTAGATGGTCTCAGAACAGGAGGGTAGACTACTGATCAGACGGAAGGGAACAGTCTGATAAATGCTCCTTCCTCTCAATCTCTCTCCATCTCTCCAACTCTTTCTCTTTCTCAGGGGCTGGCCCACATCTGGAACTCTTTAAGTCAGAAATGACTTCTACGGCTCCAATAACAATTCTGCAAACTCCCTCCCTCCTCTCCTCCTGCCCTCTCTGCTCACTCTTGCTCTTGGCTTTCTTTTTTCTCCCTTTTTCTTTGCTATTGCGTTCACGTTCACGTCCACTTCATCTTTATCTGTTTATTTCTTCTGGTCTACAGGGAGTGCATTAGAGGAACCCGGTTGTGATGTGCCAGGATCTTATTCATTACTCATGCACAGACTCGCACGAGCACATTCACGTTCACACAGACGCACACATACCCTGAAAGCCATTTAGTCTGCTTTGCATGTGTTCAAATGGCTCCACAGCACTGGTTGAACTCACTACACAGTGCCGCTATACAGAGGAATCCATTTGTCATTCATTTCTCCTCACAAGGAAATTGCTCAAGCTTCCTGGTATAATTTGTATTGATAGTACTGTGGGGCATTTTAAAGTGCAGAGTAGTAGCTTTACTAATGGACAGTGGAAGTGGCTATGAAGTGATTAGTCTGTATGACTGGCACACAGATGTCTATCAAACTCAGAGTTTTTAAGTGCAACCCCGTTTGAGTTTTTGTGACTTTTTTGTGTCTGTATTTGTTTCCCAAGTTAGTCATTGAAGCCGAAATTGAATAGTTAGATATGCAAACTAGTTACTTGACCTTAAGTAAGGCTGTTAGCATTCAACAGCCTAATTCAAGCTTTGCAGCGGAAGATTGTTGTTGGAAAGAGCCACTCTATGGCTTTACAACTGTATGTATCTGAAGCAGGACGTAAATGAAAGGGAGCATTCATTCTGAGCAAAATTTACCTGGATAAATAAACTTTGATTTGGTCCAGAACTAACAAAAAGCAAAGTTCAGTTTCTCTGCTCCAGCTCTATAAAAGTAGTAAAGGGCTGTGAGTAATGGGTTTTGGGTGCACCGAGAGAGCAGGACATATGATTTGCTGCTCAGTATTTCCCTAAATATGTATTTAGCCCAGAAAGAGGCGTGGGAACAGTGGGCAGAAGGATGCAGGGAGAGCAGCCCAGCACTGTGGTCACACAGATGGGGAAACCAGCACTCTCAAAATACACTCCCTGCTCCACAAATCTGGACTAGGATCAAATACAGTTTTGGGAAACATATCAGGACATTAATATTATGGTGGAATAGACTTAAGTTCATCCTTGTGTGATAGGCATGCTGTAGTTTTGCCCGGGCATTAATACCAAGCCTGTGTTTGGCCTGGAAAACTGTACACATGAATTTAGGCCTTGTGAGCGCCATGAGCAGGTCAATGTGTATATAGAATTAGGACCATAAGTCATATAGCTTTAGTGGATAATATGGGTTAATCCGTCACAAAGCACTACTGTTTCTGTTTGTGTGTGAGAGCCTTACATGTGGGTACCACCTCTGACTACACACACACACACTGATGGTCCATGTCACTGTTTGTACTGGCTTCTTGTCTGGTCCCAGCTGTAAAAACACTGACCCATTAGAATACTGGTGTGCACATGTGTTTCAGTGTGCTCATCTGTGGGTGCTTAAATGTACTTGTGTGGGTATAGACTATTCTTGGAAAACCGTGAGTAATGCTTTCACAGATATGACACCGCAAATGATTTGTCAAGCTATTACAAAACCAATGACATTGATTTGGGAACCTCACATTGATTTCACATCCTTTGATGCAGGTCATTTAATTTGTTAAATGAATAACAATCAAAGTCAAATAACCGTCTTAACAGATGGTAAACTCCCCTGTGTGAAGCTCGTCTTTACTTGCTCCTCTCCCTTCCTTCGCAGTCATTATTTTGATCTCAAGCCACGCTCCTCCTATTGCATTACAGCAGCATGAGTCATACTTCTTAAAAGTGTTTACAGTAAAGCACTGATAGGGAGGAAGCAAAGAAAGATGAGGATGACAGAAAAAAGGCAGTGGACACAAATAGAGACACTGAAATAGAGACAGCAAACTTGAAACATCTGTGCCTTTGCATCTTAATTTATTCTTCCTAATCACATTCTTGGAGAATAGTGGTTGAGTGTATCCAGAGAGAACATCAGAGTTCAGATTGGTATTGAGCCTCTTTGGCTTGTTTAAATTGGAAAATGTGCAGCCAGTGTGTCACATGTGTTACCGCAGAGTCCTGGCTATGGTTCTCGAGGGAATCTGTCCTGCACGTTGGTTTGGGGTTGCAGCTGTAGGACCTAATGAGGGAAGCAGGACAACTGGCTGGAAGATGGCTGGAATCTTGGACCAGGCAGCTTAGTGCATTGCCTGGATGCTCGCAATGGTTTTGTCAAACGGAACCACTGTGCATCACATCATGTCTGGGTCAAGTCTGGCTTAAAAACAGCACTGCCACATGCACCTGCGTTGGATTCTGGCTCTGTCATTATAATAGTGAAATGAGTGTTAGGTGTTGAGGGTCAGAGGTTAAAGGTCAAGGGTAGTCAAACTGGGGGCTGCTGTGGCTCCGGAGGAAGGGCAGGTTGTCCACTGATTGCAGGGCTGGTGGTTCGATCTATGGCTCCTTCTGTCCACATGTTGGTATTGGCGAGTATGGGAATATATGCAGTCATACGATACCAGGTTATCGTCTAATTTTGCAGTTTATTAACGCAACACAGAAACAACCACAACACTTGTTGTTCACTTCTTGATCTGTATACCAGCACACTAGTAGATATCATCTGCTTCCTTGGCATTTCCCATTGTAGTAGGCATCTTCAGGTCCACATTTCGCCATGATGACACACACACACACAATCACAAGGTAAAAACAGTACTGTCCACATGCTGTCACAGCTGGTATTACCTGCATGTTGTTTTGGACTGCATGGACCAATCAGTGCTTATGCTTCCTTGGATCATATTGGCCTTGGTTGCCACAAGTTACAAGTCTTTTTTGTCCATCTTGCCCACTAAATTAGAAGCTATTACAACACAAGCCAAAAGGGATAAAAGGGGATAAAATGGTGAAACAGCCATTACTGATTCAACATTTAATGTGTTAGACTGATGTTGAGGTGCTAGAGTATATGCTATCTAGTTTTACTGCCTCGACAGAGTGAGGATATTTAGATCATATTTCTTTTTCATGCTGCTTGGGAAGTAAGGTCAGTCAGACCTTTTATATAAAATTGAAATGTAAATAGTAACAAAATTGCTTATGCAAGTTTTAAGTATAAATGTCTTTCAGCAGAAATCCATTTGTGTGAGTTAAAGTTTTTAAATGTCTGGTTTGATAAATGATTAACATAAAGATATTGTCAAAATCTGATCTGACAAAGTGTAAAGTGAAAAAACGGACCATGTGCATAATAAACTTCTCTGTTACAGTAGTTATTGTGAACCCAACCCAGACATAAACTAAATGCAGTCAGTCACTGTAAGAAATCTGTCATTGCTACTAAAAGACTATCCATCTTCCAGCTACACCACCCTTTCACTCAGTTATTTAAGACCGAGATGGTTTGATTAAGTGTTACAGCATCTGGTTTGCAAAGAAGAAGACATATACAGTACTCCATTCAGTCTTCTAATTTGGTTGTTTCTGTGGCAAGAGAGATCCGTTCTGCCTTGCTTTTAAACATTTGTACAGTGCTCACGAAGAGTAAACTCTCTGAGTCTCTGTCGAACCACAACTCATCAGATTTCCTGCTCTTTACCCCTTAAAAAATCAATGCTAACCGTCACAGTTTTAATTGCTAAGAGGCATTAGCTGGCATGCATGGATTTCTCTGCATGTGTGCTCCTGCAAAACTGAAGCCTTTTACCGTAGTCGATACAGAACCATTTTGTGGGTGATTTGGTTGTAATATTTAATTACACACAAACAGATCAGATGGGCAGACTAGGGGAGAGGGTGAGTGAGGAGAGGGGGCATGGGGGTGTTCAGGGAGTGTGTAGTTTAAGTGGAAACAGATTTGTCTGACCAGGGATTGGATATAAGAACCCCTTGCTGTGTTTCTGGTGAAATCTGTTGGAGTCATACTGACTTGGCTGGATGGAGTCATGCAGAGATAGATCATTTGAGGGAGAGATAAAGCGGCAATCCCGCATATCCTCTCTGATTGGGATCCATGTAGCCAGGTTGACCACAGCCAAGTGTCTGCAGCCGAGGAAGAGTTTGTGTGTGTATGCATGTATAGCATGTGTTCACTTCCATCACTGAAAATAAAATGGACATCACTTCTTTTTGATGATCTTCAGCCAAGCTAGGAAAGTTATGTTTTTCTTTCCTTTCAAGTCTAAACTGCTGTTTTTGTAAACGGGCTGAAAGAGTGAGCTTTTTGTGATGCTTTCAGTGACCTCTTTGTGCAGAGGAGTCAGAGCAGCAGTGTTGGAAGCCTGAATGGCAAAGTGTAGATATATTGCACTGGAAAAGCAAACACACCCGTCTGTAGACACACTGTAGTACACACGACTCTCTCTTCCTCTGGCCACCTTTCTCTGTTTCACGCTTATGTGAGGACCGATATTCATTGACATTATACTTCACACACAGATTGACTTACATTACACTTACATTTACACACTGATGATCAGGCAAATGTTTCATAATCTAGATCAGGGGTGCCCAAAGTGGGGCCCGCGGGCCAAAATTGGCCCGCCGGGCGATTTTATTTGGCCCGCCAAGCATCAACACAATTTTGCTCTTCAAACTAAAGCTTTGTTATTTTCGTGATAGCTAATGTTCTTTAAAATGGATTTGCACTGATGGAGAAGAATGCAAATGTATGCTTCAACAATAATTAAATTAACTTTATTATTTACATTTATTTGTGTTTTAAAATTGCATTATTTGGCCCTCGGCCCACTGGCACATTTTTACTTTGGCCCTCGGAGGGAAAAAGTTTGGGCACCCCTGATCTAGATTAATAAAAGGAAAATGGAGGCACTGAAACAAGAGACAAACAACAGCAAATATATATATGTATATATATATATATATATATATATTGAAACTCCAGGGGTTAGAAAAAACACACAGAAGCATGCATAAAGAAGATGCTCTTCTGACTTGCATGACTGCTAAGGTTGTGAGTGTGCAGAGGGTGGAGTAAGCAAACATTGTATCAGTAGACAAAGACACTCAGTTAAAGACTTTCATTCCTGCTTCTTTACTGTTGAGTGCCTTCCAGTTTAGTTGTAAAGCCAAAAGTCCTTTAAACAAAAATACATCAGTAGGAATAACTGTAGCACTTCATATACCTGCAGCTTAAGCTGTGAAATCAGGACCAGATCCACAGACCATTTTCTACAGGTTGAGCAATAGTTCACAGCTTGCATGAAACAGTTTCTATCACACCCCGAACAGCATGCCAATTTCCAGAAGGAGAATTTGGAAAGAGAGAGAGAGAGAAAGGGAGTGACAAAGAACAAGAAGCCAATTGGAAAAGCATCAGCAGCTTCTATGATAAGCTTGTTGGTGAGTGTGCCAGGTTCAGCAGGAAAAGTGCTCACCCTGACAGGTAAACTGAGGTGTGTGTGCATGTGTGTACATGTGTTATGTTTCTTTTCAGCCATAAGTAGGCCACCACAGCCTTTGACATTTCTTCTGCCTGTTTTTGCTTTTGATGTCTTGCTGTCTTTCCCATCTCTGTCTCTCTCTGCTGACACTGATAGTATCCGAGCTTTTTGAAAGGGACTGAATGTGTGTGTGCATGTTTGTTTGTGTTTATGTTGGCCAGGGTTTGGCTTCTCTGCCAGCAAAGTTGATTGAGGGCGGACTGAGTGACAGTTAACACTAGCATCCAATCATAGAGGGATGAATGGAGCCTCTGGGTGTCGAGTCCTGTTTGAGTGAAACTAAAGAGATGCAGCTCTCTTTGGGAGGAAAAGGTTTTGCTCTTTCTAACTTAATCGAAGAGCCCATTGACCTTGCAGTGACAGGAATTGATGCAGTTCTTTATAAATTTCATTACCACTATGAAACGGTACCACTTATTAACTCTCTGTCGATGTCCTCTCTCTCAACTGTCTCACTCTGTCAGACACTGGAATGTTTTTGTTTGTGCAACGAGCCGGCAGCTTCGTCAGCACAACACATGCGTAAACATCGAGGCTCAGCGGCTTGTTTGAATCTCTTTTAGCCCACATCAGAAGATACATTGCCCCTCCCCCAAATTGTGCTGATAGTACCACACTACAGTGGGTTTTTAAGTAATTTAAAGTCAGTCTGATTTGAGAGTGTACCTCCTGTTATGTGCTTTCAAACCTGGTCATCTATTTTCCAATCTTCAAAAGACCACACCATAGTTCCTCTACTTTTTATCTGTGTCTTTTTATTGTTGTTTGAGGGTTTTTTTTTTCTCAACCCACATTGATTGCAATCTTTGGCACTGTCCCTCACCTTGGGAACATTGTCTCTTCATCTGTCCTGTTTTTCGATACCTTACCCTGCCCTCTTTCTAACTTCCTGCTTTCTTTTTGCAGTGAAACTCTGCCTACTTTTAAAAGTTATTTGCCAAAACCTTTGCTTTTCCATCTGCAACCAGTGCCATCTCCTAAAAACATCACCTGTTGGGTCAAGGTCAGCCAGATAGCCACGTGGTTATTAAAAAAGCCACAGCGTCTCGCACAGCATATTTAGACCAAAACCATGTACAGTAAGGGCTTCCTGGAATTCCCTCGTGGTTAGTGGAGGGAAGGGGCACATTTAGAGCAGGGCCATATGGAGAACACATGTGGGCACAGGAAAACAGACTCTGTCAAGACAGGACACCCTTGGCCGTAGCCGTCAGTCTCTTTGTGACGATAAGATCTGAAAAGCATGTGCACAACATGTGGACTTCTTCCTGGAACCAAAATAAACAGTTCAGATCCCATCGGTAACCCAAAGAAGATTTTTTTTAGGGAAAGTTGGTAACAAAATGCATGTGGTGAAACGGAGGTGTGACTCCCTGCCACATGCTGTGATTTAAGAGTTACTTGTGCATATGTAGGTTTAGATCATGTTTA
Source organism: Serranus cabrilla (assembly GCA_903364295.1). Lineage (NCBI taxonomy): Eukaryota > Metazoa > Chordata > Actinopteri > Perciformes > Serranidae > Serranus > Serranus cabrilla. Next base: position 469,386 of record CAFUXE010000447.1, read on the forward strand.
CGGGACTGGACAGAGCTGGAACAGTCATCATCAGGTCGGCTTGTGTTTCCGCTGCAGACTTAAGAGGCTCCACATTACACATAATCACCACGTCTACAAGTTTCCTTTGAAAATGCTGAGGAGTATGTTTGGGTTAGAGTCTATGTTGTGTTTGTGTGGCAGGGAAACTTCACTGCCCACGCGTAAGGCTGCTGTGATAAGAAAACTCTGACCTGCCGCTCTGTTTGTGTTCCTGTGTGTCTGTACAGGATATGTCACTATGGGGATGTTCCCACTAATTTGGGTTACATCTGTTTATAACTGAGTGCATGTTTGGGCGCATGTCCATGTATGTGTTGAACTTTTTATTTGTATGATTTTGGTGAATTAGTCGGCTTTTGTCTGTTGAGCTACATCTGCTGTGTCTGTCTCCGTCTCTCCGTCTCCATCTCTGTCTATCTGTGTTGTGTTGGCCATCTGTGTCCCACTGCAGGGTCACAGACAGTGCTGGACATAATACACTCCAGCGATGGTGGCCAAGTTTCCTCTCCAACACTGAGATAATCTGCCTATTGAGCATTAGATGGGTGGAGGGAGAAGACAGAAGAGGGAATAGGGTGGTATGTGGTGGAATTTCACACTGATGAAAGGCTGCCTTGTTTGACGTGGACTTGCCTTTGGTTCAACTTGTGTCAAACAGCTCAGTCCTTGTCATGAAGATGCTTCTCTTCAAAAGATGGGTGCACATTGTTATCCCCCTTTTTCCGGTTGATCTTAATTCTGCAGTCTGCTTTGTGTTTGTCAGTACATACTGCGTGAATATCATTTGGACTATTAGTATCATGGCTTTGTGCTGGTCTCTGCCTATGCAGAGGAGTGGAGGTTGCAGAGGAAGTCAGTCAGACAGCAGTTAAACAGAGCATGGTTTAAGCCAGGCACAGAGCACCCCTCAATGCTCTCCCTTCTTCTCCACCTCAGAGGGCAGAACACAGCCTCTAAAAATGCCAACATGTTCATCAGCTCATCAAATCTGACTTTGTTTAACTCTATGTAAACCCAATGGGATTATTAAACATGTTAGGATTAGACATTTGTTCCACCCGCGTGGCCTGTAGACACAAGTGTGACTAATTTCGGCTCTATTGAACAAGCATTCTCATTATTATCCATGTGTTTCACATTAGGTAACAGTCCATACAGGGTGCATACTGTATATATGTGTCTGCGTGTCAGTGGCCTGGCCTTATGGTGCTTCTGTTAAAACGGGCTGTAAAGGCACTCTCAAAGGCAGCCTGACAGTAGTTAAATATATAATGTAAGACCCAGCCTAGCACTCAGACTGACAGAGGTCAAGAAGGAGGAAGTCGTGGAGCTGGAGAGGTCAACACACCTTTCTGCCATTATGCAAACTCTTAATAAATCTATACTTTGTCTTTAATAAATAGTCTTTTGGCCCCAACAGTGACGTCCCCTAAAGAAGGAGCCTTTCAGCAGCCCAGGCAGGTGCTAAGAAGGGGCGTGTGTGTCTGCATGGGGGGGTTGAAGGGGGCAGATGTGTCAGGAGTTTAAGGTGAGCAAAGGGGAGGGAGCCGGCCTGAGGGCCAGCCAGTCATAAATACTGCAACACCCACCCAGCCGGTCAGCTGAGCCCCAGCTGGAGTGTAAACAGCTTTTACTCATCGAGGCTGTTTCATACGGACACGTCTGCAACATTGTTTTATTTCTTTATGCCAAAGGGCTTTGTTTTGACATAAGGTCTGCAGACAGGATCCAAAGGAAAAGCAATCTGATGTCAGGAGAACAATGGAACATTTTATGGCAGTTAACAGAGAGGCAGTCCCACATGTGAAAGCACAGAGAGGAGATGCCTTGGTGCGTCTCTGTGGCTCTGATAACATTGTGGCTCTGTCCCGGTGTCTGAATAGACAAAGATAACACACACAGAACAGCACTCGCACGCACACACACTCAAAGAAAATCAAAAATCACTTGAGATAGAGACTCAGACTGATAAGTAGCAAACAGACAGACAAAGATTGAAAGGAATTTACGCTATCAGCATGTGGTGGGCTTTTTCCCTGTATGCAGGTGTGAGAACTAGTGCTTCTTAACCTCATTAGGATGTCTGTGTGATAGCTGCTGTGTGTGTAAGAGAGAAAAGAGGAAAGGAAAACAGAGATACCTGACATGCATCATGTCTGGATGGAGAGCTATCATCTCCAGTCCCATGCTGGGGCAAACAAACTTTAGAGGAGGCCCCTCTTCTTGTCCTGACCCCGTGGAAACCTCCCAAGAGCTCCATCTCTCTGTCCTCCCCTGCCTCCCTCTCTCTCTTCATTCTTCATTCCACGTCTCTTTTGTTGCTCCCTGTGTTCCGCACAGAAGTCTTGAAATGCCATCATCATCTCCTGCAGAGGGGAGCACAAGGAAACCAATAACATTGTATTTGTGCATGTTTGTGCATGAGACAGTGACTGAATAAAACACAGATGTTTGTGTGTCTCTATGCTGCATTTGCATAGGAATTCTGGTGGATAGAGAAAAAATAGGGGTTCCGATTTCAAAACAATTTTACTTGAAACATTATGGACTTTTACAAGGTGTGGTGCACTGTGCTGTTAAGTTAACAGCTTTTCCAGCAGACGAGAGCAGAGACGTGTTATTAATGTGTTTTTAAATGGTTGAACATGTGGAGATTAAGACTCTTATCGGTGCCAAAAGGGGGTCTAATGAATTTACCTGGCTCAGTGCTGAGAGATACAGACCAGAGAGCATAACCACGTGAAAAAAGAAAAGCAGGGAGTGATTGAGGGACAGTGGCCAGCAAAGAGAATAAAAATCCAGAGCAGGAGATGAACCTGCCTTGCGGTTGCTGGCTCCAGTGCACTTCTGTTCTGAAGGCTGTAATTATCCTCTGACCGACTCGTGTTGGTAGCTAGAGAGCGGTGAGGTCAGCATTTAGCTGGCCTGCACAATGGGGTCAAGTACTATTCATGCCCTGGCTTGTGCATTTGTGCATGCAGCTCTCCATCTAACACTCTCTCGCTCTCTGTTTAGGCTATCTTTGTCACGTATGAGTGCGTGCATGTCTGCAAGCCAGTTTTTGTGTCACCACAGTCTGAAAATTGAATCAGAGAAAAACTAGCCTGTCCGCCAAACGTTCCCCATTTTGCCTCTCCTCCTTTTTCTTTTGTCCGTCTCAGCGGCCGTCTCTCTGTGCATCCTGCCAGGTCTACTCAGACCCAGGGTCAGCCAGGGATTTCCTACACAGGGCTGCTGCTGGAGTCAGGCTCCTGAGAACCTGTAGTTCAGAGACAACGGCTGGGGAAAGCATCATTATATCCACACACTCACACATACACACCAGGAGACTGAAGCTCAAATTTAAATTTTCACTGTAATCTCTGGGTATCAAATTGTTGGGAGGATGGCTGGAGGAAGTCTTCTTCTTGGTTTTTCCACTTCTTGTTAAAAATACCATGGCATTGTTCATGCAGAATTGCTTTTACACAAGTGCTCTCCTGCTCCCTCCTATCTTCAGTATGCTGTGTGTTATTTTCTTCCCATGTTTCTCTCAAGAGGCAAAAGGTAAAATGTAGCTAATTATCACCCTGCAGTTTTTGCAGACCCTTCTGAGACTTCACAGGCTGAAACTGGAGAATGGGAGTTGTCTCAGGGTAGGAAAACAATGTGTGAGTGGTAGTGTGTGTGAGTGTGAGTTTGAGTGTGAGTTCCTAGCTTAAGGCTTTGGATAACTCAAACCCCAACCCTGAACACTGGGCAAGCAGTTGAATGAAATATCCCACGAGCCTCAACTTCTGTCTGTCTAGCCATTTGTGGTTATGGGGTTTCCCGAGTGGGCAAAGCAGGGGCTGCTGTTTATCTTGGAAGGGACAGGAAGTAAAAGAACTAAAAGTTTGAGCAAGAACAAAAAGGTGAAGGATAGTGCAGAAAAGAGAGACTTGGTTGAGTGAAAACCTATCAGACATGGAACAAACGCAGGAGGGGGTGGTCGATGAAGAGGGCTGCACACATGCTCAGCCGTCATCTTCACACCCAGACAGACCCTACAGTGGGAAAAGGAGAATGAAAACAGATTTGTCACTCAGTTTGCTGTTTGCACAGGAGCTGTGAGAGCATGTGCAAGAATAGTCCTCTCCCCCAGTTTGTTACACACAAACATTCTTCTAAAACACCCACTCCACTCCTTTAAAGGGTCTCTGCTGGGCAGTCCGGTCTCTCTGGAAAGGGTAGAGGGGTTTGTGTGTTTTAGTGTGTGTGGTCAGGATGTGGCTAGCACCTCTCACTCGTCATGATTTACTAACAATACCCATGGTGGTTAAAGCCTGACACTCAGCACATATTACAAGTCTGAGTGGGTCGACCGTTCAACAATCTGGAAACTTTTCTCTCATTCCCTGATTTTGTTCACATTGTAACACGGTCTTGCTCGAGAAGTGAGTGTCGTTTCTGATGATTTATCGATTGTTCCCTGCCAAGCTAGGTTTTATTAATTTCTGTAAAGGGCGTAGTTGTTAATCTCCAATGTGGCCAGTTTGAAATTCATATGTATGTGTGCCAGGGTGTGAGTTTCTGTGAGTTTGTGTGGCTTAAAGTCTGTCAGCTATTATTTAGCCATTGTGGCTTGGGAAGGGCTGTGGGAACGTCAGTTAAAGTGAATTGACCGGGTCTTCTGCGATACTCAGGAAGAAATGCATTAACTCACGTACATGCACACTTGTGAGAATTGCCCAGCTTCCTAAGCAGTTAAAAGGCAAATGGCCTTTGGCTTTGACATTGCTTGTACTTCTTGAAGTGCTCTGTTTGCTAATGTGCTCTGGTTTTATCGTCAGAAGAAATATGGAGGAGACTGAAAAAGACAACCGTCTCTCTTGAGGCGCTATCTCGTCCATGATCCCTGTCTTTCTTTTTCCATCTGCTGCTTAGAGGAGAGGGCTTCAGTGGGTGGTCCACAGAGACCACTGGATCAGTAGCCTCTTATGACCTGCATAACACACAGACACTCATGCATATACACACGTTGAGATGCACGAGCAGACACATTAAAGCAGACTGCGGAGATTAAAGCTGTCTGAAGAGTCTGCGATGACCTTATAAAGTATTTCAATGACACACACTGAGTCAGGCTTGCCCATAGCACCTGCACAGGCAACAGCTGGGAACACACACAACAACAAACACCACCCCTTACGCGCACACACGTACGCTCACCTCCCAGAACTTTATTTGTGTTGCTGCCATGCTTGGGCAGAGGAATGTGTGAGCAGGTGCCCCCTGCAGAGAGCAAGCAGCAAACACTGAGGATGTGAGTTGTTTGTATTGGAGCCGCAACACTGTTCCCTTTGTGTGAGAAGGATAAGACTACAGTAGTGATGACTGATGGGTAATGCTCTCGCAATGACCTGTCTCCTGACTTTTTTTTCCCACCACAGCTGAAGGGGAAACCTTAAATTGATAATAGAGTTACATAAAATGTGACCAGCTCATAGTAAGTCAGAGCACGCTAAGGCAGAGAATACACACTCAGCTATCAGTGTGTCCATCAGACAGGAATAAATAAAGCTTTATTCCTTTTACTTGTGCGAGAAGTAAACCATAGTGCAAAGAAAACACCCATAATCACACAGTTTGGAACTTTAATTCTTCCTTTTATTTATCATGTCTTTCGCTCATTGTGTTGTTTTTAATTAATTCTTTCTTTGCTAGCTAGCTCTCTCTCAAGCAAAACATGTGAAATCAAGTTCAGAGACGCTCATATTAGCACAATCATCTTTTCCATAGGAAGAGGAAAGACGGAAAACTGATAATTTTATCAGTCAAAGCACATAAAGACAACATATATGGCTGTAATCCTCAGTCAAACTGGCCTCACTGTGTGTGTGTGTGTGTGTGTGTGTGTGTGTGTGTGCCTCTGTGTGTGTGTATGTGTCTTTGTATTTCTTTTCTATATTGTTATGATTATCTTGCAACTGCATTTTATTCATCTTGTGATGCACTGGTTAGGTCCCGACCCCTAGATCCAGCACCATTGTACTGTAGGTGTCTAAGTATTTGTGTGTGCACTTTTGTAATGATGACATGGACACAATGGGGCTTTGTTTAACTTTCACTGTGTCCAATAGTGCTGACCACCACATGGGCACTTGGTAGCTCCTGGACATTGAGGAGGGTGGCATGAAATGTGAGTGTGTGACTTTGTGTGAATAAGAGTTGCTTTGTGGGTGTGAAGATGCGTAGGTCAAAAGGTGACATAACTGCATAAGAGGATGGTCCTTTTTAGCAGGCTCCCTTTGAGCTGTGGACACTCCCTCGGTGTTCAGTGTGTGTGTGAGGGTCAGAGGAGAGCTGTAAACCCCTTTGGGTGTCAGATGGGTCATACAGCCAGTTGAATGAGGTGACTGCTCTGGTTAAAGGTAGTTTACTGCCTCCTCTTAAAGAGGTGGACATCCTGACACGCCCTGCAGGTCCCTAACACACCCAGGTCACACAAACACACACACACACAGCATCTTTAGAGCTGCTATAGCACTCAGCTGTCATCTGCAAGAATGACACATGGTAACATGATTTGTGCTTTTGATGACACCTCAGTGCCTAATGCATACCCTGATTTAATTCTGTGCATATTTTCGTGTGTGTCTGCACATTTATCAGAATGTCATCATGTGTGTCTGAGGTTGGGTGGTCCATTGATTTATTGCCAGCATGTCACTCTTACACATGTTCCAACAGTAGCATTGAGCATTGATTTCCTGAGTAATTGTATGAGGTGCTCTTCCCACTCAAAGCATCCGATGTTATGACCGATACGCATCCCCTCCCATCATCGAACCCCTCACCTCTCTTCTGTCTCTCACATTGGGGACAGTTGTTGTCAACAATGGCGTGAACAACAGTAGAGTCATGCAGCTGTAAATGGACCAGCCCTACTCATTACTCCAGGACAAAAGAGCTGTGGGCCTTCTAAACAAAGCTCTGCTACGTTCACTGCCTGCTGCTGTAAAATGCTGCTGAGTTGTGATGTCGGTGAAATAATGCGTATTCATCCTCTCTGTTTATCTTATCCATGGCAGGTTATAATGGGATAGAGTCTGTCGGTTGTTGTTCTTTCTTAATGCAATCTTTATTGAAGCGTGTTAGTAGTAAGATGGTTAATGCAACAACGTTCTACAAATAGTTTTTCTGTCTATAGAAGTAAATGTAGCCTCTCTTGTTTATTGAGCTGACCGTGCATGTTTTAATCACTTAAACCAAGACGTCACTATAGCACTAATGGAAAATAACTTCACTCAGAGAGAGCAGACCGCCAACAAGGCCATGCCCTATCTTGCAAAGCTAAGAAAAATAAAAAATAGTTGTATATCTGCCCTGTGATTTAGATCTGCTTTAAAATTTAATGGGTTCTTTCTCAGCCCATGCTACACATTCTTTGCCAATTTTTCATGAAAATTGGGCCTGTAGTTGTTCCATAATTCTGCTGAAAAAGCAACAATCTGAAATGAACACATAACCTCCTTGTTACCATTTACTGTATATTTTTTTTGCATTTTTTACTTGTATACTCATAATGGAGTATATCTAAGTTGTGGTATTGCTACTAACATAAGAGATGACCTGAATTCTTCTTCTACCACTGTCTGTAGCTGATGCAAGTATAGGCCACACCTTGCACACTCAGAGACATACCCAAACATACTGTACAACACTCATGTCTGTGTGAGTGAACAACAAGCAGTGGCTGTCCACAAAGTGGTTTGCTTTTCCTTTTCCTGAGTTTCTTTTCCACTCTGCCCTGAAACTCTGCCAAAAGATTTAGTTTGAGAGAGTGGAAGTAGGAGAAAGAAGGAAAGGAGTGATTGAAAGAGTGAGTGAACCTCCAGTCCTAACCGTAATCCATCCACCAACCCCCCCTACCCATGTTTTTCTCCCCGATTTGACTCACCCTGTTCTGCGTCATGATTTTGCTCTCTACCCAGCCCAACACGGAATGTTAATCAGCAGAAAGCTGCTTTAGATTTACAAGGGGGAATTTGGATCCAGTTCTTTGAAACGTCAAACTCTTAAGTCCCTCTATCAAAAGCTCTTGTTGGACTGTGAGAACCACACTGCAGCAACAACAGTTTATATCTGAACGTAGCAGTTGAGAAGGATTTGGTGCTGTTAATTAAAGTCCTTGAGCTTTTGAGAGTGAAGCACCTGTGCGCTTCACTCCGATGTGAAAATCACAACATGGCACTTTCAAGGTGTGTTATTTAATTTGGCTAAAGTGTGAATGCTCAATTGATTGTGTAAGAAAGGAATTAGGAGTGAAAGAAAGAGGTAGCAGCTCAATCCTTGACATAATTGGTGAGTCAAAAATGAGCCATTTATGGATGTTGTTCAGGGTTGAAGTAATAATGAATCAGTGCCACATGCGTCTGTGTGCGACACAGAGACACAGAAGTGCCTGATGCTGAGGTTATTTCCGTCTTAACAGTAATTTTAAAGGTGTTGTGGTGTGAATGTTTATCAATGACAACTAACGAGCATGAAACAAATGCAAGCTGGGATCAGTCTGCACGTCAAGTCATACGGAAAAATGAAAAAGCTGATGAGTCATGTTTAAAAGTTTTATGAAAACCCTAAGGCGGTGGAGTCCTGTACGTTTGAAATTCAATGCACTTCAGACTAATTTTACCTAATTTGCATGAGTTACAAACTGCCAAAACTGAGGTCCCTTTTTACACCTACACTGCAACCATGAGTTTATCTACACTACCCAGAGGAGTGGTAGAATGCAAATGAAGCACTGTGAGTCAAAATCAGTTAGTCCGGACATAAAACAGACAGACAATCTCCTGTGTGTTTCAGGTGTGAAAGGAAAACTCAGAACAAGTCTCAACCTCATTATTAGGCCTTTTCTGGATTTCAAGGAAGCAATTGGCTTGTGTGATCAACTGTGAAAGTACTGAGCAAATGAAGCTCTGGTGAATTGGTCCTGCCAACTCAAAACATGTGTAACCCTTAAAATGTTGTGTTTTCACACACTTGTTGTTCAAAACTGCACAATATTTCCTGCCAAGTTTCAAACCTTCACTTGCAGACTTGTCCATGTTCAAATAGTTTCAGTACCTGCTCAGTTTTCATTGTTAATTATAAGTTCAACTTCATTTCATAATGGAAAGACTTAGCATCTGGCTAACACCAAACGGCCAGAGTTCATGTTTAGCTGGTGGTAAGTGGTTTCAAACATCCATCACAGCACACACTGAGAAGTGTTTTAGGCATCTGAGAGAGATCCCCACAGCCAACTGGCCTCTGAAACTTTAACTGGAGTTTCCTCTCCTGAAAAGAATATGAACCTCCAGCTCAGTCTTTACTGTACTGTGATTTAATGATGTTAATGTGTGTGTTTGCGTGAGGACGGCGACGATCAAGAGTTCAGGTTCAGGCCTTGCCTCAATGAGCGGGTTGTCTGCCATCCAAACTGACTGGCTCTCTGTTCTCCATCTCTAGAGGGTCCAGCTGAGAGAAAATGAGCTGATCACACAGACAGAATGGGAGCAATTAGTGCAAACACACACTCACATTCACACACATACACACTTTGTGCCTCTTTGCCCAGCCTGCTGCCCATAGTGTTATTTGTCGGGGAGCTGAATAGAGGGCAGCTTGTTCTTAAAAGGGAGGTTAACTGTTTCTTTTTAAAATGGGCAAATAAAACAGCCAGCCCTTGATCTGTTCCAGCCAATAAGGTCTTTACTATGGTCATAGTGAGCTGATGGAGATGTGGACTTTTAAAATGACACTGATGAGAATTGTTCTCTAAACCTAAGTGCATGTAATGCCACCATTATATTTTACCCTCCTGAGTTTTTATTTGTCAAACACTTCACCTCTTGGCAGCATTTTAGATGATGACATCATCGCAAAAGCAAAAGTGGATTTCATTATGAGGGGGCGGGTTTGAGGTTAGATGTTTATGTGAACGTGTTATTGCAGGGTGTGTGAAATATCCGTCACCCTGTGTCACAAAGAAAACAAAACCAGCCTCCATATACAGTACAGTGTATATCCAGCCACAGTACAATAATGGGGCTATACCGTCCCTTCGCTGCACATTATGGGAAGTGGGGTCACATATGGAAACGGGGGGGGATGCTGAATGAGACTAGATAGCCACAGGCACCACAGTCTGCCTGGAATGTAAAACATAAAACATGATTAGAGAGAAAAAGAGGAGAGTAAAGGAGGGTGAAGCGAGGGGGAGAACACTGAAGTCATGTTTAGGATTAGGGTTAGTTGTGTAGAGAAGCTTATGGCGATCCTTTTAAGGGCTGTGGGAAACCAAAGCCATATTGAATCCTACCACTCCTAATTCGTGTGTGTGTGTATGTGTGCGTGTGTTTTTGGGGGTGATGGTATAGGTATGTTATTGCAGACCACATTGACAGCTCAACAGTTACATTGTGGCATCACTAGAACCAGTCAAAGCCCAACTGAAATTAAATTGCATTTTATTTTTGCCTGTTATGGTCTATCTATGTATCTGCTCCGTAAACCACCACTGTGTTGTTCTTTGAGAAATTTGTATTGTGTTTATATTTTTTGGTTTCATGATGGCATCCCTAGTGTCGCATCAATGGGAAATCTTGAAGTAACAGTTTATGGAGACTTAAGCTTTCCTGCTTCTTTTATCAACTTTTAAACATCACCCACAGCTTAGTTTGTTGCATGAGCATCCAGATACACCAAGGTGAAGTGTGCTGCTAATATCAGTTTGCAGGCTTTATATCTAATTAGCTGCTCAGCTGCTGGACATCAAAATGCATGTCAACGTACGTGCAAATGACACTTCAGTCTGGTTAAATGCGTCCTTACTTAATCTGACATACCAGATGGAGTGTTACACAGAACCATTTGAGAAGCCGTCATTGGAAACTGATGGAAAAGGGCAGGGACCTTCAAAAAAATACTTGGCAAGTGATTGGATGAACCATCTGTCTATCACTGTCTATCACAGACTGCCAGTGACGAGAGGAGTGAAAACATATTTTCCATCAAAAAGAAGAAATACTCTACCTCTACCTGTTTAGAGGCCGCCATTGTTTTCGAACCAACAGTCACCTCTCTGTGTCACCACCTGGTCATCACACAGGAGTCACACATTTTCTCAAGACCACCAGTTATACTAGATTAAGTTTAATCAATCTTGCTGGATCTTCCATGAGGGCCATGCTTTTCATAAAAGATTTATTTTCCTTAAGACTTGCAGTGTAATATTTGCAGTAATATGAAGAATTCCTGTCAGAGTTTCAGAACACAGATAGTATGCTTCTTTTGAGGATTCAGCATAGCCAGTGTTGAGACTGAGATCTAATCTTTGTGGCTTTGCACACAGTGGGATTTAAGGAAAACTTCTGACACTGGATAGATCCAAAAATCATACGTAAAGCCTGTGGGCGGGAACTGCATTTCACACTTTCAACCCTTTGTCTTAAACCTTCAAATCTTAGTTTTAACCTTCTCTGTGGTTACTTCCTAGAAAAAGACCTTTACAAGCCAAAAGCTTAACGCTGGATAACAGTCTGAGAACAGTGGGCAGATCAGGCTCTTGGAATCTTTTTAACCCTACGTGTGATTCCTTTACATCCAAATAGAGGAACTTTCCTCTCCTTCCATCTTAGCTTGTGTCCTGCAGTGATTAATGATGTGTGTGGGTGTTCTCACTCACTGACTTAGGGAGTCCTCTTTTACACAGCTGATAACGTTACTTCCTCTTTTAGCCCCAGCTGAGCGCCACCTCTGACCCGTGACCCCCCCTGCAGCCGGGGGTCACCAGAGGTGTCAGAGGACATCGACCAGACCCCACTTCACTTGTCTATCATGGGCTGGCATTTTGTTAGGGTGTGTGTGAGTGTGTGGGTGGTTGTGCAGTAATTGTGGTGCCTTTTATATCAAAAACATCTCAAATCTCTTTCACGAATATTCCAGTGAAAGGTCAAGTGTACTGTAAGCAGTTTAGGCTTATGAATGCTACTCTGTCTGCCCCCAAATCCACATAGTTTATATTTTGAAAGACACCCTTATATGTTAACTGATGATTATTTTTAGCTCAAATACTAATAGACCACTTTAAGATTCTAAATGGCCCTCTGTCCCACTTGAATTCTGTTTAGATAAGGAACGAGATGAGGGTCCACCAGAGCAAGCAAACACATGGATATTTTTAACCCTGTGTGCTGCTGAATGAAGCTTATACCTCTGGCTCTACAGAGAGACATACATACAATACAGTCCATTCATACATGTCACTGTTATTCACTCAGAAATCATGCTCAGTGCCTCCAACAGAAGACCTGTGTGTGGCACACAATGTCTAAGACATGGGGAGAAGAATGTGGTGTGTGTGGGTGTGGGTGAGGTTGGATGTGTGAAAAACAGGTGTTTTGGTGCCTTGAAGTGTGGAAAACAAGAGGCCCTGCCTGTGAGTGAACGATCACATCTGGCCTATGGATTCCACTGACATGAAATGAAGCTCAAGCATGTGTGTGTCTTTTGTTGTGTGAAAGACACACTCTCTGAAAGACAGAGGAGATCAGGATATTGTGGGGGTGATACACACCCAATCACAGCCCTGTCAGACACTGTAGTATTGTACGACTGTCCACCCTCCAGCCTCCACACAGGGACTAGCGTAAAGCCTCCTGGCCCAGAATCAGTGCTTTTTTTGGGCAGGGGAAGTGTCTTTGAAGCCCCCTTTTCCCTGACTCTCTGATCCATCCACCCTGTAATGAATGAAGAGGCTGTTAAAGGAAACAAGGCAGGTGCTCACTGATGTGTGTGTGTCTGTGTATGTGTGCACACACTCTCCTGAGAGTTAAGTTTCTCTCAGCTTACTGAGAGCATACAGCAAGAGCAGAGCTAGTCTTGTCCTTCTGTCTTTCACACACACTTTATGGTAGACAAAACAAATCAGCACACACAGACCAATTATGGTCCAAGAATGTAGTTTTATCAGGGCTGAGCTGATGGAAACACAAATGAAACTAAATAGTGTGAAAGAATATGGCAACACACAAAAACCTTTCAAGGTCTGGATCCCTTTGACAGAAAACGGTTTATTAAATGCCAGTAGTCATATTACCTAACTTATTGTAAAATATTTTTTGATGTACCACAGTCACAATTGTTCAGTTTCCAGCCTTGCCAAGTAAGACTGTCACTTTCTACTGGCACTAAAGTGACTAAAGTGGCCTTTGAGTGAAATGTTTTTTAAAGAGAAAAAGGCAATAAAATGGTTCTGATTAAAATGGTTAGAATATTTAGTCCGGAAAGCTTGGCTTACTGAACACTGTGCCCTAAGCCGCTTCAAAATTGGAAAATGCATCCAAAGTTGATGCGCGGTGTGAGGTTCTGCCATGGTCTGAGAATGCAGAGCTGTTTTCTCTGGCCTGTATTGAAGGTGAAACCCAAATATCTTCCAAATATTCGCTGAAAAAGTAGGCATGAGAAGCTCTAATGTCCTCCAAAGCCAAGGTGTTTTCTACCCTAATGCTGCTCCCAAGCCTGTGTGCAAAGAAACACAAACTTAGAGTCAAGTAGAACAAATTGTGACATTGGGAGATATCATGAAGAATCAGAATGAAAGTCAAGGCTTGTGGGAAAGGCAGTGACGTGTTCAGCTCTGTGAGCTCTCACTCACAGTGCTTCCTGGCACATTTTATTATCAGGTCACAGTTCAAAGTTGTTATCATTTCCTGAAAATAGATTGAAATTTGATTTGACTGCTATATTATTATTGTGATATGACTCATTAATAAACCTAATAGAGAGTGACAGCCCGGCTGGGCAAAGTTTCAAAAACTTTCAGCGTAATAAAAAAGTAGCTGTTGGATTTTTCTGACCTTGTTATGGCAGTATGTCCGACATCACTGTGAGTGATGGCTTGGCTGAGCTAGCAGGAGCTGTAATGGTTTTGAGAGATAGTTTGGATGGGCTGGGGACTGCCACAGGCTTTGTGGTGAGTTTCAGCAGTGATTTGTAGCTGGGATTCCCACATGACATTTGCAGGGTCAACCTCAGAAATGGAACCATAACTGCCGCAAAAGAATGAATCCCTTGTGCCACTTGTCTTCTCCTGCCTCACCCTTTTCACAGTCTCAGATATTCCTGCCTTCCCCCCTCCTCCTCCAGTCCCTCCTCAGTTATATCCCTCCTCTGCATGACTCATCCGTCTTCCACCAAAGCCGTACAGTCCCTCTCCTCCTCGCAGCTTCAACTCTCATCCCCTCCTCTTTGTCTTATGCTAAACCTCCTCCAGTGCCAGAGAAAAATGATGCATGTAGTGCTGGAGCTGCTGGTGCTTGTGATATTAGTGGTGGTGGTGGGGACAGGCCCTGGTAAGCTTGCAGACCTACATCAGCCCCAAATGACGCAGGCTGGGGTTCAGCGGTGAGGCAGGCAACGGGGTGGGACTGTGGGAACCAGCCTACTGAGTGTGTGGTTGTGTGCGAATATTTGCCACAGCTTTGAAAGAATATGGCAGAATCAATTGAAACTATATGAACATTTCCACTTTTGTTCAAGATATGTCTATTTTAGGCATGCCAAGCATACATTTGGCAAAGATTATTCTGTGAAGGAAACAACAGAAACCTTAGAGCCTGCTTGACATGTTTGGTTTTGTGTAACGTCAAGTGGGATCATTTTGTTTTTAATAAGCTTATTTAAAAACAAAAAGCAAAAAGAGGGGCGCCTCCAGGTGCTGGAAATCATTTTGTGTACTCGATTTATGATGCAGCTTCTTTTATGCTTTGGAAAAACACTAAACCTAATTTTGGCTGTTGATGGTACAATTCCATATTTAATTTAATGCAATAAAGAATAATCAGTATACTGCACCAGCTTTAAAAACTATATACTACTGTACTATACTATATAGAATTTACCAAAACTGTTAGGGTTTGGAAAAACTTGACAATGCACCTTGAAAATGCTTGAAAAATGCTTGAATTTAACTATTAAAAAGGTGTAAGAACCGTGTGTTTTAACAGCTGCTGAATGTGTTCTAAACCTGTTTACCGGTTCATTATACTGGTTTGATTAGTCATCCATGTGTTATTAGGTTTCTTTTTAAACCATTTTACATATTCATGCTGAAAGGGGAGAGTTTGAAGAATAACGTCAATGTGACGTTGTTGTTGAATCACAGCACTGTGTTCATTAGCAAATCATTGCTCACTCCCATAGTCAGTCCTGCACACACCTGCCGACACATTCATTTTGTTTTCCACACACTCACCCACACAAATGAGACAGTGTCTCTCAAAATTGCTCTTACACCTCTGGAAGCATGAGTCTCTCTGGCACAAGTTGGAATGGAGCCATTTCTGAATGAGGTATTCACATTACACCCACTACTCTGTCATGGAGGCCACTGAAGTTATGGTGGTCATAAAACATGCTGATGTATACACACTGAGGCAGTTCAGGGGAGTATGCAGAACAAGGAAAAGTTGAGAGACAATAATGTGAGAGCAGCCATCACTCTGTGTGAAAAGATAGCTCAAGGCCTTTAGAGATTAATGTGGGGAAAAAGAGATCCACAAAAGGTTTGTAAAAATGTTAGCGCTCCAGATGCTTCACCCATGTTTATGCGCTCAATGTGATTCTAAGAAATGATTAACAAGCTCTAAAGGCTCATCATAATTACTAAAATACCTGAAGTGACACATCAAAGCAGGCAAACATACTTTATATGCACAGACCTGAGCGTGTGGGTATGTTTGTGAGTGAACGGGGATGTGTTGAAGCTTGTGTACGGTTTGGTTGTTTGACGTGCATGTTCTTTGTAGCAGTGGTGCTCTGCTAGAGGCAGCCGTTTCCATTGTGTCGGAGCGTAGAGTCAGCACATATTATACAAGTCAGATGGTGCAGAGAAGGTACGAGAGAGAGGGGGGAGATGGAGTTACACTTTTTGTATGAGTCTAGATTGCTTTTGGCAGCAAAAGTCTGCTGGAGTGAACATGTATTTCATTTTGTCAATATGTTTTTCATTTATGAAGCACTACTGTGGACTGAAATGACTTTCTCCTTCTCTACTAGGCTTTGTTTTTAGGAAGTCAACATATCATGAGCCCTTGTACGTCCAAATGTCCTCTCTCTGTCTTTGTAAAGCAGATGATCTGCAGCCGTTCATACAGACTAGATTATGCTTCTATCCATCACATGCAATTTAATACTGTCTCAAAAATTACCTTTCCCTTTTATTGTAAAAATACTGACACCATGTTGCAAATTAAGCTGTGGTGGCCACTGCTGTGTGCATGTCAAAAGCAGTAAGGTTTGTTTGTGTAGCAAGGTAATATCTTCTCTCCAGGACATAAACCCTGCAGTATAAAATGAGCAAACTCTGCTCACCAGTTCAGACAGACGACTCAGGTTGTGTTGTCACACTCACCACAACACAAACCACTCACTGCCTCATATTGTATATTTAGCACACATTTTGCAATAAGGCTTTCTATTTAGTAACCAAGCAGTGCTGATGTCACAGTTGCAGCTTGCGTAGTATTTCATAAGTTCTACCTCCACCCTTTCTTGTGGGAGATCAGGATTAAGGTATAATTGTCACTCTCAGATATCACTCCTGCTGAGCTTTGTGTATACTTGCAGTTGAAAGATAAGCTCAAAAAAGACATTTCAAATATAGAATTTTGTTTTGGGATTTTCTTCATTATTTTTTAGAGGAACAACAATATACAAACATATCCAACACAAATAAAAATGAAAATACAATAAATGTAATGTTAATTAATGTTAATTATAAATAATACTGTATATGAAAAAATAATTTTATAATAAAAATATGGGTAATCATTAGTGCAGAAAGATATATAAGCAAGAAAACTATATCCTGTAAAAAGGTTCATTTGCAAACTGCTGGTGTTAAGATCTGCTGTCCTTTATCTAGAACCACTCTGCAAAGTTCAATCTACTTTTGCAACATGAGGTGCTGAGAAGAGGAGACTTCAGAGAAAGATGACAGGAATTTTTTTTTTTTCGCACGCCAGCATTTTTCTTTTCAACATCCCTCTCAGATTCCAGTGAGAGGACATTGCTTGCCGGAAGCACATGGGAATGTCATTTTAGGGATGGCAGCCCATCTTCCCCCGTTGGGGGAATAGGGAGAGTTTGAGTTGAGGAGGCTTTTTTCCCCCTCAGGCTTTGTAAATAAATCACAAACCTGCCCCGATCATCTTCCCTCTTTTCCATTTCTCTTTTCTATCCCCGGCCATCACCCACTCATTTCCTCTGGCTTGGCAGAGAGCTCTCTTCTGCTACCGAAGCCAAAATAAAGGTTAACCTTTGGGCAGCTAACCGTGTTCACCCAGATCGACTAGCTGCAGGAGCTAAAAGCACACACTGCTTCTTACTTCCTTACACAGCCACATATTGCTCCAGACAAAGCTAATGAGGGCGTGGGAGCTAACAGCCAGTAGAGGCAGAAAACATGTTCACTTGACACCATTCCTATCCATTGAAACTGAAAAACAACAATCAGAAGGGGGTTAGAGCAGTAAAAAAGAGCAGGATGATGTCTTCGGGTTACGTAAGAATGATGTTATCTTCTCACCAGCAATTAGTCTGACAACCAGCTGTCATGTAGGATAAAAAATCAAACCTGGTGTTTAACCGCTACATAGCATATTCTGTCTGTTATCTTTTATTTTATGAAGAGAGGTAAGTGATTCTCATTTGACAGATTTCCATATGTTCTCCTCAATACTATCCATCCAGCTTGTCTGCCTGATTGAGTCTCCAGAGGGTCCGTTCCAAGAGGAAATACCACGCGTGTCCTAGATTGACTGTAGTTACAGCACAAGATATGATAGTAGATGAAGTGCCTGCAAAAAATGTAATCAACGATTTCATCCTATCAGCCATGAAATCTTGTTAATTTAGTGCAGTAGAAACAGTCAATTCACCTCATTAGCTGTCAGATGAACTTTGATATTGTGCAGTATAATTTGCTTGAAAAACGTCACTCACTGTTCTGCAGGTTCCTTTTTTTAGCTGAATTTGTGCTAATGGAAACCCAAAAAAAGAGCAAATGGAATTGAGTGGACCCATGCTGTAATATGCAGTGGAAAAGCAGCTTTAGTCTTCGCAAATATCAAGATTATGGAAAAAATTACAAATCCTCCTTGTTTTGTAAACCAATTTGTGTGTGTGTGTGTGTGTGTGTGTGTGCGTGTGCGTGCATGTGCATGTGTGTCTTTGTGTGTAATAAAGGTGGGCGTAGGGGTTGTTGGGGTCCTGGGCTTCTGGTGGTCTTTGACCCTTTTAGCACTCTGTTGATTGACGACACCCTAAATCTGAACCCATACCAGACCTTTGTTTTACTGAGTGTTCCCATACACTGTAGTCATGTCAGCCGGTATCCACTGTAACCTCCTTATTTTAATAGTTTCTTCAGACTTCTGCTAAATTTCTGCAGATAGAAAGAGTATGCATGAGGCATGTACAATGTGTGTTATATACATTGCATAATGATTTAAGGGAAATCAATATCAGCACTAACACTGAATTCCTAACTCGATCTAAGTCTGTCTTATTATTCCTCTCTGAGGCGTCGGCCTGCTTCTGATGCAGTGTGCATTTGTTTTGTTTGTATTAGCCTGATGTCACTGTGGGCTCTGTTTATTTTCCTGGATGTGTTGAGAGCAAGGCTCACGTTCCCTTGTGTGTTTATTTGCCCTCAGCAGTGTGGGTTACATGTTACCCGGATTACAAATACACTATGTAAATATCACCAGCAATTGTTTTGGGACTTCTGCAGAAGCAGTGTGGATGGATGGTTGCTGAAGTTATTGGCTTGTTTGCACAGCTCACAAACTTATCATATTAATCATAAACGCCATTCTCTCTCTGTTTTTGTCCCTGTAGGGGTTTTGTCTCTCCCGGCCCATTTCAGTCCCTACACAGAGAACCAGCAGACGTCTGTGGACAGCAGGGAGGATGCCTATGCCCAGCTGGAGCTGAGGACACTGGAACAGTCCCTGCTGGCTACCTGTGTGGGCAGCATTTCTGAACTCAGTGAGTATACACAGTCCAGAATAGTGTGTGTGGTCCTGGATCCACTTAATATTAGCAGTTTTTTCACATTATATGTTTAATTTATTAAATTCCTCTGAGCTCTTTTGTATAATAAGATATATATCGTATATATCTGAAGTCCATAGAGGAACAACAGTGAAGCTATAAAACATTCTTGTTATTACAGACATTGCCAGAAATGATAAACTAATTTTCATATGTTTTCTAAAGACTTAACCATATTCCGAACACTTTCTAAACACACCTTGTTATTCCTATAATGTTAAATGGCTCTGGAAGAAAAGAAACCCTTTCCTGCCAAAAAAGTCTGTTATTTCATACAGCCAAGTGCCAAGCAGAGATAATAGAATTACTTTTTTAAAATCACTTTCTGTGTAGCGATAAGCCCCAGCATGTGCCTTATTGTGAAAGTAATCTAATGCGTGTTCTTCTAATAATACACGGTGGAATAGTTTATCTACACATGGAGCTCTGGAGACTAAAGTGATAATGCCCCTGATTGTGTTTTCTCTCTCCCTGGTCTATCTTTCTAAGTAGTGTGCATCAGGAAAACACACACTATCTGGCACGCTGAATCTTTTTTAACACAGTCAAGTTAGTCAACATTGGAAAAAACTTGTAGACTGGATCAGAGGAAAAGAAGACTGGCTCCCATTTTAATCTCCTCTGTAGTTACATGGTTACTAAAAAAGATGCATGTTTCTCTCAGGAAGTTTAGTTTAAATTGTGGGCAGTAGATATGAAGAGTTCATTTGTTAAAACCAATATCTTGGTCTTGATTTCTTTTCTTAAACCATGTTTTTTTCCCCAGTATTTATCAATCAAACTGTTCTTGTTTTTTTTTTTTAGAAAAATACTTTTTTTTATAGAGTAAAACTACTGTTATCTTACTGGGACACAGTAGTGTGTTCATTTGGTATTTCACAGAAACTTCAATCACACTTCTGTTCCAGATTCCTATTTTCAGTCCTATATGTGGTTGTGATGGGTGTTAAATTAAAACGTCTCTGAGGTTTTACATAACGATCTAGTCAGAGGAAGTGTAAGTGACTTTTTCCCCCCCTCCAACCGTTAATGTTTGAAAGATTGAATTGATTTCTTTAAATATTTCCAGTTCTAGATGCCCATATTTCATACACGTGGTTGGTAAACAGAGCGGCATGGAGACACACATGCACAAACTCATACTGTACTCTACTGTACGTATGGTTTGTTTAATCTGGAGGCTCTGCTGGAGTTGACAGATGATGGAGAGCTGGAATCAGGTCATTAAAAAGTGAGAAAAGAGGGATGGGGGTGGGAAAGGTAGGGGATTAGGTTTAAGGACGGAGCTGATATTAAAGCAGGGTTGTGTGGACGGGGGGTCAGGGGAAATGATGGAGAGCTGGAGAGGTGAGGAGTGAGGTTGTCAGTGCAGGGAGAGAGAGGAGGGATGGAGGTTAGTGTTGGTGAGCGCGAGGATAAGTTTCCTTCTCCAAATGAGCTAACACTCTGCCATTTGTTCCTCCAGCACAAGGCCACGTTCATACAGCGCTGTCGTTAGTGAGGCATTAAGAAAGTGTACACACACTCCGAAACACAGACACACTCTTTCTCTCAGTTGCTCACTGGTCTCTTTGTGCCACATCTCTCTGGTGGTGTGAAGCTGGGCTGTTCTGGGCAGGGCTGGCATCCTTCAGACTCATTCGCGCCTACAAACACACACACACATGTTCAGCGATATGCATACACACAACAAAAACACAGAGGGTTTGGCACTGTGATCTGAGCTCAAGAGACCAGGCAGACACAGGAGCATCTGTGCTAAGCTACTCAGTCCTGCTGGATCTCTAGACTGGACTTGGCCAGACACAGGAACACACAGCATAGATCAACATGACGGATAATGGATGGCAGGGTACTGGACATTTCAGCTAAATGTCCCAAAAAATTTGATGTAGTGTAAGCAGTAGACTGGCTCTGAAAGTGGCATTCATACACAGTTGAATGTTTCATGTGCAGCTCTGTGGTGGTCTTCACTAGCTATGGGAAAATATGAGTTTGATTATCCAGTTAAATAAGGGAAATATTAAAGATCAGGATTGGACTAACCCAAATTAAATGAGCTTTGTGCTAAAGCCTCTAAAGCCAATTAGCAATCTGGGGTCACACAGAGTCCAAATAAACCTTCTATAAATGTGTTTGTGTTAAATGGACTGACAGTATAGTCAACATCTTCCAATTATCTTCTACAAAACATTTTATTAGATTGCAACTGTGACCTTTTTAGGCACATTTAGTCAATATGTATTCGCAAAGCAGGCAAGTCAATGCTTATTGCCTTACAGGCTTTCACAACTTCAATATAAGATTTAATCTAAGAATTTCATATCCTTCTGACCCCTGGAGCTTAGTTTAGCCTCAGGGCACAATATGGGCTGAAAAGCCAGGGAGAGGCTCTCCATCTTGGACAAGAATTCCTGGGAGACCTCCTGGAGGGACTGCTGGTGGTGGTTAACACAAAGGAGGCCCTTCAGCTTGAAGTGGGGTCTGTTTCGGGAGGGAGGGACACCCCAATGTAACCCCCCTCAAAGTACCCCAAACTCCTTAATACAGACACACACGTACACACTCACACTGCTGGACTCTCCAACCTTGGCCCCCGGGCAGCCTCCTACTCACAGTAATCTGGTTAGAAATTAACCCAGGGCTGATTATGGTAAATGAGCGTTACAAGATCCCAAGTTCAACCTGGCCTCCCTCCCTCATACTGCCTCCTGCTGCCCCTCCTCCACATCCACTCCCTGTGACAACTGATAGTTTGTCTCTCAACTCTGCTCCTGCCATGACAAACTTGGTCACACTCTAGGGTGTTAACTGCAAGCTCTACTCCTTGGCTCCCAGGCCCTCCTTTTGTGTTTTGTGCCTATATCAATGTCTATTTATGGTAATAAAGTTTCACATATTACACAGAACATACAGTAATGAACTGGCCTTCATCCAAGTGTATGTGGCTGTTCTATTGCCTCGCAATGTGGGTGGATGAATCATCTGATAAGCTGCATATTTTGTATGTCTTTATCTTAACACAGCAGTGTTTCACATAAGCCATTGTCAACACAAATTCAAGATTTTTTTTTTTTACAAGACGTCGACACAGATCTTAACCTCGTTCTCACTGTGTGACTGACACCAACCTTTCCAAGCTGAGTGCAGTGATTGAAATACGTCAATACAGAAACAGTTGAACGGTTCATTAGAGCCTGTGATCAACTGTCAGTAAGCCCATTAACTCCTTCAATGATTACAGATGAATGGATGTTTAGACT